>JACEVL010000226.1:347500-425000 GCA_020284085.1 Aporrectodea caliginosa | reverse complement strand
TTACAGTTGAAGTGGCGAATGAGGTGAGGAGAATCGGGATAGGATTTGTGAAAAAGCAGGGTTTTCAGTTTTGAGTTTGCTGCATCCCACATATTCAGTAATCAACTCCGCAAACAACTGTTGTTTCAGGTCGATGTGTTGTTTACCCATCCTATAATTAGCTAGGCTAGACTTTGCTATCGTCTGGCTAACCTTGCTCGCTGCACGTTTAAATCTTTCCAAATAGGCCTACGCCCAATTATAGGCTTATAGCTACTGCGTCATGAAATTTCATTAGGGAAAGGAACTAAGGAAGCTCACAACAAATCAACGGCCATGTGTGTATTTAGGGGGGTTTCGGGGTTCAACCCCCCCCCCACAAATAAGTTTCTGGAAATTTGTTATAGGCTTTTACATGTGAAATACAAGAAAACCTTAACTTTTGCGACAATCTTCAATGGAAACCCCTCCCTCCGAACTCGTAAACCCCTTCAGACTTTTTTCATGCCTACGCCCATGTCAACGGCATGTGTAGGATATGTACCAGAGGTGTCAAACTCTTTTAAATGGCGGGCCAGTGGCAATATTTTCAGCAAGTGGAGGGCCCGGGCGCCAAAGGCACCTAGACAAAATGTATGTATGTATGTATGAGCACTTGTCATAGCGCCCCTTCAAGATTTCTACTCACAGGCGCTCAAGACTATAGCGCGGACACTGAATCGGAGTTTCACGCCGAAGTGCATGAGCAATTGCGAGTGAAGGACTTGCCCAGGGTCCCTACGCGGCGGCTTGAGGTGGATTCGAACCTGCAACCCTCCGGTTGCAAGGCACCGAACATACCCCTACACCACCGCGCCCCACAAAATGGGGCATGGGTGGTAGAGGCTCGTTGAGCTCGTTACCAGAAAATATTTGCAAAACTAAATCTTAAATGGTACATTTTTAACATAGGGCCTAGTCTTAATTTTGATCTTCGTTATTAAAAACCTCTGTACATAGCAGAGTTATAAGATTTAGTATTGACTGCCTTGTTGCTAGAACAGCATTTTTGATTTCGCTTCATATGCAGTGAAAAATGACAAATTTTAACTTTTATTCTCAAATTCTCTAGTCTTTAAACAAGGCCAGAAAAGCATCGTCAGCGGGCCAGACGTTTGACACCCTCCTGATGTAGGCTATACGAAGCCCATTTGACAACAGCTAGGCCTATTTCAGCTTGGGCTTTATAATGTAGCCTAGTACACAGGTGCCATATTACGGTAGAACGTATATAACAAGCCTATTTGGAAGTTGCCTACTGTCAGAATTAAGAGCTTGATGTGGGGGTCCTTTCAGTGGCGGCGCGTGGATTTTTCAAAGGTGGTGCGAAACAGCAGTGTGCCGCCCCTCAACCCCGTGTGTAAGGCGGCAGGCCTATCTAGTAATCTAGTGAAATTTTGTCTGTGTTGTTTATGATAGTAGTTAGTAGTAAGTACTGCTAATAACCCTAGCCATTAGTGGCCTAGTATAAGCACAGTAGCAGACGATGCAGACCCGGTATACTGTTCAATCATTCCTTCGCCATCGGCCATTTCCCTGCTATAAATGGAAGCACGCAATAGTCAAGCCACTCCTTAAGAAAGCCGGAACCGTGGAATCGTCACCTGCGAACTTCAGACCAGTGTCAAATCAAACGTTCGTATCAAAAGTATTTGAGCGTATTGCCAACCATCAGCTGACCTGTCTGAATCTCGCCTTCTTCCTCGGTTTCAATCTGCCTACAGGCGTGGCCATTCCACCAAGACTACGCTCCTTAAAGTGTTCTCCGACGCAGTCAATGTCATAGAGTCAGGCCAACTGGTGCATCTATCACTACTTGATTTGTCGGCTGCATTCTACACAGTCGACCCTCTGTAGCGCTCGGTTGGAATCAAGGACAGAGCGCTCGATCAGTTGGTTTGAATCCTACATAAAAGGGCGAGCACAATCCGTCCAGTTGGTAGGGCAAGAGACACCACCTAAGCTGGTCACCTGCGGTGTTCCACAAGGATCAGTGCTCAGTCCCCTCCTCTTTGTACAATAAACGTTGCCTACACTTTCCTTTCATATACAGAATAAACCCTTTTAATTTCTGCATGTATTTTTTTCGTATTTGCAAACGTACATATCTACATATCTATATGGATGATTTGTTCACCAAGAGGCTAAAGAATAAACTATTGAAATTATAGCCAGGGTCTATTTCAACAAGAAAATGTACTCATCAGTCATCATTACTACATATATGCAACTATTTAAGGTTAACAGAAAAGCTGTTTGTTGTGATATTGTTATTGCTAGCAATTAAACATTGTTTCATTGATGACTTCAGCTAATGCAGTGCAGGTTAAACAACAAAGACTTCCACCGAAAACACAACATCTTCCACCAAAAAAAAAAGTCAAACTGGATGCGGAATCTGGTGCAGAGTTTGGCTGGAATATTTCAAGACAATCCAGGCTCCATGACACAAGATCCATCTGATGATATCAATTCTATTGTTAGAGACGCGATAGATTACACAGTTCTTAACAACTGCAACGTCGCCTCAAATGAACCAATGTTTTCAGTATTATTGAAAACACTGCATTTTATGATGTTTAATCAGCATTATTTTACATTAAAGTAGTGACTTCACATAAATAATATTCTTGTGTATTAAGCTCTTGCCTCTAGTTATGTTTAACAACACTGCAGTTTAAATTATATTTATTCATTCATAACGAGAATTTATAGAGTCAAGGGGTTGTCCATCAATTATGTAAAAAACATTATCCTTTAATTACACTAGCCGTTAAATCTGGGAGTGCGAGTTCACTTGCTGTGCAGAAAGAGTTGATGATAAACCGCATTTTTAAACTGAGAATGATTGTGAACCAATTTGCCCACAGAATGTGTTGCCTTGGTGCGGCAAAGTGACAAAGAATTGAACAGTCACAATGGCGCAGACTTTGCCTGTGTAGCTGATGTCCGACAACGGTAGTAAGGCCTTCTTATAACCATGTCTTTTGCCGCAACAGGTTCTACGCTCTCGACAGGTGGTGCGATCCAATGGTTGACTGCCGATGTACATGGCTTCATTGTTGTCAGTCCCTGTGGCCAAGCATACCTTGAATAGCAGTGCTCCAACATGCTGGCATGTCGATTCGGGTCTAAAATGTAAACCAAAACAGCAAATTCATTTATATGCACACTGTAACAATTTAAAACAAGAGATGGTAAGCAAACATGAAAACACGCATCCAGACACATATCCAACTTATCTTATGTGAAGGTGTATTCAAATATTGGACTTTTATATATATGGATGTATCAGGCAGCTGTGGAATTGTGGTTTCCAATTTGCTCCAAACGTGTTTCACTTGCCCACTTCTAACCCGGTCTGCAGTTTTGGGGATTAGTGGGTACTGGACAAATTAAAATTATATTTCTTTGTCTGTTTTACTAGTCCGATATACATGTTGCATTTCAATGTCAGAACGTGCCGGGTTACAGTAAAAAAAACTCATCGGCCGCCATCGGTCGTCATTATACATATAGTAGTATTTGGAATGAATAAAATACCAACCTCCTCATTGGCTAGTCTGGATAGCAGCGTTGGTTGGTCGTGTTCGATATAGTAACGTAGCTGCAGGTGGGCCAGTTCGTCACTCCTGTGGACTCGGGCAGCCATCCCTCCTGTAGATTCTTCTGATCCGGTAGTGTGTAAGTCGACCATTCGAATTCACTCGTAAGCAGGGTCTTAAGCAAGGAACTTGTCGATGTCTAGACCTGTTCTATGCCATCCACATTTGCATCATCAACCGACAATTATTGTTGCTATATTGCAAATGCAGCACCCACGAGTTCATGTTTAACTCGATGAAGTTGTCTTGTGGCCTCTTTCTGTCATAAATTTCTTCAAATCATCTACCTTCCATCAATTAAAGTAATCCATTCTGAACGATCCGTCCAACCTATCCGCCATGTTTGACTTTGTTTATGAACGGTGACCTTTGAACTTTCCCGTCATGCTTTGGAGGAAAAATAATGCTAAACTGGCTTATTGTCTCGATCGATAACTCGTGATCTTGGTCAGTTCAAAAGTCCTGGAGGGCGCTTTCGAGTGGCGAGTGCATATTGTTGACAGACGTCGCTGGATCTAATGTACGGGAATGAGTCGGCGAACAGAGTCGGCTAACGAAGCATGACCTCATTGGTAGAAGAGGTTCATGTTTCACGTGTGTGAATTCGCCATGGCAGGCCTTCAAAACTTCTGCAGCAGTTAAGAAGGCACGGCCCATGTAACCAAGCCGTCAATTGAACTGTTCGGCACTGAAATTGCTTGCTACTGCAGCCACCAAAAAGTTCTCAGGCAGCTGATCGGATTCTAGTCACTCGAGCAACGAAGTAAGTTCAGAGCATTGTTGTAGCACGTTGACAATGTCATCGTCAACGGAAGTCACAATGTCATTAGCTCAAGTTCGGCATTGAAAGTGACTAGTTGATAAGACTCTGGCAGAGTGGCGAAAACAGCGGAAGGGACGCGGTAGTTGTAGGTAAATGCGATAACGATTGGCTTGGCTGAATGAGCCGAGGAAGCCATGTACACATCGTCATTGCGAAACTCATCGTCTGAAGCGAGTTGTCTAGAAAACTCGAAGCGTAGAAACAGTAATCGGATGTAGGCGTTTCCGATCTGTTGTGGTTGCTGTTGGCTGCGACGAGTTGATGCCGAGACATTAGGATTGGTGTCTGGCAATGTCGGTTCGACGCGAAGAAGACGTGTGAGAGAATGCTGGGATTTTCTGTACTCAGCCCTCACGGTGAAGTAAGTACAGACTGTCACGATGACGACCAGCGTCCTTTCAAGTGGCTAGTATAGACTGCGGTTGATGTTGAGATGAATACACTTTCGACATTATATTGTTTTTCGAGCGTGTAGAGTTGAGTTGAGTTGAGTTGATCTTGTAACGTCAGTTGATTGATGGTCACAGCACTGGGGAACGAGGAATTCCCAGTACGAATGACTCAGCGGTTGGTTGGGATGTCTGACGACACTTTCGCAAAGACCAGACAATGCTGGCACACGGAATCAGGAAGGCAACGGTCTGTTGGTGACTCGTTGCAGAGAGTGACGATGAAGGAAGAGGAGGTCGCCGAGTTGGGTGGAAAGGGTTTGACGATTCTCTAACGACGAACTGCTTAGGGGTTAGGGAATGGACGGTAAAACTTCACTTCTCGTCCACTTAGTCAACATATTACGAACAGAGGAAACGACAATAACATGCGCAAAAGTGATATGTAAAAACTCGAGGCAGAAATATAGCAATGTTTATGAAATGCAGAGTTTTATGCACTGGAATACGAAAAGTGATATGCTTCAAATATAATGGCGTCACATAAATGAAGTAAGCTTAACGAATCAACCTGTTGACAAAGACAAACTGAAATGTAAAGTAAACACATTTGTGGAGCTGATTAAGAAAGGGCATGTTGCAGCAATATTAGGTGATATAAATTGGATAGCTGAGTTCAGCTGTCATTCAAACATCGAATCTGAAATCATAGAATTTTGAGGCAATGTCCAATAAAATTTAGGAGAATTTGAGATGTGAAGTGGGGGATTGTACACCGTAATTCAGACGTAAAACAGTAAAATCATTGTCCTCTCCATGCAAACTATCGTAATTGTCGAACACGGTTACTAAGAAAGAAGCAAGGCATAGAATACGCATCCAAATCAAAGGCATTTTTCACAAGATAAACCCCATAAAACGCTGACGCAGATATATATCTATAAGCAAAGGCATGCAGAATTTCTAAATTACTCAAACTGTCAAAGTCCTATATCAAATCTAACCGATGATATATAATTCATCTGCCCTTAAGGCTGAATCTAATATGATGACCATAATCAGAGAATTTGGATAGCACCTTACAACATAGCACAATTCAATCATGAGCAACCTCGAAAAACTAAAACTGAATTCTAAGAAGAAAGGACAGAGAGAATAGGGTTAACGATTTAAAATAATAAAGCACTGCTTGGCTAAAAAAAGAGAAGGGACTGTGGTATCAGGTTATCAACTCTACTGAAGATGCATCGACATGGGCTAGCTGCTAGGACAGAGGGACGCCAAAGCTGTTGCTCCGGGCTGCGTGCGTCCGGGCCAAGATGACAAGCCGGTGTCACAAAATAGAGTATCCCCCATACATGAGTATCCCCTTAGCGAAATGGAGTATTCGGTTTAGTTTGAATTTTTGGCGGTTTCTAAGTGTATTCACTCGTACTGTTTGGATTTATTGTACACATAAAATATTTTAAGTTACGTATCTTTAGTTTGAACGTCGACCTGAAATTAATTTACTTCGTTTTTGGTGATTTTGACTCGATTGTCGTCAAGGCCATCGTGATGCGTATGACGATGGGGGATAGAATGGTTTATCCCCCGGATACTCTAAACCGGTTTATTCCATCCGGGGGATAAATTCATACATCCCCCCGGATAGTCTTAGGACGGATACTCTATTTTGTGATACCGGCGCATCATCAAGGGGTACTGAAAGGGAACTCGGCCTGTCAACCCAAACTGCGATGATGGAATTAAAGATCACCGATAGAATTGGACACTGCAAGAAATGAATTATCCATTCACAGCAACTGAGAAAAACGGCCATTAAAAATCAGAATTGTAAATTTATCTAGCTTCCCATCAGAAAAACACAATTAGAGGATACTGCAGGCGTCAAATTATATGAAACTTTAAACTGTGCCTGCGATTAAAGCAAATAAGAACAGATACTATGCCTGAATTTACCAGCAGAAGACGTTATGAAGCTAAAACTGAAATGTGAGAGATGCGATAATGACTGGCTAGTGAAAATGCATGCCCACTATCAATGATGCCATAATGCATAAGACTGAGTTGATTAACGCTTAGAAGCAGAAGGATAGGCCTGCATTGCCCAATCCAATGTAAGACAAAAACTCTGAAAATTTATATGCAGCATTGCGATGCATAGCTAAATGAGAATGCTTCAACATAGTAGGTCTATCTTTAAAAACTTTCAACCATGGAATAAAATTCTATGCGTATTATTTTACTTAGTTGTTTAAAGAATAATATTACGTGATTACAATATTATCAAACTGATCTAATGCACATACATGTAGCAGTAATAATGCATGTAAAGTATAATCTAGGTTCTGATCAAATGAATGAATAAAATTTACCATTAAGTTGCGCAGCTGATGATGGTATGAGAGAATTAATTGAATTTATTATAGAAATAAAAGTAATAAAAAAATCTAAAGAAATGTTTAGATGAAGGATACGAAAAGCTATACTGATAATAATATGCCAAGACTGCGTCAACTTCAGGCAAAAATTTGAGACAAAAAATTTGATTCTCTGCGTGAATTTAACCAGAAGCAGCTCAAGGGTTAATGCATTCGCCCATCAGACCGGAATAATGCGCTGCTAACTATGACGGAGGTTCTTCAGCATAATATGAAGGAGGAACTTCGTTCAATTAAGATAGGCTATGGGATTCACTGATAACTCTTATGTTACTTGCTCTGGGAACTAGCTCTTAGAATCTACTCAATCAAAATATAAAAGTAATTTAATATATGAAATGAATTTCGGTAACAGATAAATGAGAATATAATAATAAAACATTGAAATAAAACCCATAATAAACATACCAAGAAAGAAGTAAAGCTCTCATACTCATGAATTCACGGAGGATTATCATCATCAGCCACACAACGATTCCTGTAGGCCATGGTTCCCACAAGAATGACGTGATTTTTTTATTTATTCTAAAAGTTTAACGACATCCTATGGCTAGTATGGCCGTTGACGTATTTAACAAGAAAATAATTACATATCCGTTCATTCTACATTTGAAATCGTTCGTTCTTCTTAACATTAGTTTCTCCAATTTAGCAAGTATACCCAAATTCTGTAATTTGACAGTTTACAGTTCCTTTTTAAAAATGGCCATTTTAGGCTCTTCTCATTGGCCATAAAGGCTCTTTTTGTGGCCATCAAGCTCTTTTCCATTGGCCATTTCGGCTCTTTTCTATGGCCATTTAGGCTCTTTTAGTGGCTGTTTAGACTCTTTCCCAGTGGCCATTTCGGCTCTTTTGATGGCCATTTAGGCTCTTTTCAATGGCCGTACAGGCTCTTTTCAATGACTATTTTTTGCCATTATGATGCTTCTCAAAATAAGAAAATTATTTACAGAAATGTTTAGAAACTGTTACATATATAAAATATACATTTGCATTAAATTCATTTATATACAACAATCATTTGCTATCTAAAACCTTTTTTATTTTTAGACATTCAAGTTCATATTTCATTCAGCTTAAGATTCACACATGTTTACATAACAAGTGGCACTAATTACTATACACAAATTAGTCTGAATATGATAAATCAACTTCATATAATGATACACAAACAAAGTTTTACAACTTAAACCTGCATATTCCATATTAGAAAACTCGATTTATTTATACTCTAGCAAATTCAACTTATATATAAATTATTGAATTATTATTGTTATTATAATTGAAACATCATCAATATCATGCCAGTTGAGTCAATATATATATATGTATATATATACACACACACATGTACATACATATATGCACATACACATATATATACATTTACTCATACATATAAAATCAAATCAAATCAGTTTATTTCTGAACCAATATAGTACAATTATGGTAATAAAACACAGTAAATTACATCAGTTGTGGATACCAAGGAGGAGACCCAGAAGGGATGAAGAATCTCGCTAATAGGGCCACCTAATAATTGTGAATAACAGAAATAATGCATGACAGCCAGTTCTTGTGATTACAGAAATACTTCGATATCCAGGAAATGGTTAAATTATTAAACAAAATTACTAACATAACTTAACAAACACTTAACTAACACACTCAATAAAAAAGAAAATAAGAATTCAAGTAATTTGTTGAATGAGGTAAAGTCGTAGTCTTTTCTTAAAGATATGTATATTCCTATATATTCAAGTATATTCATTTGGCAGTCTGTTCTAATTTAATTTCTTTTCTATTAAGAGTGATCACAAATTTAGGTATCTTCCGTCTTCTAGTAAATAAGACTCCATTGGTTTTATTTAAGGAGATTTAAAAACCATTCTCGTTACACCAGTCACTTATTTTATCTAATGCCTTCTGTACTTTATCCTGAATTAATTTCAGATTTCGACTGGCATAAAAAAATAGCACTATCATCAGCAAACAACGACCGCTCTACATTATCTATACCGGGAACCATATTATTTATCATTAAAAGAAATAATAATGGAGAAATAATGGACCTTTGTGGTGTCCCATTTTCTTGATAAAATGTCTCAGAGAATTCTACCCCACTTTTACTTGGAATTAACTATAAAGTAAGAATTTAGATATCCAATCAAACTTATATCCCGTTATTCCAATGTTATGTAATTTTTCTAAAAGTGTAGAAGTGTAGGAACATGGAAGCTCTTTCAAAATCTATGAAAATAGACAGAACATGTTGTCCATTTTTTATCTTTCTAAGGATACGATTATAAAAGAAATAGTAATTAATGGCAGAAAAATAGACGACTCTGAAATCACAGCGGATATATTTAATACCCATTTTACGAACTTACCTAAATCTCTAGCACAAAATATACCTCTATCAAAAAATCATATCAAGATTATATGCCGGCCTCTTCATTGAATTCCTTCCTATGCTATCCTACCGACTTCCTCCTATAAGCTAATTGCTATCAACAAAACCCTTAAAGATACTCACAGCAATGGACCTGATGACCTCAATCCGCAAGTATTATCGCCACTTATGGATTTACTAGCAACTCCACTACGTGAAATAATAAATTTATCGATTAGAACTGGAGAGGTGCCATCTGATATTAAATTAGCTAAAGTATTACCGATTTATGAACAAGGAAATAAAAATGAGGTTTCTAACTTCAGCCCGTCTCTATATTACCTTTTTTCCAAGTTGTTTGAGAGGGTCATGTACGACAGGCTGTACTCTTTTATTAGAAAATCTAAAATCCTTTACCCCTTCCAACATGGCTTTCAACCAGGGCATTTGACATATATGTCACTAATTGATGTACAGGATAAAATCTCTCAAGCCATGGATAACAATGAATATTCCATTGGAATTTTTCTTGACTTGGACAAAGCGTTCGATACAGTTGACCATAAAATCTTGTTATACAAGCTTGAAACTTATGGAATCAGAGGAGTTGCACTTGCATGGTTTTCAAGCTACCAAAATAACCGACACCAGCAAGTTTCTTGTAATGGCAAACTATCAAGTTTTCAAAACATAGTCTTTGGGGTTCCTCAAGGCTCAAAACTTGGACCTAGAGCTACTCTTTTAAATATACATTAATGATCTTCCAAACTCTCCATCTCTTCTTCATTACATTCTCTTTGCAGGCGACTCCAATGCCTTCTACTCACATGCCTCATACGACCAATTAATTAAAATAGCAAATATTGATCTAGAACTACCTAATGACTGGTTTAAAGCCAACAAACTCTCGCTTAATCTATCTAAAAAAAATTACATCATCTTCAGGTCTAGCAAAAAACCTGTTCCAATTCTTGACAATGCTCTGAGAATTGAAAATAAGTGAATTCTTCAAGTTTCTTCATCTAAATTCCTAGGGGTTTACACTGACCAACACTTCAAGTGGGACATACATATTGCCGAAATTGCTAAAAGAAATCTCTAAAAACACTGGAATAACTGGCAGGATATCCTATCTACTTCCAACACACATACTCAAAAATCTATATTTTACACTTATACATCCATATTTAAACTATTGAAATTTTGTCTGGTCATCTACATATGACACTCACTTACTAAAACTTAACATACTACAGAAAAAAACCATAAGAATCATTACTAAATCTCCTATCAACACCCAAACTGACGCACTGTATTTGCAACTCGACTTCCTGAAAATATCTCAGATTAAATTTGTTCAAACTAGTATTTTTATGTACCAATATGAGAATAACCTTCTCCCACAAGCTTTCTCAGCCTACTTCAAACCAAACTTACTCGACAAGGCCATTAGAAATAATAGAGTCTACATTAGCATATTTGCCAGAATGCATACCCGAAAGTTTTCTATCAAATACCAGGGTCCCCTCATATGGAATAGCATACCGGAATGTGTTCTCCTAGCCAATTTTCTTATTTAAAATTCAAATCCGTGCACACACAATACGAAATGTTAAATAACATTGCAATTATTCAGTTCTTTTTGGTTTTATTGTCTTTCCTTTTACTTTAAGGCAGAGAGGGAAGCTACCTCGACGCAGTTATTTCTGGGCTCCCAAGCTACTGCCTCTGTGTTAAGTACTTGTCACTACCGGTACTAAGATTTGTTAATATAATTTTTTAACAAGGCCCCCATTCAGCGGGATTATTCCCTTCGGGTGAGCCTATTGCTCCCTTATGTATGCAGTGATAATTGTATATCAAAATGATTATGCTTTGTGTTTAACTACTGTGAAATATTATTTGTTTTGTTCTTGTTATTGGGATCAATAAACAAATTGAAATTGAATTGAATTTAATCTTCAAGTCTAATTATTTGAGAATTTTGTTTTTTTCAGTGAACCATTGAAGCCTGTTAGCTATGATTTTCTCCATAATTTACATAAAGTTGGAGTGAGTGAAATCGGTCTATAGATTCTGGATTTGTAGAATCTTTATTACCTGTTAAAATAGGACAAATTAAGTCATGTGACCAGTCTTTAGGGAGTATCCCTTTATGCCATATTTTATTATAGAATATTAAGAGAACTTTAAGAACACTCTAATGTAAATGTTTAAGTAAATCATATGGAATTCTATCTTCCCCAGGTGACTTATTATCTTTAGTAAAAGCGATAGCTTCCTTAAGCTCAATTATATTAAAATTCATATTGATAGCTTCCAAGTCATTGCAAGGTTTTTGCATCGTAATAACCTGAGATTCCTTCTTTCTTAATTATCCAGAATTTTTTTATCATAGTTAGAACTGCTACTCGTGTGGGAGTATATTTTACCAAATAAATTTGCCTTATCCAGATTGGATTCAGCTTTTGTACCCTTATTTTGAAGGGTTGGAAGAGTAGTTATAGATGCCATGCCATTCATCCTATGTGCCATATTCCAAACTGATGTCAGTTTTGTTTAGACTATTTAATTCACTACAATAAGCCTCCCAGCCTATCTTTGCTTCCTCTGCAATAACTCTTAACTATTGCATTTTGTTTCTTGAAGTCTTCATAATTATCTAAGTTTTTACAATTAACCATCTTATTGCGAATTCTATTCCTTTCATATATTGCTGTATCACAACTTTGATTCCAAAAAGATAAAGGTTTATATTTTTCTTTTTACTTTTAGTATATTTTTTAGTTGGAATGAAACAATTTGCCAATTTAGAAAGAGCATCAGTGAAATTTAAAAAGGTTTTATCTATACTGTCTTCCAAAATGTTAGGGAGTTAAATGAAATTAACTTTCATTTTTAAAATTCTTCCAATCAGCCTTTTTTAAGTTCCAAATATTCATACCTATTTCATCTTCAAGATTTATTGTTTCATTGATTGTAGTTATTATAGGAAAATGATCTGAACCAGAGAGGTATTTTCAATATATTGGGAACATTTAAGAGCTAAATCCTGAGATGTCATTGCTAAATCAATCACTGAATTTAAAGTTGATCGATTTGAAGCTTTATGTGTTGCCTGACCAGTATTTAAAACAGTACCAGCTTATTCTCTGTTAATATATCTTCCAAAATTATTCCATTTTTATTATCTACATTGCTGCCTCACCTTTATTATGCGTATTAAAGTCTCCAACTACTAAAGTCCGTTTATCTTTACAAATTTCACACAAGGATTCTTTATCTATTTTAGCAAGTGGTGGAATGTACAAGTTGACAAATTTAATTGGTCCCATATTAGTTTTAATTTCAAAACATTGATTTTCTAAATTAGTGTACTCTTTTGCATAAATAACTTTTAAGCAGATTTTTATTTGATATCAAACCCCTTACATTCCATTGCATTATAACTAGACCCATTATGCAGTTACCATTTTAAACTTCATATAATTTTTATACAGTAGAACTATATACTGATGTACACTATACACCGACATGTATACATCTATTTCTAAGAATTAATCTTTCGGAGGAGCAAACACAGCTCTTCCATTAAAAAGAATCTGGTTCGCCGAGTCAATGAATATTGTTTTACTTTCCTCTCACATTGTTTCCTCATCTAATAAAGCCCTACATCCTTGCACAAAAGGAAAGATTTTAATGAGAAATTACTTTTGGTAATCTGTTTGAACCCAAGCCCCCTCGGTGAGTACTGAATCATATTTCTCTTTTACCAAGTCCATAAACATTTTCAAACTCTCACTTTGTTGGGGTGATACTGAAATTTTTTGTTGCAATTTCAATCTATCAACAGTAGGCACCAAATTTTCAATTTGAGACGAATTCTGTTTTCTTTTTTTCCAATCAATGAGTTTTTCTTTATCTGCAGCGTTTAAATAAAGATTTTTTGACATGTTTGTTCCTGAAGGATCTGTTTAACTTCAAGATATTTCGGACATTTTTTATAAGCTACACTGTGTGCTTGAGGACAATTAGCACACCGAGGTCCATTTTTATTTGGACATTCCAAAAATGTGTGTACAGCACAGTGCGTTTGTCAGGCGCTTCATCAAAGAATAAATATTATTATTATGTTGTGACATGCTATGGTAGGCTATATCAAATTATGTTATGGTATATTTATACCATTGTATACCATGTGTTGCCATGTTATGCTATGCCGTTTTATGTTATGCTAATGCTATGCCATTTTATGTTATGGTATACTGTGCTGTGCTGTGGTATGGCGCACTATGCTATGCCTTGTGTGAACAAACATCAAGCAATTGGCCGAGTATTGAGCAATTGTGAGTGAAGGACTTGCTCAAGGTTCCTAACCAGTAGCCAGCTCGGGAAAGCTTGAACCCATACTCTCCAAGTTACAGGCTCATGCAAAGCAACGATTTGATGCTTTTTGAAGACAGCAAAGCATTTGATAATCAATCTGTAATTTTGGATATATCTTCAAATTGATTATTTCAGATGACATCATATTATGCAGACAGACAAAGACAGACAGATAGGCTGGAAGACAGGGACATGGGGAGCGGCAGATACAGAGAGAGAGACAGAGAAAACCCGTTTAAGGGCAATTTTCACACAAGATTTATTTTATGTGAAATCAGAATTGGCGGCGTAATTTTGCAACAGTAGTCACCACTTCGAAATTTAAAATGTCATTATACTATAGCGGCATTCAAAGTAAATTGCGAGCTGAAAATAGTCGCGTCGACCTATAAATTCTTATAAGAAGGTTTTGTAAAATATTTCATAACATTAGAGCTTTAGAAGATTGGAGATTACGATATTTAGAAATAGCCTTTTCGTAGACTTTCACTGTTATATCTTAATAAAATATTCTTCATTACGTGTAATTCATGTTCGTTACTTACTTATTTAGCGCGTTGCATTATGGGATGTGGCTGGTGGCACAGAGGGTAATTATATATATGAGGTCGTTGGTAGCAACCACCAACGCTCTATTTGAGCGCATTCAGAGGTGGCTATTGTTCTTCTATATCTAGACTTACACTATACTATACTATGATCTGCAGACCCTCAGTTTTCTCGATTTGTTTTGTGTTCTGTTTTGCAGTTTGTTTCGTCGGTTGTTTTTTGTTGAAGGCAATGGTGAAAATTAAACAGAATTTATGAGGTTATTCATGGTTTTATTTTCTCTTGTCAAACTTTGACAAAATTCACCTAATTATCATGTTATGTGTATAACTTGCATAGCGTCAGTGTAGAAGGGACTTATGGTCAACTTATGGTGGCATATAGATATTTGTATTACATTACCTTCAGATGTTTGGTGAAAGGTTGTAATTGTAATAAAGATGATTTATATACCACTAGACGTTGTTACCTGGCTTCGAACGGCTTATCTCTACCTTTATATATCGTTCCGCTTGATTAAGTTTGGCTGGTACTCACCGGGTATGCCCAATTGCCCATGCCCTCTCATTTTGGTGCACCATCAGCTGCTTGGTGTATTAGTCAGCAGTGCTACATTAGTTGCTGATTAATAATAAAAATTATTATACTTATACACGGGAGTTTGGTAAGTTCTTAATATTAATATAAGTAACAATTACACGTTTTGGTTCCGATGGCTGTCGTGTGCATTTGTGAAACTAGTTACGCTGTAAAAGGTATTCTTGTTGAGCTTTATTTTAAAATTATATATATCTTGTATTTTGGTTAAATATGTATTTTGTCTTTGTGTTTGCTCATGCAGATAGTATGTCAAGGTGCTGACGAGTTTTCAGCAACACTGGACACGGTTTTGGCAGGTGATTATAGTCCAGTTGTATCTATGTGAATATTATGTCACTGTGTATAAACAGACATGTCTTGTGAACCCATGAACATGTAGCCTATTTAAATCACTATTGACTGAAAATACTTTGGAACATATATAAATCATGTCAGGCACATGTATGTCATTTCGTTCCGTAACTTTTGGGAGAGTATGGCTTCAAACTTTCCCTCAAGTTAAGGGCTCACAATTTTTCAGTTAGCATTACCACCATTTGCTGCCTCTCGTTTTGTTGCACCGTCGGCTGCTTTGTGTATTAGCAGTGCTATATTAGTTGCTGATTAATAATAAAAATTATTATAGTAATATATAAGCAGTTTGGTAGGTTCTTAATATTAAAATAAGTAACAATTAAAGGTTTTGGCTCCGATTGCTATCGTGTGCATTTGGGAAACTTCTTACGCTGTAAAAGGTATTCTTGTGAGCTTTATTTTAAAATGATATAAATCTTGTATTTTGGTTAAATATGTATTTTGTCTTTGTGTTTGCTCATGCAGGTACTAGGATGTCAAGGTGCTGAAGACTTTTCTGCACTGGACACCGTTTTGGCAGGTGATAATAGTCCAGTTGTATCTATGTGAATATTATGTCACTGTGTATAGACAGACAGACATGACTTGTGAACCCCTGAACATTACCTTGTAGCCTATTTAAATCACTACTGACTTAAAATACTTTGGCACATCTATATAAATCATGTCGGGCACATGTAACTCATTTCTGAACTCCTACAGTACTTCCTTTGCCAGTTATACATGATCCAAACATCCGGATCACTGAACCTTTCGCCTGCCTCGTACCACTTCATTCTGCAATCACTGTCTTATAAAAATTTAGCATTAGTAGATGATCAGTAATGCAAATTATCCTTTTTCAGGCCAAGATCAACTTTCTTACCTATTTACTTGTCTCACCTTTTATTCAACAGTAGCTGCATTACTTTTTCAAAAGTCTTGTTTAAATAGCACTGTATTGTGAATGCGCATTTAATTTTATAAAGTTCTGTTGTATGAAGAATATTGTGTACTACCAACTTCATAGCACAAAGCTATGCTTGACCAAAATCGTTTATACAGCTGATGAAATAAAGGAACTGAGAGCTCTTATCATTTAATTTTACAAACCTGCACCAGATGGATTGAGTGAATATGGCAAAATACACTTGCTGCTTGTGCCTCACAAAAATTTCCAAGACAAAGAGTGTGCCAGTTCAGGATGAAGTAAGGCATAGCTAAATAAAAGAGTTTGTGACTTGGATAGGTTATAGATTACATGAAAGGAGATGACACATGGCCCAACTAGCAGTTGGACAAAAGACGAGCCTATTTTTTTCAAGAGCAACTAGTGTAAGTGGCGTGAAGTTGGTGATATGACCAAATTCGGTTTTTCATGTCGCAGCATATCGCAAATGAACAAATATGTTGTGAGATAGTCTCAGATAGAGTGAGGTTTGTATAGGTTATGTTACCATAAATGACTTTGATACATAGGACAGCATAAAGACGTGACAGAATTGTGACCTAGCACTAAAACACATAATATTTGCCTTGGCAGTTGTTTCTTATTCAAGATCCTGTTAAATATAAAATCTATTGTTTAGACTTGCCACAAAAAATGCAGATTATGAGTTGCATCTAAATGATATTTATGCATTTGTATCAGATTGATATCTTGTGCAGCTGTATCCAGATCGACCTTATGTTGTTGCATCAAAGCGAATCTAGATGCAGGTGTATGTGTCATCTGTATAAAGCCATTTTGACAATTGAGGCTTTAGCCGAGGCCATTCAGTAGCGCTCCCAGTGCGAGAACCCCGAGAGAAGAAATATGTTTTAAGGAGAGAGAGAGATGAAGACAATGATCCAGAAAGGAAAGTCTCACGCAAAGTGAAGTGAAGGGCATTCCATAAGGAGGGCCCAATGATGGCAAAGGATCGAGTTTGAGCAATCGTAGTCCTAGCTCGTGGGACAAAGAAGTCAGATCGGTCCAGAGATCGTAAAGGCCGATGAGAAGATGCAGAAAGAGGAGGACGAATGACATCCCTGAGGTATTTTGGAGCAAGTCCCAGTTTGGATTTGAGGACCAAAGCAAGGACTTTAAACTGAATGCGGTCAGAGAGAGGAAGCCAATGCAGTTGGTTAACCATGAATGATGATATATTTGGGAGTATTTAGGAAGGTGAGCAATCAATCGAGCAGCAGTATTGAGAACAGATTGAATAGGGTATAGACGGACCTTGGGAAGACCAATAAGTAGGGAGTTGCAATAATCAATTCTGGAACAGACAAATGCATGGACAATGGATGCCATGGTAGAGAGAGGAACAGATCTGCGAATAACCCTGAGACGCCGTAGGTGAAAGTAAGAGGATCGTGTAAGGTTGGTTACATGAGCAGAAAAAGTGAGAGCGCTGTCCAAAGTGACACCTAGGTCACGCACACAAGTAGAGAACGTAAAATTGGGAAAGTTTTCAGAGAGAAGCGAAAAGTCAATTTTCAGAAGTTGTTGGGGTGTGCCAAGCCAAATAAGTTGAGTTTTGGAAGAGTTTAGCGAAAGGCGATTGGAAGACATCCACAAATGCAAGTCATGGGAAAGAGCTTCAATACGGCGAGCTAAAGTGAGTTGAGTAGACGCAGGACCATGAACATATGCCTGAACGTCATCAGCAAAAAGGTGACCAGTAGCAGAGTAATTTGTAAACAAAGAGGTAATATCAGCCGTGTACAAAATGAAAAGAAGGGGTCCAAGGACTGATCCCTGAGGAACTCCTAGAAGGACAGGCACCCAGTTAGACCTGGAATTACCAGCTATAACCATTTGGGTGCGACCAGACAGGTAGGATTGAAGCCAGAGAAGAGGGACTCCCTTAAGACCATAGGAGGATTCAAGGCGTTGGAGCAGAATATCGTGATCCACCATGTCGAAGGCTGCTGAGACATCAAAAAGTGCAAGAAGGGTGACCTGAGCCTTATCAATAGCTGAGTAGATGTCAGCTAGCATAGAGAGCAGGGCTGTTTCAGTTGAGTGGGACGCCCTGAAACCAGATTGGTGTGAGGGGAGAAGGCCTAATACAGCCTAATTTAGCTGTGTCTTCTGTATGAAGCCATTTTGACACTTGAGGCTTTAGATGTTAAGGAGCCAATTGCAAATTAACCAGTGAATATGATGAATGTCAAGACTGACAACAATTGCTATTTTAAAACTTAGGTGCAAGGGAGATGCCAGAAAGTGTCTTGGGGATGGCTGTTGATCAAAGGTGTGTTACTTCATTTTTCAGTTTTAAAATATTTCAGTAGCTGTATTATCTTTATATTTCAACTGTTAGCATTATTGTTACTACTTTGTTATATTGATTAATAATGTTACTAATACTACTGGTTTAAAATATTTACTTCAACTAAACTTTCTAAGCAGAACAGCTTTCATTGCTTTTCTCCTAAAAATATTTACAGCTAATTTATAAGCATATGTGACCTTTTGGAGAAAAGACAGAAACATTTGAAAATTGATTTAACATTGCAGATTATGAGTTACATCTAAATGATATTTATACAGTTTTATCAGATTGATATCTTGTGCAGCTGTATCCAAATCGACCTTAAGTTGTATCTAAGTGATTCTAGATGCAGGTGTAGAGGAGAGTGGGGCAACAGCGGGGCAAGAATAACCGGAAGCCTATCACAAAACATTGCGCATGCGTAGAGATTAAACTATGCCACGTTGAAAGACATTTATCGGCCACTTCGAACAAAAATTTGCAAAATTTACTTGCAAAATTCTATCAGAAAATAAGGAATTTCTGATTTTACTAAAATCTGTATAAATCGGAGTGGTTAGTAGTAATTTTGAATAAATTCAATGTTTTTTGTTTAATATTGTCCTCCATGTCTGCCGAGTCTTTCCACTTCTTTGTAAGTCTCAGAGAATGTAGGGGAACACAAGATCATAACAGGAAGTTATAAGCATTTCTGCAATTGGGCATTTGGGTACTCTATCCATCCGGAGAAACGGTGTACATATGCCAGATAATAACGTCCCGCATGTTCGAATTTGTCTTCTACATTTTCATGAAATGGTCTGGTAGGAGGTGTATTGCACGGGAAGATTTCTGTTGGGAGTGGAGCCAGACACTGTTGACACCAGAAGCATGTACCATTGTACCGATGGTATTGATAATGTCAGATGCTATACCAGGCCAGTAAACTGTCTGCCGTGCTCTGCACTTTGTCTTATCAATGCCTTGGTGTGAGAGGTGGACTCTGTGGAGGACGTCTGTTCTCGAGACTGTGGAACAATGATTCTTGTCTGGTGAAGAATCAGATCGCCATTGACAGTGAGATCGTGTCAAATTTTATATGGTTGCTGTTCCATGGGGAGGGGCATGAGTTAGCTGGGAAACCCTGCTGTATTAGTCTAATCAATGCTTGGTACTGTTCATCATTCTTCGCTGCATTTTCCAATTGTTCAATCATGGGGTCTATTATTGTCCACGTACTCCTCCTCCCTCAATTGTGCTGCCATATAGTTAACTTTAATTTCCATGTTGCCAGTGATTGCAGATTCTAAATTCTTGTCTTTACCATTTGGGTCCTGTACTGGTGCTCTAGAAAGTGCATTGGGAATAATATATGACTTTCCGCTTCTCCATTCTGCTTCGAATGTGAATGGAAGGAGTTTCTCCCGTAGTTGGGGAAGGCGAGGGTTATCGATTTCACCCAGTCCTTTAGAGTTGTGAGTGGGCAGTGATTGACAATGAGTTTGAATTGCAGGAGTCCGAGAAAATAGAGTTGTCACTTTTTCAGGGCCCATACAACAGTCAGTTGTTCGATTGTGGCATACCTGGATTCCGTGTTGGACAGGAATTGGCTCTCAAACTGAATTATGATAAGGTTGCCATCTGGGGCTCTTGTAGCAATGCGTAACCGAGGCTATAAAAGGACTTGTATTTTCGTGAAGTCAGTGAAGTTATTGAATTTTTCTGAAAAATCAGCCAATGAACATAATTATAACGACATCTATTATAGAGAAATTTAGTTGCGTTGATAAAGATATCAACATATAGACGTGAGCTGACCACTTATTGAAGATCTCAACGAAAAGTTTTGTAAATTTTACACATCTGATCATAACATAGCTCTTGATCAATCGCTTATTCTTTGGAAAGGGCATATGCTTTTCAAACAATAGGCTACTGGCCTGCAAAACGCAAGATGTTCGACATAAAAATTTATAATGTTTGTGAAAATTCCGGATATACTTATAGATTTCAGGTTTACATGTCGCACACGGAATTAAAAGGCCGTCGCAGCGAAAGGGTTAAATGAATTAAAGTTAGGGTCAGTTCGACTGTATTGTTCTTTTTTATTCTGCTTCTGTTACAGTGAAGGCGAGATATACACAAAGCATAAAGATTCTGGGCTGATTTGGTGAGTGTCCTACTCTAATCTTCACCTATATTTCGATTGGATATGGCTTGAAGTGCTGAAAGACTCTGTGTAACTCATTTGAATATAACGCTGGTTCTGGAATTATGTGGCCAGAAGCATGCATCTAGAAATAAGCATAGCTGCTTTAATTTATTTGAATTTTTTAATTGATTTATTTTGGATGAATTCACATTAAATGAATTAAAGTTAGTGTTAGTTCGGTTGTATGGCTATTTTTATTCTGCTTCTGTTATAGTGAAGGCGAGATCTACACGAAACACAGAGATGCTGGGCTGATTTGGTGAGTGTCCTAATCTAACCTTCACCTATATTTGGATTGGATATGGCTTGAAGTGCTGACAGACTCTGTGTAACTCATTAGAATATAACGCTGGTTCTGGAATTCTGTGGCCAGAAGCATGCATCTAGAAATAAGCATAGCTGCTTTAATTTATTTGAATTTTTTAATTGATTTATTTTGGATGAATTCACATTAAAGGAATCAAATCTAGTGTTAGTTCAGTTGCTACCTCAAAGACGTCACGTCTAGTAGATGGAAATATTGTTATTTAATGGCAGGCATAATTTTTCTTCACCATGGAATGTATTTCTCCTTTGGTTTGCACCTTCATATTATCCAGTGGTCCTGCTGCATATTTTCGCTGCCTCAGAACCTGTCTCTACTCCTGGGGACTTTCTCACTGGGAGCATCTCTTATTGATGTGCATTGTGAGAGGTGCTTTATAAATCTTTAAATACAATACAGATCTTCAGTTTATTGTGTTGCCTTATGTTTTAATATAATATCTTTTTAAAAATGTGATCAGTGTACTATCAACAATAGTCTTTATTTTATGTGCAGTAGGCCTTAAGTTTCTGGAGTAAATGTAATCATTGCTATGCTTGTGTGCCTATAAAGGCAAAATGTAGGACAGTTTGAAGTATGTTCGTCTGAGTATAACATGATGAAACCCAGAAGCAGAAATCCTCTCCATCTGCGTCGTGGTTGGTTCATTGTGATTGAACAGAAGTTCGATGAGAGAAACACGACGTGTAGCATTCAGGAGACTTCGAATTTTATTTTGGACTCTTGCCCAATTTGGTTGCACATGTATGTGCAATGCACCATACAGTTGCTGCAAATATCGTTTCATAGTTTTAAGTAAGCCTGCACCCCTCCCACAATTCACTGTTTTTGTTCAGAAAGAGTCACAGCACTGTTAGTTTTGTGCTAAACCGAGTGATTAGACAATTAGCATAATGTTTGTCATGTTTGTTGGATGCACAGTTTTATTGATTCTTTCAGTCACCTTTTTATTCACATTCTTTGCACATTATGTTTGATTAGAAATTAAATGTTGGTTGGTTTGTAAGTCTTTTTTCTTTCTGCATTAGTACAGTTCCAATTGGATTATCTCGATGATTGCTGCCGTGTTGGTTATTCAAAATTTTGTTGATTAGAGTATGACCAAATGAAACCCAGGAACTGAAATCTACTCCACTTACGTCGTGGCTGGTTTGTTGTGGTCGAACAGAAGTTTGATGAAAGAAACACTACATGTAAAATCCAGGAGACTTCCAATTCTATTTTGGACAATCAGCCCCTTTGGTTACAAATGTATGTGAAGAGACGAGAAGTCTCCACAAAGTAGCGCAACAACAAGAGGTGAATATGCAGGCACCTCAAAAGGCAGAGTAAGGGAGAGGAACGGCTGTTCTCGTTCGATGGTCTTAAGTTCTGAGCCCGGTATATACCAGGAGGATATAACCGTGATTACTAGAGGCAACGAAGACGAAGGCGAAAGGAACCACTGTCGTCGTGCTGATGAACGGATGGAACCGCCGTGCGGGAATATAGAGGATAAAAGTAATGTAATTACGAAGCACGGTTAAAAGGGGCGTTACGGAAGCTATGTTGGAGGTTTTCTGCACGGAGCAGAGGAGATAATGAGGAACGGATAATCCTTAGTGTCTCAGATTCAATGTAACAAAGCAAAAATATTGAAGGTATGCGTACCCTAAAATAGTACCTTTCAAAAATAGAATACGCGTATGGTATATCATACACAAAAATTTTATTTATGGTTTACGCGGAAACCCATAGCCTACGTATAATCTGACGTCAACAGTATGCGTCATTGAAACCGCTACTTCCGGTAGCGTAGCAGTAAATGTAATTCAATAAATTCTTCGGTTATAAAAACTTATAATTAATTTAATGCAAATTGTACTTTCATTCTGAGGAGAGCTAAGTACACGTCACTGGTTTGCAAATTTTTGTAACTCGAAAGTTGTAGTATATCTTTATACGCATCAGTCAGCGATGCCGAGAGAACGTGGGAAGGAATGGATGCACGTGAAAGTGTTGAAAAATGCGAAAAACAATTATTTGATTGAATACAATTTTTGCGACAAACAGTTCTGGGTTGGATCAGGTAATCGCATAAGAGCACATCGGGGAGTCGAAACCATCTCAGGAGTTGCAAAATGCGAAAAAGTTCCGGATAACGTGGTCGCAAGCTTCATGAAGGCAGAAAACAAGAAGTTGTGTGAAAATGCGGTCATGTCACGAAAGCGCGCGCTTGACATATCAACAAGTGGAAAAAATCTGATTCCATCTACATCTCATGAATCTGACCCAAAGCAGCCCAAAATAATCGCAATATGTGATAAACAGCAGAAACATGTAATTGTAATCGAACATTTATATAGCGCCGCTCAGAAATCAGCAGCGCTCTTGACCTGCGTCAGTGCCTGAATTAGGAAATAAAAAAGTCTTGAGACGTCTACGGAACTGGGAAGGAGAGAGGGCTAGTAACTCAAAACGAAGAGACTGGGGAAGAGAGTGGACCAAGCAGTTGCCCGGATGTGCTACAGCACAGGAATCAGTTTCAACATTGTGAATAATGAGCACTTCCGAGAAATGTGCCATAAGATCGGTCAATACGGTCCATCGTACAAAGTACCTACTGACTACCCCATTCGAACATCACTTTTGGAGAAGGAATACACAGCTGTCAGTTCTCGAGTTACCGATTTCCATGCTGATTCACTGACTCGCGTTATGTATTATGCGACCAGAAGCATGTATCTAGAAATACGCTTTGCTCGTTTAATTTTATTTGAATTTTTTAATTTATTTATTTTGGATGAAATCACATTAAAGGAATTAAAGTTAGTATTAGTTAGTTCAGTTGGATGAGACTTATATAGTGTTACCTCAAAGACGTCACGTCTAGTAGATGGATATTGTGTTCTCACAACTCCACTTTCACGTCAGAAGATCTTCACTGGTTCCCTCCTACCGTCCTCATCCAGCGGTACTCGGCCTTATTTTCTGATCTTACCTGGGTATCCCTAAATACCTTTGTGACACTGAATATGTCGGCCCAGCTTCACCCAATTTGTTTTTCTGATCGCTTTGACCTCTTTGATCATAAACCCGTGCCTTTGACTCCACTGGCTCTTCACCATGGAATGTTTTTCTCTTTTGGTTTGCACCTTCATATAATCCAGTAGTCCTGCTGCATCTGTTCGCTGCCTCAGAACCTCTCAACTCCTGGGGACATTCTCACTGGGAGCACCTCTTATTGACGTGCATTGTGAGAGGTGCTTTATAAATCTTTAAATACAATACAGATCTTCAGTTTATTGTGTTGCCTTATGTTTTAATACAATACCTTTTAAAAATGTGATCAGTGTACTATCAAGAATAGTCTATATTTTGATGTGCAGTAAGCCTTAAGTTTCTGGAGTAAATGTAATCATTGCTGTTCTTGTGGACCTGTAAAGGCAAAATTTAGGCCAGTTTGACGTAGATTGTGTGATGACTACGCTTTGATGCGACCTAAGAGTAGGAACCCGAACCATCTGCGCCCCAGTTGGTTTAATGTAATCGAAAAGAAGTTCAACCAGAAAGAAGCAACCGGTTTTATTATTGAAACATCCAACTTCATTGCAGACGACAATCAGCCCATTTGGTTGCATATATATAATATGCACGAAGCACCATGCACAATGACTGCAAATTTCGATTCATAGTTTTGCGAAAGCCTGCACCCCAAACACAAGTCACTGTTTTTGTTCTGAAAGAGTCCAAGCACTTTTAGTTTTGTGCTAAACTGACTGGTTAGACAATTAGTATTATATTTGTCATGTTTGTTGGATGCACAGTTTTATTTATTCTTTGAGTGACATTTTTTATTCACATTCTTTCCTACTCTTAATTAGAAATTAAATGTTGGTTTGTTTGCAAGTTTTTTTTTCTTTCTGCATTAGTACAGTCCCAATCGGATTATCTCGATGATTGATGCCGTGTTGGTTATTCAAAATTTTGTTGATTAGAGTATGACCAAATGAAACCCAGGAGCAGAAATCTACTCCACTTACGTCGTGGCTGGTTTGTTGTTGTGGAACAGAAGTTTGATGAAAGAAACACTACATGTAAAATTCAGGAGACTTCCAATTTTATTTTGGACAATCAGCCCATTTGGTTGCACAATGCACAAGTATGTGAAGAGATGAGAAGTCTCCACAAAGTAGCGCAAAAACAAGAGGTGAATATGCAGGCACCTCAAAAGGCAGAGTAAGGGATAGGAACGGCTGAAACCCTGGAGGAATGGCAGCCGGAGGCAAGGGCAGATTTAACGAGAGGAAGGAACATAAAAGGAGGATAGGACGTCGCATCCGCCACAACCAATCAGAGAAGGACACGAAGATAGCTGCTGGAAGTTGGGCTATACAAGCCTTAGGCACGCTGCTCTCTTGGCCAGACGCCACAGACAAGCAACGAACTCGGTCAATTCGAGGCGTTGGTTGTAACGCCTGTCGAGGAGAAGACAAAGGAACCCAATTCTCGTTCGATGGTCTCAAGTCTGAACCGCTGTCGTCGTGCTGATGAATGGAAGGAACCGCCGTCCGGGAAGCAAATCTGAAAACCCACTACAAGATTTTGCAAAGGCGTGGCTGAGGCGAACTTTAGACTGCTGGGAATTTCCCAGTAGCTGGGAATTTCCCAGTAACCATTAGAAGGTTTTTATAAACAGAAAGTTGGCATCTTGCGAATAATTATAATATAATTTGCAAATAATGAAAAATGTTATAATAGTGTGGCTGACTGCAAACTCTTTATGTTACTAGCGAGTTTCGTCGACTTTTAAAATAAAACTTTGACAATAGAAAACATTTCGAAAGCTAGTTTTCAGATTTGCCACGGCACCCTTGAATACAACGGTCAGTGAATTTATTTCTTCATCTTTAAAAACCTGTGTAAACCTGTGTAAACCTGGATTATTTTGTTGATGATTTTGTTACTGTGCTAGTACGATTTTGATTTCCTCGTTCTCTGCTGGATTTATGTTATAGTTCTAACTGAGAGTTCTGACTAGTGCACTAAGTCTTAATGGATGTTATGGACCAAATTACAGCTTGTTTTTCAAGTGAATATGTATGGATAATGTTCGTTTTGTTAAAGAAATGCTTATTTAAATTCATTACGAAACTGTTCTGAAATTGTTCTATTGTTATAGTTCTAACTGGAGTTCTGACTAGTGCACGAAGTCTTGATGGATGTTATGGACCAAATTACAGCTTGTTTTTCATTTGAATATTCATTCATTCATTACTTGAATTTATATAGCGCCTTTCAAGGGAACTACTCAGAGGCGCTCCCAACTATGCACGGCCAAATAGGACCATTTTGAGTTGAGAGAGGAATGTCTGAGAAGGGGTTCTAGGAAGGGAGCGGAGGACCAGAGGAGGCCATTCCAGGTCGAGGGCCAACCACAGAGAACGCACGGCTCTGCTTGGTGGAGGTGCGAGCAAAAGGCACAGAGAGAAGACCATGTTCAACCGAATGGAGGGAGCGCGAGCCCGAGCACTGAGGGTGGGGCTACAGAGCTCAGTAAGGTAGGCAGGAGCGAGGCCCAGCAGGCAGCGCCAAACTAAGGCAGCTACCCTATACACGATTCGTTGCGTAAGAGGGAGCCAGTGAAGAATGTCGCGCATATAGCTAGAGATGTGGTCGAATATGGGTATGCGGCCAATAAGGCGGGCTGCAGAATATGTATGGATGATTCGTTTTGCTAAAGGAATGCTTATTTAAATTCATTATGAAACTCTAGAAATTATTTGAAATATTTATCAAACTTATTAGTAGATGTTATTGTAAAATTAAAAACATTTTTTGCAACGTGTAATTATTGCATTTATTTTTCAACAGTAGGACTATAATTTCTGTATTTCTTCATGAAGAATGGAAATATATTCAACTAAATTAATAATTGTAATTATAACTAAGCAAACGTTCAATGAAATTTTAAAATTACTTCTATTTGAGTTTTTCAAGGGCATGGATGAATTGAAGCTGGATTTGCTCCTTCCTCCAGATGGAGAATTGAAAGGTGTCACTATGAAGATTAAAGATTTCAAGAAAATTGGAGGACTTTGCGATGAGCACGTGCTCTTCCTTGTTTTGGAACAATTCCTTTAAAACGGATAAGAAAGATGAGTTGTTAGCTTAGTTGGAAAAGTTCTCGCAATTTACAAGTACCAACTACTTGCAGAAAGAATCGGTGCACGGCAAAGAAGTATTAATTTATTATTAACGGTACGTTTGTCAGTTATCGTCGCTCAATAAAACTACTACATCAGCACGGAATCAAGGGTGCACAGCCTCAGTTCATCTGAAAGTGAAGACTCTGCCCGCACGATGCCAAAATCCGGATTATATTGAAGGATATCTTGGCGAAGTTGTTATCAACTGGAATCACAACCATGCAATTACAAACATCAATGCATTATCGAAGCTGCGCATAACAAGTGATCTCAAAAACACAGCACTTTCATTGTTTCGCGAAGGCGTGGGAGTTGGAGCTGCAAAAAGGATCATTGAGTATAGCATTGAGGAAGAAGAAAACTTCACAACCAAGTTTTATAACAAACATGTCAATCCTAGTTTGGATCAATTGTACTAACTTTTCAGGCTATGGAAAAGTGAACATTATGGTGCCAATGAAAATGAAATGGTTGTGGCACTTAATCAACGAAAATTAGAACTGTCGCAACAAGGATATGAAGTAACTTCACATGAAAGAAATGCATTGATATGCTGTTGTACTACACCCATTATGAGACGAGCAGCTGCTACGCCGAATGCTACCGATGTTCTGTTTGTTGATTCTACAGAAGTATTGATGCTACGGGAGTTAGTGTGACTTTCATATTGTCTGCAACTAAAGCTGAAGCTATTCTGTTGTGTGCAATTCTTCATCACGGTCAATCACAACAAATTTATGAAGAAGCTTTTGAAGTTGCTGTTAAAGCCTGTTCACTCAAGCCACCCACAGTTTTGATGACGGATGATTCGGATGCAGAAAGAAATGCTTTGAGGAAGGTATTTCCAAAAGGTACTTTCCTATTGTGCATTTTTCACCGAACTCAAGCTACATGGCGGTGGTTTGGTGATGCAAACCACGGGAATACCGAAAGATCAACGGCAAGAACTAATGAAATCCTATTGTCAACTGCTCTATTCTGAATCTCCAGAAAGAGCGGAAGAATGCATGGTTGAAATAAGCGAATATTTCAACGAAAGCTACCCACAATATATAAGGTATTTGGAACAACAATGGGAACAAAGACATGAATGGGTAGTATGTTCCAGAAAAGGACTGCCTATTCGTGGACATAACACCAACAACTTTGCCGAAGCAACAATTCGAATAGAATAGTCAAAGACGTTATTTTATGTCGCCAACGGTCATTCAACATGGTTGCCTTTATAGAATATTTTGTTGGTGGGTTTGAGAAATATCTGAAAGCTAAAACAGTTGTCAACAGAAATACCAGCATACACATTCGACATTACAAGAAAACCATTGCCAAAGCTGAGGGCTTAAGTCGTACCGTAATAACACCGGTTAATGGTGCTGATGGTCAGTTCAATGTGAAAACGTACGTTGTTGACATAGTAAAAGGATTCTGTTCTTGTTTTGTGGGTGCTACAGGTGCTTGCTGTAAACATCAGATAGCAGTTGCTGAACAGCAGAAACGGTCTCTCCCCAATGTACCTGTGCTAACTGCTTCCCAAAAACAAGAACTTGCCATGTTAGCACTAGGAGAGAAGGCTCCACCTGTGGATTTCTTTGAGGATTTGGATATAATACGAGATGGAAGTGTCTGCCAAGGTCAAATTAAGGATACAAATTGTGAACAGATTCTTCAACAACTAGAACCGAATATTATCAAGAATAGTCTATATTTTCATGTGCAGTAAGCCTTAAGTAAATGTAATCATTGCTATTCTTGTGGACCTGTAAAGGCAAAATTTAGGCCACTTTCACGTAGGTAGCGAGGACTACGCGTCGATGCAACCTAAGAGTAGGAAGCCAAACCATCTGCGCCCCGGTTGGTTCGATGTGATCCAGAAGAAGTTCAGCGAGGGAAACTCAACTTGTTATATAATTGAAACATCCAATTTCGTTTCAGATGACAATCCAAACATTTGGTTGCACATGTATGTACGATGCACAATGACTGTAAATTTCGATTCATAGTTTTGCGAAAGCCTGCACCCCAAACACAAGTCAGTGTTTTTGTTCAGAAAGAGTCCAAACACTTTTAGTTTTGTGCTAAACTGACTGGTTAGACAATTAGTATTTTATTTGTCATGTTTGTTGGATGCACAGTTTTATTTATTCTTTGAGTGACATATTTTATTCACATTCTTTGCACATTATGATTAATTAGAAATGTTGGTGTGTTTGTAAGTCTTTTTTTCTTTCTGCATTAGTACAGTCCCAATCGGATTATCTCGATGATTGATGCCGTGTTGGTTATTCAAAATTTTATTGATTAGAGTATGACCAAATGAAACTCATCAGGAGCAGAAATCTACTCCACTTACGTCGTGGCTGGTTTGTTGTTGTGGAACAGAAGTTTGATGAAAGAAACAGTACATGTACAATCCAGGAGACGTCCAATTTTATTTTGGACAATCAGCCAATTTGGTTGCACATGTATGCACAATGCACCATCCACAATGGCTGTAAATATCGCTTCATAGTTTTAAGAAAGCCTGCACCCCGTTCGTCTGTGAGAGAACGGTTTTTCTCCAGAGCCTGGCCTTATTATAGAACGGATTCCTGAAAAACGGCATTAGGCCTAATGACTATAGATTGATGGGGTGAGATCCTTCACCACCGATGTCTGCCTGAATGTGTGCCACACCCTTTGATGTACACTGTTTGTTTATAAAAAGCCTGCAACTTATAATATATAATCTTCAGAAAAATATTAAACGATCAGTGCTTAACGTAACGAACTGATACTCTACCGAAACGGTCTGACCTGATACTATGCCAAAAGCCTGCTAAAGAATGGCTATGCATCCAGGGGGTTACAGACTAAGCGACTGCTAGACACGCATGACTTCCCGAGATTTCAACTCTATAGCCAGCTTCACTCGGACGCACTCTGACTAGAATGGAACAGCAAACCTACGTACCACCAGTCCCACTTCAGCTGCACTGTATGCTTGAACTTTTTATGCCTGTGTAGTTCTTCGATACATACTTGAAAAAGCTCTTAAAACTAAGTATTTTGTTGAGCCCAAATGGTCAGAGGCGACATCGAAAATAGAGCCAAAATTTAACAAAGAACGACCCTCTGCAGTGTCAACACTGTCTGCAAGGTTTCGACAGTTTGCAAGAGCAGGACCATATGCAATAGCAAGACCTTCTGACCTTCTTCTGCAGGAACTTCAAAAGAAGAACATTTCTGACATTGCATTCTAGCTTCTAGCTATCATTCACTCTGCTCATATTTTATACAAACTTTACATTGCTTAACTGATGTCAGTTGACAAGTTAACAAACTGCTTCAGCAAGTTCAATAAGTTCGCTGACATGTGCTGAAGATTTTTACTCAATGCTGCCAGCCAGTACAAGAACTGTAAAAACTTCTGCAACCTTTGACATCACCAACACGACTTGAACATTACAGCAGAATGGCACTTTTTGCGACCAGTCATGAAAAATCAACATGTAATGCAATGTAATTAGTAATTTATATAGCGCCGCTCACAGCCGAGGCCATTCCGTAGCGCTCGTGTGATGGCATAGGCGATACCGTCAAGCGCCTGGCTGCACGACAAAGTTTGCAGGCTGACAGCACCAACCATGTTCTGCAACCACAGCAACTGTATCAGTAGGTCCAGAAAAACATCAAAGAGGTTAAATTCTTTTCTGTTCCAAAAGCTGATGTTCCTTAAGCAACAGATGGTCAAGAAAAAAGATTTTCTGGAGCCAAGAAGACAGTAGGCCAAATAAGTCATCACAGCATAATACCATTCGATTCACAGCAACAAGAATGTTTCGTGTATCATCAGATACGGTAAGAACATTGATGAGTCCTGCTGGTTCAGTTGCAATAGAAATAGTGGATATAGGCCATTTGTGCTCACCAGCGAAATATGTTGCAGCTGCTTATCATAAGGCATCGTACATTGGCAATAATGTCGACATTGATGAATGATGTCAAGCAGGATGCGCTGGTTAATTTTATGAAACTATTTAGATCTTCTGGAGCATTTCCGCTGCCAAGAACGAAGGACAAATGCCGTGTTCCAATGGATCGCAAGATTTGCATTCTCCCAGCTCGGTCAACTACATCAAGTGGTTGGCAATATCAATAGGAGGACACAATGAGAAAAACCGAAAAAAGGCTTCAAAACTTTGCACAGTCTCGTCTTAATGCTTGCGTTTGCAAGCGACTGGACTTCGGATACAATGCTCAAACATAACAGCATTCTAGCTAGACTTCAGCTGCATTGTATGCTTGAACATTTTATGCCTGTGTAGTTCTTCGATACACACTTGAAAAAGCACTTAAAACTAAGTATTTTGTTGAGCCCAAATGGTCAGTAGCGACATCGAAAATAGAGACAAAATTTAACAAAGAATGAGCGTCTGCAGTTTCAAGACTGTCTGTAAGGTTTCAACAGTTTGCAAGAGCAGGACCATATGCAATAGCAAGACCTTCTGCAGGAACTTCAAAAGAAGAACATTTCTGACATTGCATTTTAGCTTCTAGCTATCATTCACTCTGCTCATATTTTATCTGAACTGTACATTGCTTAACTGATGTCAGTTGACTAGTTAACAAACTGCTTCAGCAAGTTCAACAAGTTCGCTGACATGTGCTGAAGATTTTTACTCAATGATGGAATGGCATCCAGAACCACAACAATCATTGACTTGCTGCAGTCGCTACATCAATTGCTACATATAAATAGAGTGCGGTACCGTTAGGCAACAATTAGAAGTAGGGACTGGTACATTTAGATGGCAATTAGAGGCACGGTAGGGTACTACGACTTAGACTAGAAGTACAGTAAGGTACCCTTAAGAAAATAACTAGAAGTAGGTTTGGCAGACAAAAAGGTCTTAAGATATGTGGGTTCAAGCATTCCTGGAGTAAATGTAATGATTGCTATTCTTTTGTGCCAATACAGGCAAAATGTAGGACGGTTTGCGTAAAGTTCAACCGAGTATTAACATATGAAGCCCAGGAGCAGGAATCCACTACATTTACGTCGTGGGTGGTTTGTAATTGTTGAAAAGAAGTTCGACAAAAGAAACACGACGTGTAGAATTCAGGAGACTTCGAATTTTATTTTGGACTCTCACCCCATTTAGTTGCACTATCGAGAGCTCCGCAGTTAATTTATATTGAAATGACGCGTTTTGATTGGTTGGAATTCATGAACGCAGTCAAGCTTAAGCGAGACTTTAATTTCTTTTCGAAGCTTACGCCTTGCAAAAAATACAACAGACACAAAATAACAACTTATCCATTAAATAATATTCCAGCTGCCACGTTTTCGGGCTTTAATAAGTTGCTACATCCACACACTACACAATTTAGCCAACGCTCATTAACATAACTGGTGACGTGTCCACGCATTTCACGTCGATGATGACGTCGGTTTATATTATACGTCTCAACGACCTTAGATACGTCTCTATGCCTAGCTTAAGGGTCACGGCTTCACCATAGATGGTAGATGCGGGGCTCTAGTGATATATTTATATATTATACATCTGTATGGTTTAAGCCAGACAGGAGTAACTACGTTTTTTGACATTTCGAGATAAACGAAGAAAACGAAAACTTTGTTACAGTATTTTATGGCATATTTTGAAAAAAATATTTTTCAGCATTTTTTATTTAAACAATGAAAATTATTTCTAGCTAAATGCTGAGCAATAAGACTCCTTTTCAAAATGCATTAAAGTATGCATTGTATTGTTTACACATAACGTGACAATTTGGTGAATTTTGTAAAAGTTTGACAAGATGCACCCTTCTGGCAAGAGAAAAATGAAATGATGAAAAACATCATAAATTCTGTGTAATTTGCAAGATAACCACCCACAAAAATATATGAAGAAACATTGAATCATACTGCACAATCTAGCACAAAAATATTAATAATTATAGGCCAAGATCATAATTTTTTTTTGAAGATACAACATTCTGGTGTAAAATCATAAAACGCACCCTTACAAAATGGTATAAACAACTAATAACCTTAGAATAACATAAATGATATTACGCTCTCCAATTTCTATGCAAGTAAGTAAGTGGTTTAAGCTGTTTGAAGAGTAAAGTAAGTAAATAAGCATTTTTTCACGCTAATTTTAATTGCCTAAAAATAATTCATGTGTGCCATAGAGACGTATCTAAGAAATGCATGGTTTCACGTAATGCCAGATGGATGTATCTTCTTCAAGATGCACCCTTCTGCCAATAAAACCAAAGATGTTAGTCTAACATCTTTGATAAAACAGTGCTATTTTCACATCCTTATGGCATAAATGTGACATAAATGTGACACATAATTTGGGTTGTATCTTCAAACCAACTCTCTTAAATGAAGCCTTATAGCTACGGCCTTCTGGCAGTACCTTCTTTGACGTCAGTTGATTCAATTTCTGTGAAAATGTCCATTTTTCAAAAAATCGTAGATACGACCTTCTGGCTTAAACCCTCGATATATAGATTAGCAGAACTATAGGCCTACCTTTTCTCTTATAATCTAGCCTAGTACCTAGAAAAATATCAATAAATTTTTTATGTCTTGGTAGATTAATATTAATTTTTAATATGAAATCTCTCTCAGTTCTATAATCTATCATTTTCTAAATTGTTTTAAATTTCAAATTATAACAAGCGTACTAAGCCTAATCATTTCTGGATAGCCCTGCAAATGACACTGTTATCCAAGCTGTTATCAGTGTTATGTATGCGAGCACAAAATGTATAATTCAGACCTATATATACTTGCCAATCACCGACTCAATGAACTAAACAGACGTGGAGAAATTTATGAAGATATCAGCAGCAAATTTACATTCTTAATGGTCCATTTGAATGTTGAACAAATAACAGAATAATTTGAAACGTTTGCAAAGTTCTATCCTCAAGATCTTGACCGACAAGAACTAATTAGCCTACAGAATGTGAACACCTGAAATACTATAATTATGTCAATGTCATTTGCAAAGCATCAGTGCCATCTATGCCATTAAGGATCCTGAGTGGCCGAGTGGGCTGGTGCCCGCCTGTCACGCCGGCGCCCCGGGTTCGCTTCCCGGTCGGGTCGGTTTATCAGAGATTAATTTCTCGGATCTTTACTGCGGGTGGCTCGGTCGCATTATAAACGTGGAGTACAATACAACACACAACACAACACAATATACTGGGGCGCGGTGGTTTGGGGTATGTTCGGTGCCTTGCAGCTGGAGGGTTGCGGGTTCGAATCCACCTCAAAGTCGCCGCGTAGGGACCCTGGGCAAGTCCTTCACTCGCAATTGCTCATGCGCTTCGGCGTGAAACTCCGACTACAGCAGTAGTCGGGAGCGCCTCTGAATGGGAAATCTGGTTGAGGCGCTATAACAAGTGTTCAAATACAATACAATACATCTATGTCAATAATGATATGCCATGATAAAGAATGACAGTCTGGAATCAATGTTTCCAAACGTTGAAATTGCAATAAGAATGTTTCTGTCAATGATGGCTGTAACGGTGAAAATTCTTTCTCAAAACTTAAATTAGCCTAATCAAGAACGAGCTTCGCAGCCGTATAATGCAAGAACGATTAAACTGCCTGTCCATCATGATTATAGAATCAGATGTGTTGGAGACTTGGAGTCTTAATTTTGATGATATTATAAAAATGTTTGCTGAGAGCAAAACACGAAAGCGATGTTTGTTAAAAAATGTTCTGACAATCCATGTAGCCTATAGCAAACATTTATCCATTAGCCTACAATATCACTTTCAGTTATTTTATATAACAAATTGAAAATAAGAATTTTAACGTATATTAAACTAAACATTTATTTTACACTTGTAGTAGCCTACAAAGATTGCTGTGTTAGCTGTGTTAGCAGTTTATTACTATATTTAACTAATGACACATGCACATGCAATGCATTAATGTAATGTATATACCTATATCTGAGACTGAGAGATTGAGGCGAAAGTCTGGTAACATTGAAGTTAGGGTTTGTGCCTAGGGCCCCCAAACTCCTTAAAACGGCTCTGCCCCCAAGATCAACTTAACCAACAACTCCCCTCACCTCCCTCGCAATTTCAACTCTAAACATCATCCACCTTAGTCGTCTGACTGTCTGCCTGCCTGACTCTCTGGATTTTGACCCTCTGCCTATCGATTTTGTTGTGATTAAGCGCCTGCGAATAATATGGTTCCCGCGACTTCGCTTTTGTGGATGCTGTAGAAATATCGAGTTAACAACTTAACGATTAGGCCTACGATTAACTTTTGACGGTAAACTTGCGCTTTAGCGGTCCCGATTTTGGTAAACTTGCGCTTTAGGGTCCAGAATAATGACAGCCACATTGAAGGGGAGTAGGCTATGTCGCTGGGTTTAAGCCAGATCGAACGTGGTAGGCCTATCTAGGATTTTTGGCAAAAATCAAGATTTTGACAGAAATTGAATCGACTGACATCAAAGAAGTTTCTGCCAGAAGACCGTAGGCCCGTAGCTATAAGGCTTCATTTAAGACTAGATGATAATCGTCGGACCTGGATTGGAGCTTTGAGGGAAATGTATTCCGTGAAAAGCAAAGACGATACTGGGAAGACCACATCGCCTCCAACTCGAGAAACACTCGCCTTCTCTGGAGGGACCTCTGTAGGCCTACCACTCTTGGACGGAAGCGTGAGCCTACTATCGCACCGACCTTTGGTGCTGAAAACTACCTGCTCTACGGCAGTGTGATTCTCGTTAACGATAACGATAACGAAAATGTTCGTTAACGAAAATAAAATGACTTCGTTAACGATAACTATAACTATAACTAAAAATATCATTAACTATAACTATAACTATAACGAAAATAACACTAACGAAAATTCATCTTTATTTTCGTTAATGCCAAAAATAAAAATAGGAAGTGCAATGTGGACGATTCGACATAAATGAGAACGAAAAATTCAATATTTTTATTATGCAATCTGTCAGTAACTTTGGAAACTCGTGTATTCATGAAGCTGAATGCATTCATGCTTAAAAGGCTTTCAGAGCTCTGAGCAAATTGTGAAACAGCATGTTAATACGCACAATTTTGCTTATTGCCTTAATTATTGTAACTAAGTAGTAACTAAAATTAACTAAAATAAAAATCCATTAACTATAACTATAACTAAAAAATAATACTAACTATAACTATAACTATAACTAAAATAAAAAAACCATTAACTATAACTGTAACTATAACTAAAATAAAATCTGTAAGGAGAATATCACACTGCTCTACGGTAAATGGAATAGGCTATTTTTAGGCAAGTAAAATGAACGTGACACAATGCTTACTAACTTACGTAATTACTCTTCATACAGCTTAAACCACTTACTTACTTGCGTATGAATTGCATAGCATAATTATTATTATCATTTATGATAAAGTTATTAGTTGCTTATACTTTTTTAATGGTGAATGTTATGATTTTACACCAGAATGTTGTATCTTCACACAAAATTTATTGAATCATTAACGTGTATTACGTTCCGGTTATATATTTAGAAAATTAATAGCCTTTTCGTAGAATTTCACTGTTATACCAAAGATGTTAGAGCCGGTATCACGAAATAGAGTATCCGTCCTATAGGACTATCCGGGGGGGGGATGTATGAATTTATCCCCCGGATGGAATAAACCGGTTTAGAGTATCCGGGGGATAAACCATTCTATCCCCCATCGGTATACGCATCACGATAGCCTCGGCGAAAATCCAGTCAAAATAACCACAAACGAAGTAAATTGATTTCAGGTCGACTTACAAACTAAAGATACGCAATTTAAAAATGTTATGTGTACAATAAATCCAAACAGAACGACTAAATACACTTAGAAACCGCCAAAAATGCAAACTAAACCGAATATTTATCATATATTCGTTTAATGTGTTAACATTTAACAACATTTCATTTCATTTCATTTCGCTAAGGGGGATACTCGTGTATGGGGATACTCTATTTCGTGACACCGGCTCTAACATCTTTGGTTATAATAAATTATTATCTTGGGGGCCCGTGGCGCTTTGGATAACATCAGGCCAAGAGACCGAGAGGTACCGAGTTCGAGCCCCCGTTGGGCGGATATGCTTTTGTGTTTGCAGGCTGTCTGTTCTGTTAGTAGTTAAGATTTGTGTCTTGTGAATTGCATAATTGTACACTGTAACCGGTTGCGGTTTGTCAACCGGATTGTTGAATAAACGAAAATATTATTATTATTATTAATAAAATATTCTTCATTACGTGTAATTCGTGTTCGTTACTTACTTATTTAGCGCGTTGCATTATGGGATATAATTATACGAGGTCGTTGGCATGGGTCGTTGGTAGCAACCAAAGACCTTATATATATATAAGGTAGCAACCATATATAAGAGGTCGTTGGTTGCCACCAACGCTCTATTTGCGCGCATTTCGAGACGGTTATTGTTGTTCTCAATCTATCTATATGCTATGATCCGAATTTCTTGTGCTTTCTGTTGTGTTTTCTTCGGATGTTTTTTTGTGAAGGCCATGGTGAAAATTAAACAGAATTTATGACGTTATTCATGGTTTTATTTTCTCTTGTCAGGTCAAACTTTGACAAAATTCACCTAATTATCATGTTATGTGTAAACAATATAATGTAGGCCTATACTTTAATGCATTTTGAGGGGTACGGGCCGAATCCTCGAAAGGAATTTCGGCCGGATCCCCCAAATTGATTTTCTAAGTCCGAATCGAATAAATATAATTAGCAAATACACATTTGGGTAATTGATCTATCGTTTTAGGGGGTTTAATTATTTCTGAAATTCTCATATCGGAATAGCGGGTTTTATTATGTTGTTGCTAAATTATTTGATATTGTCACTTTAAAATGGAAGCTGGATTGATGAAAAAACGGTTTCCCTAAATGGAAGTGGGATTGATGAAAACCTTCCTGTGTTCAAAATTGAAGTTGGATTGATCAAAATAATTTTTACCGTAAATAGAAGCGGGATCGATGAGAATATATATCTTTCCTTAAATAAAAGTTCCATTGATGAAAAATATTTATCTCGTCAAATAGAAGTTGGATTGATAAAAGTAATCTTTTGCAACTAAATGGAAGTTGGATTGATGAAAAAATATCGTCATGAAATGGAAGCTGGATTAAAAACGGGCAAGCATTTAGTATCGGGTGCGTAAGTTTACGGGCGTCGGACGGCATCTTTTGGTATGCTGCGCGGAAGGTACGATGTTTTCTAAAGAGACGACACTAACCCTAATCCTGACCCTAACCGACCCTCACGATGCGTAATAAAGACCATACTTACTTAACCTTACCCTAAACGACTCTCACGACGCCTAAAATGACGGGAGAAAATACACGCACCCCGATACTAAATGCTTGCCTAAAAACGTTTATTGCTTAGTTTCACATAATTAAACCCGCTAAAACGATACTTAATACTAATGCAATAATTAAACCCGCTAAAACGATAGATTACCCACATTTGAATAAGCAGTATATCAATATTCGTCAAGGCCACGCTAGGTCTTTGTTATGTTTACAATTTAACTTTGAATTGCTTGGCTGCTTTCTGGAAAACTGTTTTCGGGAAATCGGGCTTTTGTGTATTTTCAGCGTATTCGGGTTTCGTGGATTCGGGCTGACCCCAATCAGCCTAGTTCAATGAAAGAGTCTATCTAACATTTAACACAAACATTTAAGCTGTAAATTTAGCTTAAAACCTTTCACTGTGTTAATCTTTTGGTTAAAGTGCATTTTAGCGTATTTAATTCACGATGTTGATGGCTGAGTATTTTAGCGTATTGTAGTAGTTCTAGTTATTTGGTAATATAGAAGATGAATTGATGAAAAAAGCGTGTAGTTTAGCGTCGTAAATGACTTCCCAAATGTTGCATGGTGTTCAGCGTTGGTCAAATACAAATTGGATTGGCGAAAAGAATACTTGCTAAATAGAAGTAGGCTTGACGAAAATAATGTTAGGATAGTATTTACTTTTAATTATTAATAATTTTGCAGAGGACTTGAGTCTGACAGAAATGCCACCGCCATTGGCTACGTCAAATCCAAGGGTACGTTACCTCAGTAACATTTAATTTACCTATTGATAAAATATAAAACACAATGTAGTATTAATTAATTATGACAGCTGACATGGCAGAGCGCCTTAGAAGTAGCTCACTAACTTGCAACCTTAATTCGCTAGTAACTTGTATAGCGCCAGTGTCGAATGGGTATACCTCAACTTATGGTGGTATATAAATATTTGTATTACATTACCTTCAGCTGTTTGGTGAAAGGTTGTAATTGTAATAAAGAGGATTTATATACCACTAGACGTTGTGACCTGGCTTCGCACGGCTTATCTGTACCTTTATATATCGTTCCCGCTTGATTTGCTTGGTTAATTAACTTAAGTTTGGCCTGTACTCGCTGGGTATTCCCATGCCCTCTCGTTTTTGTGCACCATCAGCTGCTTGGTGTATTAGTCAGCAGTGGTATATTAGTTGCTGATTAATAATAAAAATTATTATACTTATATAGTTATATACGGGAGTTTGGTAAGTTCTTAATAAATAACAATTAAAGGTTTTGGTTCTGATTGCTGTCGTGTGCATTTGGGAAAGTTGTTACGCTGTAAAAGGTATTCTTGTTGAGCTTTATTTTAAAATTATATATATCTTGTATTTTGGTTAAATATGTATTTTGTCTTTGTGTTTGCGCATGCAGATACGAGATCCATGTCAAGATGCTGATCCATGTCCAGCAAGACTGGAGACGGTTTTGGCAGATGATTATAGTCCAAGATGCTGATCCATGTCCAGCAAGACTGGAGACGATTTTGGCAGGTGATTATAGTCCAAGGCTGATTATGGACACGATTTTTGCAGGTGATTATAATCCAGTTGTATCTATGTGAATATTATGTCACACATGTCTTGTGAACCCATGAACATGACCTTGTAGCCTATTTAAATCACTACTGACTGAAAATACTTTGGCACATCTATATAAATCATGTCCGGCACATGTAACTCATTTCTGAACTCCTACTGTACTTCCTTTGCCAGTTATACATGATCCAAACATCCGGATCACTGAACCTTTCTCCTGCCTCGTACCACTTCATTCCCCAATCACTGTCTTATAAAAATTTAGCATTAGCATTAGTAGATGATCAGTAATGCAAATTATCCTTTTTCAGGCGAAGATCAACTTTCTTACCTATTTACTTGTCTCACCTTTTATTCAACAGTAGCTACATTACTTTTTCAAAAGTCTTGTTTAAATAGCAATGTAAATAGTATTGTGAAATGCACATTTATACAGTTCTGTTGTATGAAGAATACTATGTACTACCAAATTGATAGCACAAAGCTACGTTTGACCAAAATCGTTTATACAGCTGACGAAATAAAGGAACTGAGAGTTCTTGTCATATAAGTTCTTACCTGCACCAGATGGTTTGAGTGAAAATGGCAAAATATACTTGCTGAATTGTGACCTAGAACTAACACATAATATTTGTCTTGGCACTTTTTTCTTATTCAATATCCTGTCAAATATAAAATCTGTTGTTTGTTTAGCCTTGCCACCAAAAATGCAGATTATGAGTTGCATCTAAATGATATTTATGCAGTTTTATCAGATTGATATCTTGTGCAGCTGTATCCAAATCGACCTTATGTTGCATCTAAGCGAATCTAGATGCAGGTGCATGTGTCTTCTGTATGAAGCCATACATTTGGGTACATAAGCCTTTAGATGTTAATAAGCCAAGTGCAAAATTAACCAGTGAATATGATGAATGTCAAGACTGACAACAATTGCTATTTTACAACTTAGGAGCAAGGGAGATGCCAGAAAGTGTCTTGGGGATGGCTGTTGATCAAAGGTGTGTTACATCATTTTTCAGTTTTAAAATATTTCAGTAGCTGTATTATCCTTATATTTTAACTGTTGGCATTATTGTTACTACTTTGTTATTTTGATTAATAATGTTACTAATACTACTGGTTTAAAATATTTACTTAAATTAGACTTATAAACAGAACAGCTTTCATTGCTTTTCTCCTAAAAAATGTTTACAGTTACTTTATAAGCATATGTGACCTTTCTGGAGAAAACCATCATAAAGATGGGAAAATTTGAAAACTGATTTAACATTGCACTGGATATGGTTTGAAGTGCTGGTTTTGGTGAAAGCCAATAATTTTTATAGAATATAGTAAAATGTTGCTTTGTACTATTGAACACAATACGTACATCTTACGTAAAAAGTTTTAAGAAATCATGAGTTAAATCTTACCTAAAATTAGTCTGGTCTAAATTACTTGGTATTGTGATTATATGGATCGTAAAATGTGAGCTATAATATTTTATTCCACAACGTGAGATATCAAATATGTTGAGAGAGATCTCAGTTTATTTATCTTGAGCCAGCGTCCCAAAAACTGAAGAAACAAAGATAAGCAATCCCAGAGGTGCACTCTGACCAGTGGCGTCGCCAGAGCTTCAAGGTTTGGGGGGCAAGGCATAGGATGACAGAGAAATGAGCGTCCGAAGGACGATCGCTGAGCGCGCGGCGCCGAGCAGGGGTGGGGTTTGGGGAGGGGATGTGCCCCATTGAATTTATTTAACTGAAATTTGATTTGAATTTCTGAACTGCAATGGTAGCATTTTAAGCTATCATAGGAACAAAATTGTTCTATTATTTCAGCGCTGATAGGAGCCAACTGTGACTCGTAGCTAAATGTTAAATGTTCGCTATATCATATAATATTGTAGTGACCGTATACGGCCTCGACCCCGCTCATGTTTCAATGAATTGATTGGGTTACATCCTTCATCACTGCTCGCCCGTTCGAATGGACGCCACACCATTTAGGCCTAAGGTCCCCGTGCAAGGACCGTGCTACCTCGAGGTTTAAGATGTAGTTTGAACCGTATTTGAGTTTGACTACAGATAATATTAGCAAACCCGACATTTATTGAAATTAATATAAAAACTAGAAAATACGTGCAATATCCAAGAACGCCAAAAGCCTTAGGGTAAACAGATTGCTGACCAGGCACAATTAGCAGACATAGTTTACAAATGGTATACAAACCAAGCAAGAAGGATTCAACTACCGAATCGGGAAGCCAAACAGTGCTGATGCACTTTTACTGGTGAACAATCGACAATAGAAACAGAACGCCGACTGCTTTAAACGACTGTACCCGGGGTTAAAGTGGGTGGGAATGCGTGGGAACGGCCTCCCACTGCTCTCGAGAATTGGCGGGCAAGGGAGTATTATCTTCATAGATATTTGTATTCCCTAATTGTCTTAAAACCAAGATAGTGTGAATCAGTTTGCTATGTTTTGTGACTTTTGTCTCTGTGTATATATGTATCTATTTCACAACAAGTATCATACCCACACACGCCATATACATATACATATAAACACACACACGCACGCACACACTGATGCTTGCTTTTGCATGCACCGGTTGAGCGAGAATGCATCATCTGTCTGCATCCCTGCAGATGTCGCTCAAAGAGGCAGGCAAACTAATAATTTCCACATGTTGTCTTGGACAGCGTGTTGGAATGCGGCTGAGTGACTGGTGTAAATAGGTCACCCCATCATGACTCATCAGATGATCAGAGTCATCATTGCGAATAGGAGAGATAAACAACATTGGACTTTCCCTATACTTTTGTATATTTTGTGTAAATAAATGTTGATTAGTGATTAGTCTTTGAAAAGAAAACAAACTTTGGAAGAGGAGAAGAGGACCTTGAATGTAAAATGTCAAATCACACACCACATAGGGTACCCCCCCCTAAAAAAACTCACCGGATTTGCACGAATCCCAAGACCCAGTCTGACCAGGGTTGGGGGGGCAGCTGCCCCCCTTGCGCCCCCGTGGCGACGCTAATGACTCTGACATGCGAATGCATATTGTCAGAGTCCCCATCAATTTTCCCCTTTTAAGAATTTACGTGGGTCACAAATTCTAACTGTAAACATCGTCCAGGTGACTATTGATTCGTTAATATGAAGTATTGTGGAAAGCGTTGGATCAACTGAAGTATTAGTGGCAGCAAAAGAGCAGCTGGAATGCTGTTTCATCGTTTTCCGATCAGGGAAAAGGATAATCACGAATTCATGCTCTCATTCAGTAAAGTATTTGATAATCAAAAAAATTTGAATAACCAACACGGCAACAATCATCGAGATGAGAAGCAGGCGAAGCTGTTGTTGTGGCGATGTCTCTGCTGAAGTTTCCTAGCTGATTTACCTAGCCAAAGACTGAATGCAGTTCTATGATGTTTATATTCTGTTGTAATTATAATGAGATTTATATAGTGCTACACACAGGAGACTGATCAGAGGTGTTTGTGTTAACTTTGTACAGTGTACAAGAAGAAGGCGAAGAAGCCAACGATGACGTGTGAGTGTCCTAATCTAATCTTCACCTGTATTTGGATTGGATATAGCTTGAAGACTTGTTGTAACTCATTTGAATATACAGACTTGTTGTAACTCATTTGAATATAACTGATTCTGGTTTAATGCGGCCAGAAGCATGTATCTAGAAATTGGCTTAGCTGTGCACTTTGATTTATTTTAAGTTTTTTATTTGAATTTTTTTAATTGATTTATTTTGGATGAACAACACATTAAATGAATTAAAGTTCCTGTTAGTTCGGTTGTATAGTTCTTTTTATTCTGCTTCTGTTATAGTAAAGGCGAGATCTACACGAAGCATAAAGATGCTGGGCTCATTTGGTGAGTGTCCTAATCTAACCTTCACTTATATTTGGATTGGATATGGCTTGAAGTGCTGACAGACTCTGTGTAACTCGTTAGAATATAACGCTGGTTCTGGAATTATGTGGCCAGAAGCATGTATCTAGAAATAAGCTTTGCTGCTTTAATTTTATTTGAATTCTTTAATTGATATATTTTGGATGAATTCACATTAAAGGAATTAAATGTAGTGTTAGTTCAGTTGCTACCTCAAAGACGTCACGTCTAGTAGATGGAAATTTTGTTCTTTAATGGCAGGCATAATATTTCTTAGTTCCGCAGGTGTGTAGGCCTACTCTGTAATTTTAAGTTTACCAGTATAGAATTTACAAGGGAATAATACACTGGGTTATATCCTCTTCGAACCTGAAATCCTGTGAACTCGACTCTCTCCCGCCATTTATTATTAATTCATTATTGATGTATTGGATGACATTTTGCCATTTTTACCTGTGTCCCAAAATTCTCTCCCAAATCCACTTTCACGTTAGAAGATCTTCACTCTTTACTACCCTCTTACCGTCCGCATCCAGCTAAAGGTACTCAGTCTTATTTCCCCATCTTGCCTGGGTGTCCCTAAATACCTTTGTTACTGAAGCTGGGCTGACATATTGAGTAACAATTTGCTTTTGTGATCGCTTTGACCTCTTTGTTCCTAATCCCGTGCCTTTGCCTGCACTGGCTCTTCACCATGGAATGTATTTCTCCTTTGGTTTGCGCCTTCATTTTATTATCCAGTGGTCCTCCTGCATCTTTTCTCTGCCTCAGAACCTGTCTCCACTCCTGGGGACATTCTCACTGGGAGCACCTCTTATTGACGTGCATTGTGAGAGGTCCTTCATAAATCTTTAAATACAATACAGATCTTCAGTTTATTGTCTTGTCTTAGGTTTTAATATAATATCTTTTTAAAAATGTGATCAGTGTATTATCGAGAATAGACTATATTTTCATGCGCAGTAGACCTTGACTTCCTGGAGTAAATGTAATCATTGCTATTCTTGTGTGCCTATAAAGGCAAAACGTAGGACACTTCAAAATAGGTTCAACCGATTATGAACAAATGAAGCCAAGGTGGAGGAATCCACTACATTTACGGTGTGGCTGGTTTGCTGTCATCGAACAGAAGTTCATCAAAAGAAACAGCACATGTGAAATCCTCGAGACGTCCAATTTTATTTTGAACAATCACCCAATTTGGTTGCACATGTATGCACGATGCACCATCCACAATGGCTGTAAGTATCGCTTCATAGTTTTACAAAAGCCAGTCACAATTCACTGTTTTTATCCAGAAACAGGCAAAGCACTGTTTAGTTTTGCACTTCACTGACTGAATAGACAATTTGCATGATTTTTGTCGTGTTTGTTGGATATGCACAGTTTTATTTTTATTTATTCTTTGAGTCACATTTTTTATTCGCATTCTTTGCACATTATTGATAGATTAGATATTAAATGTTGGTTGGTTTGTAAGTCTTTTTTCTTTCTGCATTAGTACAGTCCCAATCGGATTATGTCGATGATTGCTGCCGTGTTGGTTATTCAAAATTTTTTGATTATCAAATAATTACTGATTGAGAGCATGAATTCGTGATTATCAGTCATGATTATGACTGTCGTTATGACCACTTTTGTCTAGATGTCTACAGAATAGCTCTGCGATGGCTCAATCCAGATCCTTCGCCTGCATGTGGTCCTTCTCTGTGGAATGGACTTCCTCCACCAGTCTGCTCAGCCATCCTTTCTGGTAGTCTGTCAATCTTTTTATAAATAAAATCAACATTTCCAAACGGCTCGCACTGGGAGCGCTTCTGAAAGGTTTTTGCTGCGCGAAGTGCTTTATAAATAGCCAAATAAAATACAATACAATCTCCAATCTTTCCTTTCTTTCAAAACACTCCATCCAGCTCCTACCTTATCTAGAACAGCCTGGTCTGCTGCCTGCTAGCCAGTCTGGTTTCAGAGGTCACCATTCCACAGAAACGGTCCTTCTCTCACTACTTTCTGACATATGGGTCATTCCAGCTCAGCTCAACCAATTTTGAGGAAGGTTCCCACCCGACAATCTATGAATGCATTGTGCCTGGTATATATGGAGATATTATTGATGACCGATTATTTCAAAAGTTAGATATAAAATGAATATGAAGGCACCTTTGACAATTCGGCTGAATTTATAAGACACGAAATAATAATTGGGTCATTCCACCTCAATTCAACAAGTGACTCCAGGTCTACCATCTCCGATTTCAATGAAAATTTCACAGAATGTTTATTATTGTGTTAGAGGAAATTCTGCAGAATTTTAGATCAATATCATAAGAATTTTGAATGTATTGAGCTTCAAAGCGCTGCATTTAAATACACATTGCCAAAATCTAATGTTGCTGTTTACTATTCAGGACTGGCAAATGATATGGGTTGGACCTCAGGAATCCATCAGATGTTCATTCTCGTTTCTTGGGTTTTGGCTTCCCAACTGAAGCTTTGAGGCCTCAGTCTACATAGAGTGAAAGCTCTAAATTTCTCAGCTGCACTACATAAAGAAACAGAAGCATTTTCCAAAGGTATGTATCAGCTTTCAGCACTGGAATTCGGGTGGGGTTTAATCTACCAACCCATAATATTGCTAAAACATGAGCATTGTTTCCGCATCTATCATGGCCAGACAGTTAGCGACATTCAGGAGCTTACAGGCACCATGGTGTTGGTTTCAATTTCTTGTTGAGCTTTATGTTTTGATTCTCCGATTTTCGCCCCTATGTGCAAAAAGTTTTGAATATTCAAGAACGCTAGGTTTTCGTTGTTTGTTTTCGTTAGGTTTTCGTGAGAACAATGTTTTATGTTATTATTAGGCAATAACAGCAATGTTCTTTAGTTTCAGTTATCGTTTTAGCACCGGTTCTGTGAACCTTTAGTTATTTCACTAGTTTTAGTTCTGATTTTCAACTGTATTGAATATTTAGGACACTAAGTTTTAGTTTCAAGTTAACTACCCATGTTTGGACCTGTAGTTTTGGTTTCAGGCTCTAATAAGTTTGGTGCAGTTTTGGTTGTTTCTGGTTTTTGCTTTAAAGTTTTAAGCTAAAACAACACTAGCTGTAGGCTAACAAGGAGTGACACAGCTTTGACAGAGGTTCCACTCAGCGTGATACAGATAACGTGTCAGTTTGAGAAGGGTTTCAAAGTTTTATGTTTCCTTTAACCCAGCTGTATGAGCTACAGGAACAGAATGCTTCTGGTTGCCATTAAGTAATGTTTTAAGGCTCACTTTGCTAGAGTCGATGACTAGTCTCAATTCATCAGTCACATGTTCATATCTAAGCTCATGTCTGTCCGTCTCTCTCCCTCCCCTTTATACTTATCTTAGCCCCCTAGCCAGTTGATTATTTTTTCCATCTCTAAACTGCTGTTCTTTTGTACCTTGTTGCGTTTGTGTCAACGATTTTGTGTAATAAACGAGCAGTAGTAGCAGGATGAAAGCAGATGAATGCATGGACAATGGTGGTAAAGGCCGAGGGAAAAATGAGAGTTGTCAGACTGATAACTCTCTCATCCGCCTCAGTTGAAAATAGAAGGAGCGAGTAAGACTCGGTATGGGGTCATCCATTTAATACGTACGCACAGAGAGGGGGTAAATGCATCTACTTGCGTATGGGTCTACTGGGGGTAAAATATCTTTGTCTATATTGGCTCTTCCTTCAATTGGGTCACAGTTCAGCTATCAGGCAATTAGGCTACTCTAGGAAGAAGGGTTGTGGAAAAGGCTTAGACTGCAGCCTGCCTTTGGCCCAAGCTTAATGGGGCTGCCGGGGGTGATTGTTCCTCCTGTCTGTATGATGTAGACTGTACATTGGCTGTGCACCATGTTCCGATTCAACACACGAAGTAGGCCTATTGACACCGGTGTCTGGGAAGCTTGTCCGAATAATTGCACTGGCCGTGGAGATTGTTCAGAAGGAACATGCACTTGCATCACAGGTTCGGTAATTTATCAGTGCAGGGCTGCAGGCGGTAGGCGATATATTGTAGTGGTTATAATGCCGGGCTATCAACCTAGAGGTCATAGGTCCAAATCCCTACCAGGGTAGAAGACTGTTTCAATATTTCGGTTCCACTTTGGCCCCTAGCCAACATAGCTATGATGAGTACACTAAACGTATACTGTCGGTTGGAAGATGAGACTACGAGGAACAATCACCCCGGCAGCCCCATTAAGCTTGGGCCAAAGGCAGGCTGCAGTCTAAGCCTTTTCCACAACCCTTCTTCCTAGAGTAGCCTAATTGCCTGATAGCTGAACTGTGACCCAATTGAAGGAAGGCCAATATAGACAAAATATTTTACCCCCAGTAGACCCATACGCAAGTAGATGCATTTGAGTTACCCCCTCTCTGTGCGTACGTATTAAATGGATGACCCCCATACCGAGTCTTACTCGCTCCTTCTATTTTCAACTGAGGCGGATGAGAGTTATCAGTCTGACAACTCTCATTTTTCCCTCGGCCTTTACCACCATTGTCCATGCATTCATCTGCTTTCATCCTGCTACTACTGCTCGTTTATTACACAAAATCGTTGACACAAACGCAACAAGGTACAAAAGAACAGCAGTTTAGAGATGGAAAAAATAATCAACTGGCTAGGGGGCTAAGATAAGTATAAAGGGGAGGGAGAGAGACGGACAGACATGAGCTTAGATATGAACATGTGACTGATGAATTGAGACTAGTCATCGACTCTAGCAAAGTGAGCCTTAAAACATTACTTAATGGCAACCAGAAGCATTCTGTTCCTGTAGCTCATACAGCTGGGTTAAAGGAAACATAAAACTCAATGGAAACCCTTCTGAAACTGACACGTTATCTGTATCACGAGTGGAACCTCTGTCAAAGCTGTGTCACTCCTCCTTAGCCTACAGCTAGTGTTGTTTTAGTTAACTAAAACTAAAACTAAAACCTTCGTTAACGAAAACTCAGGGATATAGTTAACTGAAACTAAAACTAAAACTTGGTGAAATAACTAAAACTAATAATAACTAAAACTCGCGGAGCCGGCCAAAAATGATAACTGAAACTAAAACGGTCAAAACTAATAATAACTAAAACATCTAACGAAAACCTAACGAAAACACACAACGAAAACCTAGTGTCCTTGAATATTCAATATTTTTGCACATAGGGGCGAAAATCGGGGAATCACATAAAGCTCAACAAGAAATTGTTACCACACTAATCATTAAAGGGACATTATATCGTGTATGATACATGGCATATTGTCATACTGTAAGAATAATGGTTGCTATTGCCTATTGGCAGTAATTCTATACACATTGTTGTTGGCTAAATATCAGTGAACAAATAACTGAAACTAAAACTAAAACTAAAACTGAAGAAACTAAAACTGAAACGAGGAAGTGTCAGTTTCTATTAACTAAAACTATAACTAAAACTTGGCGAAATAACTAAAACTAATAATAACTAAAACACCTAGCATGTAAAACTAATAATAACTAAAACTAAAACTCAAGGCAAAACTAAAACAACACTACCTACAGCTAGGGTATACCAAGTATATGTGCTTCTTGTGTCTTTAGAACAGGCATGATGATGTCAAGCACTATAGTCTGAAACAATGGCCTAAGCGAGATGAAACAATGCCTAGCAGATAAAATGTGAAGCACATATAGTTGGTAGACAGAAACTCTACCTGAATTTAGCAAGCGCAAAAGCAAATGCCTGATACATTTTGTAATGCTTTGCTTTTGCTTATAGTATGAGTTGAGAATTCGCAATACGTAGAGCTTCACTTATGCATAGATCAGAGGTCTCCAAAGTTTTCCAGCTGGGGGCCACATGGCTGACTTTCAAAAGCGCCACGGGCCAAAACTCCGAAGAAAAAACGCGAATGAATAACTTTAAACAGACTATTTATTCCTGAGGTCTGATGCAGTGCAGAATTTCAATGCAGATATCAATAACAATTAAGATGGTTTCTCATTAGTCCTGATTAGTGTGCAAACAGCAACATGGATTTTGGCAATATGCATGTCAGAGTACAGCGGCATTAAAATTTTCAATTTTCCCAATTTAGTCTGTGTCTTCAAAGAGAGTTCCGCGGGCCAGATTAAAGGCCTTAGCGGGCCGGATGTGGCCCGCGGGCCGTACTTTGGAGACCCCTGGCATAGATGAAAAACCTGACGTGCTAGCAAAATTTGGATTTCATAATATTATATGAAATCAGCGTCCAAAATTTAGCTAAGAACAAGCACAAAATCTAATGCCTTATACACTTTTTAATACTTTGCTTTCGCTTATTGTATGAGTTGAGAATTCGCAATTGTGTAGAACCTCACTGATGCGTAGGGCGTACCTGAAAAACCTGACGTGCTAGCCAAATTGCGATTTCATATTTGGAATCAGCGTCCAAAATTTAGCTAAAAACATTTCAAATGTTCTCAGTAGCAGAAAAATTTATGTTGTTGCCAAGTGTTATTGATTAATATCGTTAGTTTTTGTTCAATTTTCTTTAACTGCCATTTTGTTTTCGAAAACAACACTACCCCATACCCCTTTGAAGCTCAATACATTCAAAATTCTTATGATATTGATCTAAAATTCTGCAGGATTTCCTCTAACACAGTAATAAACATTCTGTGAAATTTTCATTGAAATTCGAGATGGACCTGGAGTCACTTGCTGAATTGAGGTGGAATGACCCAGTCATTATTTTGTCTTATAAATACAGCTGAATTAAATGTCAAAGGTGCCTTAATATTCATTTTACATCTAACTTTGAAATAATCGGTCATCAATAATATCTCCATATATACCAGGCACAATGCATTCATAGATAGTCGGGTGGGAACCTTCCTCAAAATTGGTTGAGCTGAGCTGGAATGACCCATATGTCAGAAAGTCGTGAGAGAAGGACCGTTTCTGTGGAATGGTGACCTCTGAAACCAGACTGGCCAGCAGGCAGCAGACCAGACTGTTCTAGATAAGGTAGGAGCTGAATGGAGACAAAGTCTCTCTCAAGTGTTTGAAAGAAAGGAAAGATTGGAGATTGTATTGTAGCTGGCTATTTATAAAACGCTTCTCACAGCAAAGTATTTCAGAAGCGCTTCCAGTGCGAACAACCCGAAGGAAAAGGCAGGATTTTAGTCAGGGGTGAGAATTGCCAGGGGGTTTGTTCAACCCCCTAGTCTTTCTTAGGCTCCCATAGTAAAGTCTACATTTCACACCCAAACTGCACATAAATCAATGTCTAACCCCCCCCCGATTTTTTACAATTCCCGTACAGGATTTTAGTTTAGAAAAATGAGGAGAGACTACCACAAAGGATGGCGGAGCAGACTGGTGGAGAAGTCCATTCCACAGAGAAGGACCTATGCAGGCGAAGGATCCGGATTGAGCCATCGCAGAGCTATTCAGTAGCCATCTAGACAACAGTGTTCATAACAACAGTCATAATCATGACTGATAATCACGAATTCATGCTGTCATTCAGTAACTATTTGATAATCAAAGACATTTTGAATAACCAACACGACAGCAATCATCGAGATAATCCGATTGGGTCTGTACTAATGCAGAAAGAACAGAAGACTTACAAACCAACCAACATTTAATTTCCAATCAAACATAATGTGAATAAAATGTGACTCAATGAATAAATAAAACTGTGCATCCAACAAACATGACAAATTTTATGCTAATTGTCTAAACACTCAGTTTAGCACAAAACTAACAGTGCTGTGACTCCTTCTGTACAAAAACAGTGACTTGTGAGAGGGGTGCAGGCTTATTTAAAACTAAGAAACGATATTTGCAGCAACTGTGTATGGTGCATTGTGCATACATGTGCAACCAAATGGGGTTTGAGTTCAAAATAAAATTTGACGTCTCCTTAATTCTGCATGTCGTCTTTCTTTCTTCAAACTTTTGTTCTACAGCCATGAACCACCCACAACGTAGATGGCTTTGATTTCTGTGTGTGGGTTTCATCGTGAGGTACTCAGCAGAGCTTACTTGAAACTTTCCTATATTTTTCCTTTATAGGCACACAAGAATAGCAATGATTACATTACATTCATTTACTCCAGGAAATTAAGGTCTACTGCGCATGAAAATGTAGACTATTCTCGATAGTACACTGATCACATTTTTAAACAGATAAATATTAAAACGTAAGGCAAGACAATAAACTGACGATCTGTATTGTATTTAAAGATTTATGAAGCACCTCTCACAATGCACATCAATAAGGGGTGGTCCCAGTGAGAATGTCCCCAGGAGTAGAGACAGGTTCTGAGGCAGCGAAAAGATGCAGCAGGACCACTGGATAATATGAAGGTGCAAACCAAAGGAGAAATACATTCTATGGTGAAGAGCCAGTGCAGGCAAAGGATTATGAACAAAGAGGTCAAAGCGATCAGAAAAACAAATTGGGTGAAGCTGGGCTGACATATTGAGTAACAAAGGTATTTAGTGATACCCAACCAAGATCGGGAAATAAGGCTAAGTACCGCTGGATGCGGATGGTAAGAGGGAATCAGTGAAGATCTTCTAACGTGAAAGTGGAGTTGTGAGAGAATTTTAGATCACAGGTAAAAACGGCAAAATGTCATACAATACATCAATAATAAATTAATAATAAATGGCAGGAGAGAGTCAAAGTTCACATGATTTCAGGTTCGAAGAGGATATAACCCAGTGTATTATTCCTTTGAAAATTCTATACTGGTAAACTCATAATTACAAAGTAGGCCTACACACCTGCACACATGAGGAACTAAGAAAAATTATGCCTGCCATTAAAGAACAAAATTTCCATCTACTAGACGTGACATCTTTGAGGTAGCAACTGAACTAACACTAGATTTAATTCCTTTAATGTGAATTCATCCAAAATAAATCAATTAAAAAATTCAAATAAAATTAAAGCAGCTAAGCTTATTTCTAGATACATGCTTCTGGCCACATAATTCCAGAACCAGCGTTATATTCTAATGAGTTACACAGAGTCTGTCAGCACTTCACACCATATCCAATTCAAATATAGGTGAAGATTAGATTAGGACACTCACCAAACCAGCGCAGAATCTTTATGCCGTGTGTAGATCTCGCCTTCACTATAACAGAAGCAGAATAAAAAGAACTATACAACCGAACTAACACTAACTTTAATTCATTTAATGTGTTGTTTATCCAAAATAAATCAATTAAAAAAATTCAAATAAAAAATTTAAAATAAGTTCAAAGTGCACAGCCAAGCCAATTTCTAGATACATGCTTTTGGCCGCATTAAACCAGAATCAGTAATATTCAAATGAGTTACAACAAGTCTGTGAGCACTTCAAGCCATATGCAATCCAAATATAGGTGAAGATTAGATTAGCACACTCACATCAATTCGTTGGATTCTTCTTCTGCAGCTTCTCTGTACAAAGTTAAATGGTAGCACGCCGAGCTCGGATAGTGGAGCGTCGGAAGCCAACGAACAAAAGATGGCTGAGCGGAGATGAGGCAGCGGAGTAGTCACCAAATAGAGATAGATGGAGTGAAATAATCAGTTAGCGAGAAATGGTAGGCGGCTGGGGAGAAGCGACGGGCGTATTTTTCAAAGTCATTCGAGGCGGCGACGTCATCGACTGCCAGGTGAACTGCCTCGAGTGAGTGATCACTATTCTGTTGACGATGCTGTCGACAAAGTTCGCCGGCGACAGAAATGCGTGCAGTAAAGCGTCGTTGATAAATTAAATGCTGAAAGCTGAAACTGGCTGGTTGTCGTGTTGCCGCTTGAAGATCGCCTGGTCAACAAGAATGCCAGCCAGTCATAACTGGTTAACGAGCAACGGCTCAAACACGGTTAGCCAGCCATGAGCTTCGAGTCGCCGCAGATTGGGCTGAACAGCCAGTCATCCAGACGCCGTTGTTCTTCGTGGAATTGTCAGCCTGTCCTTTCGGTAGTTTCCTCTTGTAACTAAAATCCGCATTTTCCTCGTTGTTGCCGAGTTATTGCCGCGAGAAGCGCTTTAGCTTCCAATGGCTGTCATATTCATCTTTCGCCTAAGACTTTGTCTTCTATCCAGCTCCCGGTCAGTCCCGAGAAAGTGACCCCTGGCCGGTCAGCTTGGACGTTGTTCGAAATTTGTGCCAGAACAGCATCGTCAGCAATTAATCGCTGTTTGAAACGCTGGTGATTTGTCACTTTTGTTGGAACGCCAGATGTAAAGACGACAACAGAGTTTCCAACATAATATCCACAGAATGTGCTCGCCCGGTGCCAGGCCCAGCCTCACGGCAGAGACGGGACGCCACGTTGATGTCGCGACGACGCCGCAGGGCGGCTGGTACAGGCGCTCGCGTGTCGCTTCAAGAGCAGCAGTTGCCTGACCACGCGATCATCGACCGCCACAAACAGTGGCATCCGCCTAGGTCGTGGCCGTGAATCGCGAGACATTTGAACACCAGATGGAAGGGAACTCTTCAGGGCTCTGAATGCTGGAAACTTCCCTTTCAGTGCCGCATTCAACGCACCATAAAAGTGACAATTACCAACATTTCCAAACGGCGTTAGATTTAGTGGTGATATGGCTACTGTTGGTCACTGTTAGTTTTGACCGAGTTATGAGACTTTTTCTAGGGGTCCACTTTCATCGAGACATAAAATAGCCCGAAGTCTGGTCTGCTGGCGCCGTGCCTGGTTATAAACAATATCTCCACAGCAGTCCTTTCTTCCTCTGGCCCTCGATATGAACAGCCTGTTACTGTTCTTGAGCCTCCTGATCACCCATGAAGAGAGCTGTTTGGCGACCGATTACCTCAAAGCAGACAGCACGAAGGCGAAGGCACCTTGACACTCCGGTTATCACTTCAATAATTGTCATTCCACCATTCGTCATATCCCAGGCCCACATCGATTTCTCAATGAAAATTTCAGAACGCCTGGTTGCTGTGTTGTTCCCTGAAGAATTTCTGAATGCGGCTGATTTCAGCGCGCGTAATGATAGCGACTTCGCTTCGCCTGCCATCGTGAACGGAGCGAGTCGGGGAAGGAGCCGCCGATTTTCATCCAGCCTCCAGCCACTGTCGCGTTTACTGACACGAGTTTGAATTGTCACTCTCGCAGCTCGTCGCCAGCAGTAGCACTGCAAGCCAAATAGATGTCGTCATTCAAGTTTTCAAAGGTCAGCACCGAGTGCCCGTTCAGATGCCAGCTTGCAGAGCAGTAGTCGACGAACGACCGAGCGTTGCGGTTACCGTTGTTTCGACAGTTGGAATGCCAGCCTGAGTTTTCGACCGGGGAGCCTTTTTCAGAAGCAGTTTTCGACGTTTGGTTTGTTCGCATTTAGTGCTGGCTCATTGTGGAGACGTCAGAGGTGTTGTATTGTCTTTGCAGTTGCAGTACGCTGATGAAGATGATGAACATCGAGCGTGAACAATCTTCGGCCTATGGGATTGCATATGTATGCTGACAGCTTGTGCCAGTCTCCTCATTTGAATATTACCAGAAGAGTCTTTAGGTTGGCTTAAGCTGTGCATCGTTGAATTTGCTTAAATTTTTATTTGAATTTTCATTCTTCTGATAAACAACAATGAATTGTTAGTTTGTATGTTCTTTATTCTCAAGCTTCGTAGCGCAAGATATACAGCAAGAGGCTGGGCAGCGAGCCCGCCGCAGCAAGAGGTTGCCGATGGCGTCCTACCGACCTCCGCCTGGCTTCGATTGAGCGAAGCTGAAAGTGCCATTGAATATATCGCTGGTTGCGGCCGTATACGTATTCAGGTCAGCTTGTTGCTTAGTTTTATTTGAATTTTACCTCGATTTTACGAATTCATTGCTGGGATGACGAGAGAAGCCCTCCAGTAAATGGAGGCCCTTGTCTAGTTCTCAGTGTGTAACTACTCAATTTTCAGCAGCCACAGCCTCACAGAGGCACACACCGGTGCCAGCCCTTCGCTGCAACTGATTCTCCTGCCATTTACCACTCATTTATTGGGATTTTACCAGACAGCCTCTTCTGCCGCATCCAGGCCGGCCCCCATCTCAGCCAGGCCACCTCGGCGACCAACATGTCGCACCACCTGCTGATCCTCAAAGTTTGTTTCATTCGAATTTCACCACGGAGCCCTTTGGCTTGCACTTCACATTATTTTAAGCTCGGGAAGTATTGTGAGAAAAGTTTATAGTCTAAACAGCTGGTCAGAGGTCTTCAGATTGTTGTAGCAGCCGTATGTTTGGTCATCTTTGTGTCAAATAAGTAATATCAAGAATAGTCTATATTTTCATGCGCAGCATGCTTCGGAGTGCAAAATCATTGCCATTCTGTACAGCGTTGTTTTCACGGGATCATTTATCGATGCGGTCTGCAGGCTCGCGCTCGTTTGGTGGGTCGAAAAGAAGTTCAACAACGAGGCTGAGCCATTCGCCAGAGACAATCAAGCCTTTATATGCGACGATGCACGACCGTACTTTCGTTCTCGCGTTTTGCAGCTCGCATCAAACGTCACGCTTTTTACCCAGAAAGAGTTCAGCTGGCTCCTGTTTCAGCGACCGGTTGGCCTCTGCATAATATTTAAACATGTTTGTTGCGCACAGTTTATTCAGGTCGAGTCGTCATTTTTTTTTCATTTCGTATCAGCTATGACACAGAAGCTCACCGTTGGTTAATACCGGCCTCTAAATTGCCACTGTTGGTTGGCGTTTTTCCGTGGAGAACCGACAGGATTGCGCCAGATGGCCACGTCCCGCATGTTCAAATTATCGCTGTTCTTCCGCATTTTCTTGAAATAGCCCACGAGGAAGTGCCTTCTGCCGGGAGCGACAGACATACCGGAGCATGCGTCGATGCAGGCTGGCTACCGCAACCGATGCGTCAGACTCCAGCAACTGTCGTGCTCGCATCTCAGTCTGTTCAATGCCTGGTGGAGACGCTCCGCACCGAACAATGAGCCTGTTCGCATGGCAGTTGTTCAGACGTCATTGACAGGAAATGCGTCGAGCATTGCCAACCATGGGAAGCGAAGGGCAGCTGGGCTGGAAACCCCTGCCGTATTAATTCATCACGCATGAGCGTCGCATTTTCCAACAGGGGTTCACAGCCTACCGCAAACAGTCCTCCAGTCATTGTTTCGATTTCCGTTGCCCAGCGACGCAGATTCTGGGCCTGCGCACTGCTTTCTGAACGCGAATATCTCTCGTTGCTCCATCCAGCCTTAAGATTGACGAATTAGTTGCTGCGAGTCCGTTCGGTTGCGGCCGCAGCCTGCCCGACGCACCGATCTCGCCGGGACAGGTCACTGACCGAAGTTCAATACCGCTTCAACCGAGTTCGTCTAACACGCCTTCAGTTCAGGCACCGGTAGGGGCGCAGGGTCGGTCAGCCCAAATGTTGTCGATAATTGTCGTCAGTTTTCAGCAGCCAGATCGTCCTGATCGAGGATAGCGGCGGTCAGCGGCTTTTTGATGCTCACCGTGCTTCTGAAGCAAGCAGTTGCCAGCGCAGTCTCGCCGAGCTTGCCGTCAAAGATTGAATGCAGTCGACAAGATTTGTTCAGGTTACAATATATTTTATGCGACATCACTGCGAGCACCGACCGTACCACCTTAGTCGCAGGTCACAAACATACAGCACCTGGCTGTTACCTGTATGGTTTCGCTTCCCTCAGATGAATGCTTGAGTACGTAACGAGGCCGCTACCTGCAGCCTACCGATGACTGCATGTGCCCAAATCACCAGTTTTTGCCTGCGGCGGTTATCTCGTGGTTTCGACACGATCGTCTTTTATTCATGCCCAGAGCTCATTTTTAGCATATTTTGTTAGCATGTAGACATGAAATCTTAGAAAAGACCCTGGGCTGTTTGCCTGATTGATGAAAATATTTTTGTGTTAGATTTGTTAAAATACCAGTTGGAGTAATAAAATGGTACTCATTCTTCGTAACAGAAAGTTGGATTGTGCATTAGGCCTACAAAATCATTTGGGGCCGACCAATGTAGCCTACGCTAAAATGGAGTTGACTATACTACATAATAGCTGGGGCTCATGCTAATAGGCTTGGCTGAAAAATGTTAATGGTAGTGTCCACATTCTTTCATGAATGTCACTTTTGTCTCTTTCAGCGTAACCAGGTGCCTTCAGTCTCAGTTATCGTCAAAGAATGGGGTTCCGATCATGTAAGAGAAAAGTGTCCGAGAGACGAGCCAGGAGTCCAGGTCGAACGTGTAATGAGGCAAGCAAAAGGACAGCAGGAGACAATACCAGTGGAGGCGAAAGCAGCATCACGAAAATAGTTCAACAGGCAGCCAATAGGCGAGCATTGGTTGTTCGTGAGTGGGGAATATGGAGTCGTGGTTATCAGATGCACTTGAATATGCTGGCAGCGGGCAGTGTTAACGCAAGATTTATTCAGTACTCCAGCCCATCAGCGTCGGGCGCCAGCGCAGCGCTTAAAGCTGAGCAATGTTTGCCAGACGAAGCCCACGAAGGGGCAGGAGGCGCGGCGGCAGCAGTGACGGGCAGCCGGCGCTCGGTCCAGCGGCACGGCGCTACCGTTGCAATATAACAAAGGCTACCATACCGTTCATTACACCGGTAACATAAGCTCAGCCATTAGCCTGCTTCAGAATTTGTTCTTTCAGCGTGTAATTTCATTTTCCGGCGCGTTAATTTCTGGTTCCAGTACGGTATTGTTTCATTGCTCACAGCAGCGGTTGAGACGAGTCTGGAAAGGCCTCTGAATGCGCATCGCCAGTAGAGCCGTGAAGGCGAGCTGATCACAAAGATTGGAAACAGAAGATTGCTTGCGGACCGACGTTGCTGGAGAAACTGACAATTTGATAAGTTCACTTTCCAAGATACGTGACAAGATCAAGTAACAGATAACAAAGAATCCATAATTTTCAACAATAATGTAAACCATAATGGCTGAAGCTGTTTATAAGCCTTTGCCGTCGCTTATTGCAAAATCTGCGTACCGTTGTTGTTTAATGCTTCGATGGCCACCGTCATGGAACCCAGCCCTCGCAGTGCCCCCGTGTATACAGCAGTTAACGATGACGTGTGATGTTCTGCCTGGTCACCCGTGTTGATAAGCCTGTAACCACAACATGCAGATTGCGAACTCCGGTTTGAACATACAGACTTTGCAATCCCTCATTTCTGAATGTGGACTGCTCTCTGTTTATCGGCCAGAAGAGCGCAGCCTAGAAATTAGCTAGCTGGCCTTGAAGTTATTTACATTTTTACTTTTATTGATTTCTTGATGAACTACTGACAAATGAATTGCGTTATTTTGCTGTTTCTGCTTCTCTGTTATAGAAGGTGATGCCCACCCATCGACAAAGATGACAGGTTCCTTTGGTAAGTGTCCTAATATAATCTTAATGGAGGATGGTCTTCCGATGTCTGCAGATCTTCTGCCTGCTTCACCACCTGAAGGCCCGAATCCCACCACTCATTACTATTATCCGTCTGTTTGCCCCATTGTATCCATAATTAGTTATAGTTGAACAGTGCAGGCCTGTGCCAATAGTACATAGTCTCTGGTCACGCATTGACAGCTCATTGTTGTTCTGACAGCACAGAATGTCCAGTGTCAGTTAACACAATACATCATTCCTCACTCAGCACCATGTTTTCACCTGTTCTGACTTTCACCCTTCAGCTACCCAGTTCTCCTCTGTCTGTAGCCCAGCGAAGGCTGCCGTCAGACTTGGCGTCTCACATCCTGACACATTTGCTTCGCGGCGATCGTTCACGGTTGCTCAGCGCCGCATAACGCCGCAGCCAACTCTCTCGACTGTGCTCGTAACACTGCCCAGAATTTCCTCTTCCAACACGTTGCGCTCTGTCTGTGTTCACGCGCCAGACACGACTCCGTCCGCTGCTCGGCAGGTCCTCCGGCGGATTTCCTCTGCGCCGCTCTGGCCGCCTTCGGTGTACTTCAGCGTTGCGGTCGCGGTCGGCCGAATACCTCTGCCCGAAAGCCACCGACTGGAAGTCGATCTTCGCGTTCCCGGGTTTAGCCGACGTCGTCATCTCAGGCGCAGCAAAGTGAAAGCTAAAGCAGGTAACTCTCGCCGACGACGCAGGCCCAAAATTTGCAGCCTGTACTGTTTAACGTCATGAACACGCAGCCAGAACAGGCGCTTTTCTCGCCAACAAATACACATACACATTGCTGGCGCAGCCAGAGTACGCAGTTCATCTTTAGCTGCTTTGCTCTTATTTGAATTTGTACTGATTTATTTTGACGAATATTAAACACCGCCGGGGCATCCCACAACTGCCCATCGGCCTGTCATTCATCATTTGGAGGCCTGGTCGTGCAGTAGCTCCCGAGTAAATAATCATCGCCAGTGCTTACAAATGTGATCGCCTGAAGTAGCCCTGCCGAGGCTTATATCTCCACGTCGTGGGTACCAGCACGAACACGACACTAGCCTGCAGCAAGACCCCCAATTTGAGCAGTTGATCGCCTCCGCACATGTATTAATGCACCGTTTCAATGGCTGCTTCCACAGTTCACTGTGCTTATCCAGGCAAACGCTGAATAAGAGATTTCTGCCGATTTTTGTCGCAGTTGATATGCACCGCCCATTTGGTTTAGCCTGAGCTTTATCTGCCTGCACATTATTGATGGGATTAGAGCTGTTTGTGTCTTTTTTCGCATATATCTCAATGATGATTAGCCGCCGTGCTATTCGCCTTATTGGCGCCGAATGAGAGACCTGTGATTATCAGTCATGATTGGCGATCATCAGCCAGTCGGCTGCCAGTAATAGCTTCAGATGGCTCAACCAGACGCTGCCGCAGTTTTTTCGAATGGACCTCAGTCATCTTTTTCTAAATTAAATCTCGCTCAAGATTGTACTGGCTTCCTGAAAAGAAGGCTGCCGCAGAATCGCTTTATAGTCAAACAGCCAATGGCATCTCCGTCTTTCCTTTCAAACACTTGAGAATGTCCATGTAGTTCTTACCTCATTTGGAACGTCTGAATGTCAACGACAGCCAGAACAATTGTCAGGCCAGGAAATGGCCCTTCTTCGACGTCGCCTGTTGTCAACCGTTTCTTGAGGAAGTGCCCATGGTCGCATGCCCGGTATGGAGATATTGATGACCACCAACTGTGCGAAAGGCCTTTGACATTTATTGCCGAATTTAGTAGATCACGGGTCAATACTGTCAGTCTCACCAACAGTGACCACCATCTCAATGAAAATTTCATTGCACGCTGAGCGGGGAATCTCGCATTCTTTACTCAAAATCTTGCTAGCCCTGATCGCACAGTCAAAAGGAGTATGGGGTAGTGCAGGAGTTTCTGCTCGAATGCCAGTTTCTTCTTCCCGTGAAGTCATCGATTAATCCAGTTTGTTGCGATTGCGGCGGTGCGCCGATACGAGCAATTTCAGGAGTTCGAGCACAATTAGGCTCCAATCGCCGATTGCATGCGCCTGGATCTCTGGTGTCGACCGTAGTTCGGCTTCCTAACCGAATATGATGGGCGTCGTCTGGGCAATCGCAGTTCATCTTAGACACAGCAGTGCTTGCAGTATTTGTAAAGCTGTCGATCAAACGACCGGGTTAGCTGCAGTCAGAGCAGGTTCGGAGGCTTGATGTTTTTCATCGGAAAAGTTCCTTTCAGCACTTACGATGTTTGCTTCCCTGTTTGTACAGCAGCAGCGCTGACACCTGCAGACGAAGACCAACGAATTGATGCGAGTGTCCTCTACCGTGTCTTCGTTGATGCATATGGCTTCGAAGTAGCCGACACTTTTGTAACTCATTTGAATATTGCTGACTCTGGTTTAATGCCAGAGCAGCGCATCGCATTCTCGAATATTAAACTTCGTTATTTGAATTTTTACTGGAGTTTATTTTTTGATGAACAATATTAAATGAATTGTTATGTTAGTTCAGATGTATAGTTCTTTTTATTCTGCTTCTGTTATAGTAAAGGCCGATTTGGTGAGTGTCCTATCTAACCTTCACCTGATTGATATGGCTTGAAGTGCTGACAGACTTGTTGTAACTCAGTTGGATATCAGAAGCATGTATCTGTAGGGTCAGTTTTGCTGCTTTATTATTCTTTTTTTATTTCATTTATTTTGGATTTAGCCCACATTGCCAGCCTGCTAGTGTTGTTGCTCAAGCTGATTTACAGTCACGGGTAGTGCCATTTCAAAGAGGCAGATGGAAATTTTGCATGGTGTATGTCTGTACTTTTTGAGAGCTTGCCATTATAGCCTCTACAGAGCTGCCACTGGGTTATATCCTTTCGAATCAGCCTGTGAATTCTGACTTCCTCGCCACACAATTTATTGATGATGCCAGCCTTGCCAGTTTACCTGTGATCTGTAGCCCGTAACTCATCAGACACTACCCTTCCGTCGTCTGACCATACTTGCTCGATCTAAACAGCTCCAGACCAATATACCAGCCAATTATTTTGGCGATCACTTCAGCCTCTATCCTTGCTCACCTTCTAAACACCTTGTTAATGGCCTGCTCACCAATTTCAGCTTTTACATCAGCCTCATCCTGTAAGCCTTGTGCCGCAGTGGTTTTCCCGGATGGAATGACTCTGCACCCTCATATTATTCAGTGATGTTTCTGTCTCATCAACCTGTTTCCCCACCGGTTGGCCCTGCTGACGTGCACAGAGAGTTCTTTCAAATCTTAAATAGATCTTCAGCTTACTGTGCTGTTCATGCTTCCACAGGTCATCTTGGTGTAGGTGCCCACATCAAGAATGTCCATACATGCAATTTCTGGAGGTTATGATGCAGAACAGAGTCGAAAACACCTGTGCTCCCTGATGTCGTCAAAGAAATTCAAATCAGAAGCAACCCTGCACAGCGACTGAGATCCAACTTTCAGCCAAAGATGATAATCCGCCATTTGGCGTAGCGTGACGACATGCACACGACCGGTACCTTTCGTGCCGAGGCTTGGGAGTACCAGGTCGCAGCTTCAGCCAGTGCCGCACATTGTGCAAGAACGACAGTCAACAAGAAGGGGCGGCCTCGTGCCCCTGGTGCGCTGAACACGTATTGCAGGTTGACGCCCCGATTCGCCGATAAAGTAAAGACGGTTATGTGCTCTTGTGAATTGCTTCGCTCGTAGCGCAGTGCTGTCGCGTCATCAAGAAAAAGCCATTATTGCAGCCTGCGGGGCCAGACGCATCGATGTCATCCGAAAGAAGTTCAACGAGAGAGAAGAAACAAGTTGTATATATGAAATATCCAACTTTGTTTCAGACGAGCCGGGTCCAACATTTGGCTGCACATAAGACGATGACGACTGTCATTCTTCGCTCATGTTTTTAGCAGTACCCCTGGGTCACAAATCTACTCAGCCACCACTGAGCACGGCATCAAAGCCACATCGTGAAAATGGGCCTGCCTCATCTGTTGCCATCATGTCTTCAGCAGTTGTTAGTCTTGCCAATCCGCATCCATGCCTGGCCACCTGCTTCGACAACCCCCCTCCGTGCCATTGGGTCGGTGATCGCACTCTGCTGATTAAGGAATAGATTTGGCCGAATATCAACACCACTGGAATCTAGTCCCTTCGATGCCGCAGAATTCGGTCAAACTGCTCTGTGTAGGCCCTCGATACCTCTTTCGAGTACCTTCCGATTCCCGAAGCCAAACGAATGAGCCGATCTGTTGCCGTTCTATCATTAACAGACGCCGAGAGGCCTACCAGCTGACAATTGCCTGCCGGTATTGTCTTTTTCCAGCTTACGATTAGCTTTCTCCACGAAAGCCTGCGCACACAACTGGTCGTGTCAATCAGAAGCGCCGCCAAACATTTCCTCACTATAGGTCGAGCGTCACTTGCTCGAACAGTTTGCGTATATTATAGAAACAACAAGTACCGCCAGTGCCGCCACGTAGTACTTCGAAAACATTTGTGACGTAGATGCCGGGCAGTACTTCACTGATGGCTCGAAATCACGCAATTTCAATTACCAATATGACTTGTACTTGTCGCTCTGCATCGGGTCGTAATTTCGTGGGCTTGCATTCCTCGAATCATTTTTCTCGGCTCTGTACTGGCCTGTAACCTACCGCTTTGTGCCAGTGAAACCAGAGACCACCGTGTTTTGAATTCTTTCCTGTCTGATCACCGTCACAGCAGGTCTTCGGAATGAACGACAGCAACACCGAACTTTATGCGCCTGCACCAGTCGGCAGCGTTAGTACTTTTTTTAATAGAAGATCGAATACGTAGCGTAACTCTGAGTCATGTAATTCAACAACATCTGCTTGTGCTCAGCAATGGAGATCGCTCAGCCGGGTTAGATGGTGTCGATCCAGTGAGATGTGCTGGCCCTCTATGTTATGTAGAACATGCTGATAACCGTAGCCATTATTATTTGGCGCTGCATCTTCCATTCGGTGATTGACTCATTACAGGCAGTGTTGCCGGCTGGGCGGCCTACTCCATAAATATTAGTATAAAACAGAACATTAGATAATTATTGCATTCGCTACAGCTAGGAAGATCGAGTAACAAAAAGAGGACTAGCCATAGGCCTTCAAATGCCAACGCTAATAAAAATGAAATGGCTAACGCTTCAAACCCATCAAACCCATGACTGCTACTCAAGGATAGCCGGGGCACTGCTTTTTTGTTCTTGTGATGAAACTTACTACCCCAATATGCAGCATGGACGCTTCGACGACGTTGCCACTCATTTTGGAACGGGATTCCATGCAATCTGAGTCATGAACTTCTTCTTTCTTTACCTCTATTTAGCAAACGGTTGAAGATCATTCTATTCGATCGTGGTTTTCTATAGTTAGGTGGGGAGCACTATTGTAATTGCATAGACCTACCTCCACATGACAGGCCCGCCGACAGAAATTCCGGGCCCCTAGGCAGAGCAGTCACGGGCCCCTAACTTTTTTTGAAGAAACTGAATTTTTTTATAACTTCCAGTATATTTTATAAGGCTTAACATCATAAACTTTCTATATACATCATTAACTTTGTATATCTTATTATAATATCTATCATAAGTTGATTGCGGGTCCGGCCCGGGCCCCTAAAAGTCGCCGGGCCCCTGGGCATTTGCCCCCCTGCCCCTGCCCCCCTCTCGGCGGGCCTGTCCACATCTGAACTCATCTTCAAGCCACACTCTCAGGTGGAATGCATTGCTTGCGGTTAGCGGCGTCGAAACAATAAGCCAATGGACTGTTATGGACAGCCAGGTGGCACAGCGAGTATAGGTAGACGAAATATTCAGTTCCAGATTCATTACAGAGTCGCATGCGAACCATTCCATTAGCCTACATCCAGGGATGGGCAAATTACATGGTAAAATGTAATTGAATTACAAATTACTTGGGAAAATGTAATTGAATTACAATTTACTTTAGAAATTTGCTGGAAATTACAAATTACGTAATTTCAATTACATCAAATTACAAATTACATACATAATAATTATTGTGATCAAGAAATTCAGTCGCGAAACACAATGCTTTATTTCCACTGTTCATATTACACCGCTTGAAACTGTTTATTTAATTTTCTCTAAGAAGTAACAACTGTTTGAACAAGTTATCGATAACCGGCGTCTTTTTGACCTTACAATCATGCTTGCAAAACTATATAATGAGTCAATCTACCAGTGCAGATGAAGGAAGTGCAGCATTAAATTGTATAAATAATAATATCTTTACAGTTATCTAGCCTATGTGTGGTCTACATAACATAGAAGTTATGCTATATGGGAGTTACATCTCACTGGATCGACGCATCTACATAATACATTTGAGCGATCTCCGTTGCCTTGAGTAGCAAGCAGATGTTTTGTTGGACCACACATGCATGATGGAGTTGCGCAACTGTAATACGGTACATAATGAGTTCGGTCTAACACTTGACAAAAATTTGCTGCTACCATTTCTGACAATGGCTCCAATTTTATGAAAGCATAAAAAGAGTTCAGTGTTGCTATCGTTCATTCCAGAGATACTATAGTGATGGTGATCAAGATAAGGAAAAGATGCTTTCAAAACTGCTCTGGTTGTGGAGTCTCTGGTTCTAGTTTTCTTTTCAAAGTAATTGATTTTACAGATGTAATTTGAAATTACAAATTACATGAAAAATGTAATTCAATTACAAATTACAAATTACATTGATACAGAGCAACAAATTACAAATTACCAATTACAATTGTAATTGAAATTACGTAATTTCAATTACATCAATTAAATTACTGCCCATCCCTGCCTACATCCACAAATGTTTTCAGAAGTATACGTAACGCAAACTTTGGCGGTTACTTCTGTTGTTTCTATAATAGAAACTTCTACCTGAAGCTATTCAGACAAGTAACACTCATTTAAAAAAATAGTAGGGACTTGTAATGGTAACATAGTAACTTCTATGTTGACTTTTATTAGTTGTGTGCAAGGCACTTCATTGGAGAAAGCTATAATCGTCGTAAAACATAAGAAAAAAGACAAGAGGGAATGCAGTAGGCCTAATTGTCGACGCATTAGTCTGTCGAGTGCTCCTGGAAAAGTAGGCCCTATACACGCGGATACTACAGCAACGTCTGATTAAATATGTCGAGACGGTGGTGGCTGAGGAAAAGGCAGGATTCAGAGAAGGAAGAGGTACAATAGATCAACTCTTCATTGTTCGACAGCTATCAGAATCAGAGGAGTACTTCGAAAGAAATCGAAATTTGTACGACAATTTCATTTATTTTAAACAGGGATTTGATAGTGTCTGGCAACATGGATTATCGAAGGGACTAAGAAACTATGGAATTCCAGAGTAGTTGGTGATATTCAGCCATCTATTCAGCAAGTCAATGAGTGCAGTCAGAATGCATTGAGAACTAACGGAGGGGTTTATTAGTATCATAGTAGGTGTGACGCATGGATGCGGATTGATGCCAGATTCGTCTAACCTGCTTCTGGAGGCCATGATGAGCTGTGAATAAAGTCTGTAAAGTTGGAGATACTTAACAAACTGCATTTTGCTCACGATATTGACTTGGTAGCAGAGTCGCCGTGCCAACTCCAGTGCTTCGACTCTTTCTGAACAAAAACAGTGATTTGTGATTGGGGTGCATGCTTTCGCAAAACTATGAAACGAAATTGGCAGTCATTGTGCATCGTGCATAGGCCTACATGTGCAGCCAAATGTTTGGATTGTCGTCTGAAACAAAGTTGGATATTTCATATATACAACTTGTTTCTTCTCTCTCGTTGAACTTCTTTCGGAAGACATCGAACCAACCGGGGCGCAGATGGTTCGGCTTCCTACTCTTAGGTCGCATTGACGCATTGACCTATGTAGGCTATAGGCTATAATAATAATCTTTTCTTTATTGAAGCGCCTGACAAACGCACTGCGCTGTACATGTTATGCAATTGAAACAATTCACAAGAGCACATAATGACAGAAGACATAAATCTTTACTATCAACAGATCAGAATCATCAGACAGCCTGCAATACACGTGAAACCAGTGGCATAACGAAGGCCTTCAGCGCCCAGGGGCAAGGGTTGATGACTGCGCCCCTTTTAATTTTCTTGTTGACTTTTAATCGTTCTTGCCATAGTACTGTGCAGCACTGAAAGCAAATTTTGCGACCCTCTGGTGCTGCCCCCTCTGTCCCCCCCTTCGTTACGCCACTGCGTGAAACTGGCCTAAATTTGGACTCTTTCTGAACAAGAACAGTTAATTGTAATTGGGGTGCAGGCTTTCGCAAAGCTATAAAACGAAATTTTCAGTCATTGTGCATGGCGCATCGTGCATACATATACAACCAAATGGGCGGATTGTCATCTGCAACGAAGTTGGATGTTTCAATTATACAACAGGTTGCTTCTCTCTGGTTGAATTTCTTTTTGACGACATCAAACCAACCGGGGCGCAGATGTTTCGGCTTCCTACTCTTGGTCGCATCGATGCGTAGTCCTCACAACCTACGTGAAACTGGCCTAAATTTTGCCTGTACAGGTACACAAGAATAGCAATGATCACACTTACTCCAGAAACGCAAGGCCTACTGCACATGAAAATATAGACTATTCTTGATAGTAGGCCTACACTGATCACATTTTTTAAAAGATATTATATTAAAACATAAGGCAACACAATAAACTGAAGATCTGCTTTGTATTTAAAGATTTATAAAGCACCTCTCACAATGCACGTCAATAAGAGGTGCTCCCAGTGAGAAAGTCCCCAGGAGTAGAGACAGGTTGTGAGGCAAAGAAAAGATGCAGCAGGACCACTGGATAATATGAAGGTGCAAACCAAAGGGGAAATACATTCCATGGTGAAGAGCCAGTGCAGGCAAAGGCACGGGATTAGGAACAAAGAGGTTAAAGCGATCATAAAAGTAAATTGGTGAAGCTGGGCCGACATATTGAGTCACAAAGGTGTTTAAGGGGAAATCAGGCAAAGGCACAGGATTACGATCAAGTAAATTGGTGAAGCTGGGCCGACATATTGATCGGGAAATCGGGAAGGCCAAGTACCACTGGATTCGGACGGTGAGAGGGAACCAGTGAAGCTCTTCTGACGTGAAAGTGGAGTTGTGAGAGAATTTTAGATCACAGGTAAAAACGGCAAAATGTCATCCAATGCATCAATAATAAATTAATAATAAATGGCGGGAGAGAGTCAAGTCAAGTTCACAGGATTTCAGGTTCGAAGAGGATATAACCCAGTGTATGCTTCTGTAAATTCTATAATGGTAAGCTCTCAAAATTACAGACTATACAGAGTAGGCCTATACACCATGCACACTTGAGGAACTAAAGAACAAAATTTCCATCTACATCTTTGAAGTAGCACTACCGGTATATAGATCTCATCCAACTGAACTAACTAACACTAACTTTAATTTCTTTAATGTGAATTCATCCAAAATAAATAAATTAAAAAATTCAAATAAAATTAAAGCAGCAAAGCTTATTTCTAGATACATGCTTCTGGCCACATAATTCCAGAACCAGCGTTATATTCTAACGAGTTACACAGAGTCTGTCAGCACTTCAAGCCATATCCAATCCAAATATAGGTGAAGGTTAGATTAGGACACTCACCAAATCAGCCCAGCATCTTTGTGTTTCGTGTAGATCTCGCCTTCTCTATAACAGAAGCAGAATAAAAAGAACTATACAACCGAACTAACACTAACTTTAATTCATTTAATGTGTTGTTCATCCAAAATAAATCAATTAAAAAAATTCAAATAAAAAGTTTAAAATATATTCGAAGTGCACAGCTAAGCCAATTTCTAGATACATGCTTCTGGCCACATTAAACCAGAGTCAGTAATATTCAAATGAGTTACAAAGAGTCTGTCAGCACTTCAAGCCATATGCAATCCAAATATAGGTGAAGATTAGATTAGGACACTCACATCAATTCGTTGGATTCTTCATCTTCTGCAGATTCTTCAACATCTTCTTCTTCTGTACAAACAGAACCAAATAAACATCATAGAACTGCTTCTCAAGAAAGGAACATTTTTTTCCCGGTCGGAAAACCATCAAAGAGCATTCCAGACTGTCAAACCTGCTCTGATGCAGCTAATACTTCAGTCGTTTGATCGACAGCTTTCCACAAAATACTGCAAACTGATGTATCCTAAAGACAAGGCCTCGCGGTTACGCATTGCTACAAGAGCCCCAGATGGCAACCTTATCCTTATTCAGTTCGAGAGCCAATTCCTGTCCGACACGGAATCCAGGTATGCCACAATCGAACAACTGGCTGTTGTATGGGCCCTGAAAAAGTGACTGTTCTATTTGCTCGGACTCCTGCAATTCAAACTCATTGTCAATCACCGCCCACTTAACCCAATCACAACTCTAAAGGACTGGATGAAATCGATAACCTTCACCTTCCCTCGACTACGGGAGAAACTCCTTCCATTCACATTCGAAGCAGAAAGGAGAAGCGGAAACTCATATACACTACCCCATACTCCTTTGAAGCTCAATACATTCAAAATTCTTATGATATTGATATAAAATTCTGCAGAATTCCCTCTAACACCACAATAAACATTCTGTGAAATTTTCATTGAAATCTGAGATGGTAGACCTGGAGTCACTTGTTGAATTGAGGTGGAATGACCCAATTATTATTGTGTCCTATAAATTCAGCCGAATTAAATGTCAAAGGTGCCTTCATATTCATTTTATATCTAACTTTTGAAATAATTGGTCATCAATAATATCTCCATATATACCAGGCACAATGCATTCATAGATTGTCGGGTGGGAACCTTCCTCAAAATTGGTTGAGCTGAGCTGGAATGACCCATATGTCAGAAAGTAGTGAGAGAAGGACCGTTTCTGTGGAATGGTGACCTCTGAAACCAGACTGGCTAGCAGGCAGCAGACCAGACTGTTCTAAATAAGGTAGGAGCTGAATGGAGACAAAGTCTCTCTCAAGTGTTTGAAAGAAAGGAAAGATTGGAGATTGTTATATTGTATTTGGCTATTTATAAAGCGCTTCTCGCAGCAAAAGCCTTTCAGAAGCGCTCCCAGTGCGAGCAACCCGAGGGAAAAGGCAGGATTTTAGTTTAGAAAAAGATGAAGAGAGACTACCAGAAAGGATGGCGGAGCAGACTGGTGGAGGAAGTCCATTCCACAGAGAAGGACCTATGCAGGCGAAGGATCTGGATTGAGCCATCGCAGAGCTATTCTGTAGCCATCTAGACAACAGTGGTCATAACAACAGTCATAATCATGACTGATAATCACGAATTCATGCTCTCATTCAGTAAGTATTTGATAATAAAAAAATGTGAATAACGAACACGGCAGCAATCATCGACATAATCCGATTGGGACTAACTAATGCAGAAAGAAAAAAGACTTACAAACCAACCAACATTTAATATCTAATCAATCAATAATGTGCAAAGAATGTGAATAAAAATGTGACTAAAAGAATAAATAAAACTGTGCATATCCAACAAACACGACAAAAATCGGGCAAATTGTCTATTCAGTCAGTGAAGTGCAAAACTAAACAGTGTTTTGCCTGTTTCTGGATAAAAACAGTGAATTGTGACTGGCTTTCGTAAAACTATGAAGCGATACTTACAGCCATTGTGGATGGTGCATTGTGCATACATGTGCAACCAAATTGGGTGAGCGTCCAAAATAAAATTCGAAGTCTCGTGAATTCTACACGTCGTGTTTCTTTCGTCGAACTTCTTTTCGACCACAACGAACCACCCACGACGTAGGTGGAGGAGATTTCTGCTCCTGGGTTTCATCATGTCATACTCAGCAGAACATACTTCAAACTGTCCTACATTTTGCCTTTATAGGCACACAAGAAAAGCAATGATTAAATTTACTCCAGGAAGTGAAGGCCTACTGCGCATTAAAATATAGACTATTCTCGATAGTACATTGATCACATATTAAAAAAAGATATTATATTAAAACGTAAGGCAAGACAATAAACTGAAGTATTGTATTTAACCTTCATAGGACGGCGTGGGATAAATAATTACCCCAGCGGTGCAACTGTTCATCCAAAAATAAATCAATTACAAAATTCAAATAAAATTAAAGCAGCTAAGGTCATTTCTAGATAGCATGCTTCTGGCTGCATAATAATAATAATAATATAATAATATTTATTCTTTAACGAAGCGCCTGACAAACGCACTGCGCTGTACATGCATTATGGCGATTAAACAATTCACAAGAACACAAATTACAGAATACATAAATCAACAAAGTTGCAGCCATGCAAAGCGCAAGCTCATTGTACTTTTGCTGCCACCTAGGGAATGACGGCATCAGCTAAACCCAGGAGGCCTTGCGGGAATCGACCCGGGTCAGTGAAAACTTCAGGCAAGAGTGTTATCCATATACTATTCCCCTCCCCATAACACTAGAGATGCTACCAGAGAGGATTGTAGAGCGTAGAGAAGGAGGAAGTCCATGCCATAGGGAGGGACCTATGCAGGCAAAGGATCTGGACGGAGCCATTATATAGTCCTAACGCGTGGAACGAAAAGGTCAAGCCGGTCAGCGGATCCGAGAGGACGCACTAACGTGGTAGAGAGGGGACGGAGAATTTGTTGACTGATATTTTTGAGCAACACCTAGTCGAGAGTTGAGCACGAGAACTTTGAATTGTATGCGGCGCTGAGAGAGGCAGCCAGTGAAGTTGATCCGCCATAGGCTAAATGTCGAGATGTGATTATCGAAGAAGGCGAGCTATAAGTCTGGCAGCAGCATTCAGTAGCCTACAGACTGAAGAGGAGATAGACGAACCTTGGGTAAGCCAACAAGAATAGAATTGAAATAGTCAATTCGAGAATAGACAAAAGCATGGACAATTGACGTGAATTGGTATTGATTTTCGTTTATTCATAACTTGCTGTCAAGACGCAACAAGTAGGCCTAACATCAATGCATGATTATGCAGTTATAGTATTAGAGACTATAGTACTATTGTAGTTTAGGCCTAGATAATGCACTGTTCAGCACTATAATAGGTATAGTTCTAATGGGGCAAATTGGAATAATAGTAATGAGAGTGAGGCTAAACAAGGATTCAGACAGCTGATTCAGACAGTGAAGGTAGGCCTAGAGATCTGCGAATAGCTCGGAGACGCCGAAGTTGGAGGTAAGAAGAGCGTGAAGCTTAGAAGTAGGAAGAGCTAGGTGAAGATTATATTAGGACACTTACCAAAGGAACCTGTCATCTTTGTGTCGTGTGAAGACATCACCTTCTCTATAACAGAAGCAGAATAAAAAGAACCATACAGCCAAACTAACACTAACTTTAATTCATTTAATGTGTAGTTCATCCAAAATCACGTAAACGCCTGGCCAATTAAAAATTAAATAATAATAATAATAATAATAATCTTTTCTTTATTAAGCGCCTGACAAACGCACTGCGCTGTACATTATGTTATGCAATTTAAATCTTAACTACTAACAGAACAGACAGCCTGCAATACAACGGCGCTAATAGCAGCCTACAAAGCATATCCGCCCTACGGGACTCGAACTCGGTACCTCTCGGTCTCTACGCCAGATGTTATCCAATGCGCTATCGGGCCCCCCAAATGTACTTGCCTAATTAATAAGGACTAGTCCTATGTATTATTGGTCCTATTAGTGACTCAATTGTTGAGCTGGCCGATGCTGCACGCAATTTAGGCGTTGTTTTTAATTCTCCCATGTCTCTCACTGGCCATGTAAACAGTATATTTGTAAGTCATCCTATATGTTCATTCGTGACATACGCAGAATTAGGCGTTATGTGCCCATGTCTGCAAGAATATCTCTGGCAAATGCATTGGTTTCCAGTCGCCTAGACTATTGTAATTCGCTTCTTACTGGTATCAATAAATCAAACATACTGAAGCTGCAGAGGGTTCAGAACTCTTTTGCTAGAGCCATAACTAATACATCCAAATATGAACATATAACCCCTGTGCTTAAATCTTTGCATTGGCTTCCTGTTCAGCAAAGAATTCGTTTCAAACTGGGGCTCATAGTTTATAAAACTTTGAACTCTGGCCAACCACAATATTTAAAATCTGTTCTTATTCCTCTGACTTAGGCTATCATTATTCAATGAGGTCATCTGATTGTCTTTGTCTGGTCATACCTAAATCAAGAACTGTTCTCGGTGAACGAGCTTTTTCGGTTGCTGGGCCTGCCTTTTGGAACTCTCTTCCTGTGTCTGTACGCTGTGCTCAATCGCTTGTGTCATTTCGTTCTCGGCTAAAAACTTACCTCTTTCAAATTGCTGATCCACCTTAGGCTGCCTCTCTGTCTCTTACGAACTGATCTTCTGGATGTCGACCTGATTACGGATTGTTTTGATGCGCCATCGGTTGATGCCTTGTGCATTAGACACCGGCGCAATAGAAGTTGCTAAGTACATTACATTGCATTGCATTGCATTACATTACATTACAATTACATTATTAGTGAGGCTTACATATAGTAATTATGAACGGCCAAGGACCAATAGGCTATAGATTTGTTGAATAGCGGGCTTCCTCTTGTGCAGATTTGGGCATGAGCCCTCCGAAACATACGCCTAAGGACAATGCTGGCTACAGTAGCGTAGCCAGGAAACAATTGGTGGGGAGGGGGGTTTCCATTGGACATGGTCGAAAAAGTTCAGTTTTTTGTATTTCACATATAAAAGCATATAAAAAATTTGGGCAATTTATTTGGGGAGGAGTTGAACCCATAAATCCCCCTAAATGAACCCATGGTGGTCTAGAGAGCATGGAGTGAAACAGTGCAGATTTATGAAAAGCAGTCTTCAATCTCTTCATTAATTATTCATTTATTCATTTCAGATATTTATATAGCGCCCCTTCAAGATTTCTACTCAGAGGCGCTCAAGACTACAGCGCGGACACTGAATCGGAGTTTCACGCCGAAGCGCATGTAAGAGCAATTGCGAGTGAAGGACTTGCCCAGGGTCCTACGCGGCGGTTTGAGGTGGATTCGAACCCGCAGCCTTCCAGCTGCAAGGCACCGAACATACCCCTACACCACCGCGCCCCACAATTATTGTAGACCGGTTGCGAAAATGCTATGTGTAGGACTCTCGAAGGACTATGGGGGTGGGGGTTGGTTGGTTGTGTAATTCCCTAGGATTTGGTTATCAATGCATCGAGTCTGAAACTCTGAAGGACATCATAGACATGTATTGTACAACAACCTACCTGTCCAGAAACAGACATTAGTCATAAGACGTACATGTACAGCCTGTGCACACTGTGAACTCCTCCACTAACCGTAGGCCTACTCCGAAGTGAATCTTACGCAACTCCGTGGACCTTGATCTTGCCGACACATCGCCCAAAGAGTACCTCTGTAGTAGCCGATTATGGCATCGTAAGTACAGAGTGTTGGTTGAACAAGTTAAATGAGGGGTTAGTCATATTTGTTATGAAATAACCACGAGCGTAGCCAGACTTGCATTCAAGAGGAGGCAACTTCACAGACCATGATTGGCAAAATTCTGGTTATTGGGGTCATTGGTCAATATAAGTTCCAGTATATAAAGAAAGAGGCCTCCTCGTGCCTCCATGTAGCTACGCCTATGGACATAACGTCGTTAAAATAACTAACTTGGTTCTCTATACAACGAAAAGAAGTAGGCCTATAATAGTCTGAGCCATTCTGTTCACAAAATTTGTGAACAGAATGGCTCAGACCATTATAGGCCTACTTCTTTTCGTTGTATAGAGAACCAAGTCACGAGTAGTAGATTTAATCTACTACGTGGAGACTGTCATTGATGAGTAAAGGCCTGCGTTAATTTAATGAATGAAATTAAACAACACATTAATTAAAACAAAGTATAATTTGCTAGCTACTATAAATAGCTAACATAACATTCTGCACGAATAAATTAGACTAACCCGTAAGGCCAATACACGACATGATCTGCTGATAGATTTTTTATCGTACTTATTAAGTTCTTATATCGTAATCGCGTACATCAAAGCGCATACATCAATATATCAACCCCTATATATATATCTATATTATACAGTTATATGCGACCCATATGAATAAATTAACACTACTTCAACTATTAAGTTTGTTTTCAAGTGTTTGTACATGTAGACTATGTACAAGAGACCAGGGAAGCGTGTTGGAAGACAAAAAGGCCAAGATGTCGGCGCGGTTTTGATAGTGGTAGATCGGACTTTGGAACACTCTTGAAGTGAATCTTACACAATTCCGTGGGCCTTGATCTTGCCGACACATCATCCAAAGAGCACCCCTCTAATGGCTCACGATGGCCTCTTAATTACAGCGCTTAGGTTGAACAAATTCTGTACTAATTGGCTGATTCAGTAGAATGTAAGCAAGCATTCGCTTCATATCGCCAACTGTCGTGACTTAATCGAACGCTTAAGTGTCTAATGTTTGTTGAACTTTGTTCGTTGCAGCGATCGATGTTCAGGATTAAATGACTCATCCATCCCATCCACGCATCAAATTCTTTTGACTTCTCACACGCTGTTAATTAGTCCTTACAGACAAATTATGTACAAGCATTTTTATCTTTATGGTCAAATGTCACGTCAAAAGCGCCTCGCTTTTCCTAGTGCGGTTCACAACCATCATATATAGTGATTATAGTCTCGTTGCAAACGCCTTGCAAAGAAAAAATGCCCTCGTCCAACAAAGCACCGAGATTTCAACAAGACTGCAGTATACACAGAACAGTCAAATGGGAGAAACAGGATTCGTCTTATGCAGAGGAAACAAAAAGACATAAAGGCGAAATCGAAGAAAAGTTTTTAATTAGAAAAAAGAGGGACTTAACCAGAGAAGAGGGTGATGAGGATGAAGAGGAGAAACGTACGCTTACTAATATACAGTGTTGAAAGACGACGAAAACAGTAAAACAACAAAGAATAAAATAATGCAGTGTGCAGTTTGATAACATAATTATAACATAATTATAATCTTCTAATTTAGATAGATGTAGAATCTATAGCTAGAAGAAAACAACCGGATGCAGCCTAACATCATGCACACTTGGACCTGTATAGCCCATGCCACCTGTCTCTCGAGTCTGTATGGTGGTTTTCTCACAGATTGTCTGATTGAAGTTCAGTGACTGAGGCAATTGACGCCACGGTTCTAAAAGTACATGCAGTAGCAGTCACTGATTTCAAGAGAGTTGTAGGATACGTGGGAGACGTAGAAAAAGGCAAACGAAATATTGGCCTATAGGGGAAGGGAAAGGTAGAAAGAGAAAATCATGCTAAAGGGTGAGAATGGAAAAGTACTGAGCACTAGAGAAGACTGTTGAAAAGGTGTGAACGATGAACTAAATAAGAGAAAACACGCTTATAACTTGTAAGTAGATCTTGTTTACGATTTACTGTTGCACGCGGGCAACAGCAAGAGAGAAGCGGTAATGTGAAAATACTGACTGGTACGCACTAACACTAGTATGGACTAGGGCCAAAAACTCAATTCTGGCTGGCTATCAGAAAAAGGCACTATGTGTATGCATTCATGGACTATTTAGATTGAGCCAATCGTAATCGTAATCGTGATCTCCAAACTTCTAAAGCGCCACTCGAAAGCCAAGCGCAGGGCACCAGCTT
>JACEVL010000226.1:150000-342500 GCA_020284085.1 Aporrectodea caliginosa | reverse complement strand
GTGGCGTAACGAAGAGGGGGCAGAGGGGGGAGCCGCCCCGGGCACAGCACCAGAGGGGCGCAAAATTAGCTTTCAGCGGTACACAGTACTGTGACAAGAACGATTTAAATTCAACAAGAAAATTAAAAGGGGGCGCAGTCATCAACCCTTGTCCCCGGGCGCTGAAACCCTTCGTTACGCCACTGCGTATAGGCCCAATACGAGAAAACTAACCGGAATATCCGTTGATGTCTTTCGCTCGCAGATGAGCCGCTTTGACGACGGTCACACGAATCGTCGAATTGGCCGAATCGTAGCAGAGCGATAGGAAGAGTTCACCTAATCTCCCCTACAGAAACAGAATCATAACAGACTGATCGAACAACATGACGTAACAACAACAACGCATGTGCGGCACAGCGACCTATTCGGTAGCACACTTGGTCTGTGACTTAACGATTCCGGGTTCAAGCCAGCTGAGCGGTCACCGTGTAAGTAAGTAAGTATATTCTTGTACAAGACCCTGGGGCCGGGCAAGTTGTTTGCGCACAGAAACCTCTGTCATCAAGAAGTAGAATTTGGTAACGGCGTAAGCTGGGCAATAGGCCTACCTCTACAATAGGCTTACCTTGGAGATGTGAACTGCCAAAGAAAGAGCTTAAGAATAGAAATTAGCGTAGTATATATAGCATACTTCTATGTTCTACTCTGGGATCTTTACGTTACTTTCCCGTAGACACTGATGCGCCTATGGAAGAAACTCCTGTCCCGTAATGCTGCCAGAGGATGCGATTCGTGGGGATAAGGGAAACTTCTCCCTCACTAGGCGAAACCATCGATCCCTGTATACGCTGGGATATATTTCCCCGATTCATTGTGCTCCTGGTCATTGCATCAGACCACAGATTTCTTGGTTCAGCCTATGTGAGCATCAAACACACTGATAGGCCCTACTGATAAAAACACTGTCAGCGTGACCTTCAGTCTGACATTAAATAGGTCTTCGTATATGCTCTGTTACCAGAACAACTGTGACCAAAGCAATAAAGCTTACATGGCTTCTTGTAGGCCTCTTAACAAGACTTGTTAAGTGGCCTATGCGAAGCCGCCTCAGCCTTGTTCTGGCCACAATTATTGTCCTGGTAACAGAGCATAGACAGCTCTATAGAAGTCAATTGGATTAGATTAGATTAATCTCTTCACAAGCCAGATTAATTGTCATTTTGTCTAATCTAATTTTCATCTGATACACTGAAGGATTCGATACGTAGACACAGCAATTCCTCTCTACGTGTTACCATTCTCTCTGGGTCTCTTCCTACAGCCTTCTCCCTCCTCAAAACCTTCTTCTCTAAGGGTTTGCGCACTGGGAGCGCTACTGAATGGCCACTGCTGTGAGTGGCGCTTTATAAATTAATAAATGCAATGCAATACAATACAATAAATAGTCAGTAGAGACGGGGGTTTCGCTGACCGTTGCACCCTCGGAGGGTTGGAGGTTCTTCCAGAGAGTCTGTCCGGTAACGAGGTCGAATTCTGATATTGGGATGCACAGCTCTCCGATCGGATCGTCCTTGCTGAATCGATCGTAGTCGAGAACTTGGATGTAGAGACTGTTCGCTATGATCTTATCGTACGGATAGTCTGTCGACAACAGCAGCAGAGGACACCCGATCAGCGTTACAGTAATCTGATCATATACTTGCTTACTGTGGCAAGATTTTTAAAATTAACTAACACCATGCAGACAAACATACATGGACACATACGTGACATTGTATGCATACATATGCATGTACATACATAGGTACATACCCCAACAACAATGGCATATGGTGCCCATATGGGCATCATATGCGATCCCATATGGTAATGATCCCTAGATTCATCTGGTTTGCACCCGATAGCCCATATTGATTGCATATGTGAAAGTCATCTGGGCTTGATACAGCATCGATATGGCATACATATGGTAGGAGGTTATCTAAACCATATGTATGACATATAGATTCCAGATGGTCAATCAATCTGTATTTCATATGCAATCTATATGTTGTCTATATGTAACCGACTTATCTACACCATATGTATGACATATAGATTCCAGATGGTCAATCAATCTGTATTTCATATGCAATCTATATGTTGTCTATATGCAACCGACTTATCTACACCATATGTATGACATATAGATTCCAGATGGTCAATCAATCTGTATTTCATATGCAATCTATATGTAACCGACTTATCTACACCATATGTATGACATATAGATTCCAGATGGTCAATCAATCTGTATTTCATATGCAATCTATATGTTGTCTATATGTAACCGACTTATCTACACCATATGTATGACATATAGATTCCAGATGGTCAATCAATCTGTATTTCATATGCAATCTATATGTTGTCTATATGTAACCGACTTATCTACACCATATGTATGACATATAGATTCCAGATGGTCAATCAATCTGTATTTCATATGCAATCTATATGTTGTCTATATGTAACCGACTTATCTACACCATATGTATGACATATAGATTCCAGATTGTCTATCAATCTGTATTTCATATGCAATCTATATGTTGTCTATATGTAACCGACTTATCTACACCATATGTATGACATATAGATTCCAGATTGTCTATCAATCTGTATTTCATATGCAATCTATATGTTGTCTATATGTAACCGACTTATCTACACCATATGTATGACATATAGATTCCATATGGTCTATCAATCTGTATTTCATATGCAATCTATATGTTGTCTATATGTAAACAGCTAGTTTACCAATCTGCATCCCATATGTAATCTCTGTTGCAGGCCATATAGATCCCAGACGGTTGGTTTACCAATCTGCATTTCAAACAGAATGCTCACCAGTAAACCACCTGTGGTCTATTTAGTATCCATATACCTGCATAAGTAATCAGGACATCTACATTATGTGCACACCATGTAGAACACAGATGGTCTGCTGATGTACTTTCCAAGTTGAATGCACATCAGTAGAACATCTGCATTCTATAATCCTGTCAAACTTTCCATGTCAAAATATATGTATATAAACTTTATTCATGACAAATGGGCAGCACAAAAGTAACACATACAATGAAAAAAAATAAGCAGCTCAACTGAGAAGTAAACGTCTTTCATAAACATTTGCTCTGAAGTCACTGTTACAATTTTGCAACATCTCATAGCTCTCATAACGTATCATTCTGTCGTTGTGCGAACAATGCATGCAGCTGTTAGTACGGTGTTATTACTGTAGATTAACTTGCACAATACTGCCTAACATCAATTCTCAGTCAGAATCGGTAAACAACCAACATACATAAAATGTCCATCATTCATTTGTGTCATTTACTTTCAAAACCCTCCAAACTATTCTGTTCCATGTATTTGTCAACCTTGCATGCTTACTTTTGGTATATAAAACATGTTAACATGCAAAGACGAGTAGTGGCTCTCAATGAGCATCAAATAAGTGCAACCAAACAATTTTATCCATGCATTCTTTAGATTTAGAGATACCATTAACAGACTTGTAAAATTTTCAAATTATTTCACTGATCCTCAGTTTAAACTGTCTTTTGTAGTCAAAATGACAAGTAGTTTGCTTTTCAGCAAATGGCAAACTCAAACAAGTAATGGCCAAACGCTCATACAAATATTTATGTGCAGCAACTATCCTAAGCTAAGCACTATGGTTTTTGTGATGCTGAACTTCTTATCCAAATACATGTAGTGTGCTTCTAGTTTGCACGTGACAATTATTTCTAAATAGAGGACATTCTCGGTCAGATAAACCGTATCAGCAATCAGCATCCACATAAACAGCAAGGGGACAACACCTCTTTGTCTGACACAGCAACCTAAATTGCATATTCTAGAAAATACACCATTCCATCTGACAGTTGCATCCATCTATTACACCAGTGTATCAAAAATCTGTGCGGAATATTCCTCTTCAATAACTTCTAATACAAACCATGATGATTTTACCTTGTGAAAAAGGCTTTCGATATATCTAGTAAGCAGACATTAAATGTGAAACCATGCTTTATGAAGTACTAAACAATAGATCTAACTATATAAAATATAAATTACACAACCAGTTTTCTTCTTAAATTCAGACTTAAGGTAAGATTAATACAGATAACTGCTATACAGCTAAAAAAGGTACATCTCAAACAACGTTGCAATATTAGAAGTGTTATATCATGGTAGTTGCTACTATGTGATAGATAACCAATATTCTTTTGCACAAGAGGAATTAATTATTATTATAAACATTTTTAATGCACACAGTAATGCAAATAGGGTGGCACGGTTAGTCATTTGCTAGGTTCAGTTAGATATCCACCTGTTTCAAAGTCAATGAGAAATGTGAGTTCTGAGACTTTTCTTGAAAGAAGAAAAGCAGTCCGAGCAATGGATAACATTGGTAGTCAATTTCATACCCTGGGGGTATCGACACTGAATGCACGAGGACCCGTAACTGTTCTACATCTAGGCTCAACCAATTTTAAGATCCGCAACCGAAGATGGCAGCCTGCAGGGCAGGATGCAAGGAGAAACTAGTGGTTGCAGGTAGATAGGAGTGCTCGTTGTGAGGGTTTTATAGGTCAGACAGGTCAGTTTCAATCTTATTCCGAATTCAACAAGAAGCCATTGTAGTGGACCGAGCCAGAGAATTGTGGATGCGTTGAAGCCTGTTGACTTGAAGGTCTGATATGCCTACAAACATGAGAGTTGGCACAATCAAGGTAAGAGCAGTCAAGAGAGCAGCCTATAGTCTGTGACATATCTGGTAAAGCTGACCTTGTGACTTATTGCTCTGATGTGATAGAAACAAGATTTGCAAAGGTTTGTTATGTGGGATTGGAATGAGATAGCTGTTCATAGTGACTCAAGTGTTTAGAGTCTTGGACAGTAGAAAAAAACAGTACCATCAAGGTCAAAGCTAGAATGAGAATGGCAAGAGTGCAGTCATTAGCATAAGCCAAACATGAATGCCTCAGATTAGGAGTTTGGATAACGCCCAGGCAATGAAAGTTGAAGTTGAATTAGGATCAGGTTCATGTCTAGACCGTTGAAGCAGAACCATGCATGCACTGAAGAGACCATTACTTTGCTGGACTGATCCCTTGGTGACAAAGCAATGAAAAGCTGAGAATCATCAGCATAATGCTGTAATCCAACTCGAAAGTGATTTTGCATCCACCAAGATACTTGGTACATATCCATAATGCAATTTGCTGTTAAACAGTAAAGTTAGCAAAGATTTAGCCATTAGGTGTGCATATAACAGTTGTTCAGGTTCTATGCCATCAAACCGGCACCTTTATCACATCTCAGTTCACATAAACATTAATAAGGTCAAGAACTATACTCTGATGCTTTCTTGACCAGTCTGGTTTTATATAGTAAAGTACACACCCCACAAATTCATCACTCAACGTCTAATTTATTCATTCAGGAAATGTCTATAGTGACTCTTCAAGAAGCCTATTCAGAAGCTTAACCGTGAAATATACTGACAAAGGTGATAACACAATATGCAGCGAAATGTTACACCTATTAATGCACAGTACCCACAAATTAAAAAGCAATCAGTTAAGTAACTCAGACGATTCTAATTATTGTTCACCAATAAATGTTAGTGATACAACTTAATAGCATTGAAACGATAAGGCACTTATCGATCTTTCAATGTCATGTTGACATAGTTTCACAGCTACAAAACAGAAATTGATGGAGAGGTCATTAACGCCAATCAAAAGGGGTCTGGCAAACCGTTCAGGACAAGAATGACACAGGCAAGAAAAAAATATATGTTCACTCTTGCAAGCAATCCTGTGACCTATATACGAATTTGATGGGAAAGGTGCCTCAAAGTTACAGTGCTGTACTAGCCACTGTCGAACATGCTGTCTGTCAGTCTATGTTGATTTTCCTTTTCTGTCATGAGAGTTTGTAAAGAATGCAGCACATTTAAGTCGGACTTCATTGTCAGTGACTGGCAAACTTCGTGCTTCTACGGCTCCTACAATGGCAAAAAAAGTTCAAAACAAATTATAAATCAGATGCTTTGCCCAATAAGAAGTTAATCATTGCTATACTGATTGAACCGAGAACATCAAAAGCAATTTTTAGAAGAGGTGTAAGAATGATGTCATAGAAAGAGTTTTTACAAGTGAAAAAAGATGAGTTTATTAAGAAGTGAGTACACAGTAGATCATGAATTAACTTTTTTCTGAGGTAATTATTTTTTTAGTTATTTCAATTCCATTACACAAACATATACTTAAGCATGTACCATACATCAAATATTCATTACATTTAAACACGTGCCCCCCAATAATTGAGATGGTGGGGCATTGCCCCACCAATAAATCCAGAGGAGAATTTCTTAAAATATTAAAAACTTCGTCAGAAACAGAGACAAAGAACTTAAATACTATCAGAAATTCCATAATGAAAACCAAGATTTATTTATATCTTCAATGTTTTCAAGTCTTCAAGGCTTCAATATGAAACAAATTTACATGTAAGCAAAAAGCAACCATTTCAGACTGAAACTGTTCTCGTTCTCGTCTCTACGCTGGATAACATCTTCTCGTCTATTGACAATGGAAATTCCTGCCTCTCACTATGCCTTGACCTCAGTGGCCGAGTGGGTTGGTAGCCCGCTCACTACGCCGGCGCCCCGGGTTCGCTTCCCGGTCGGTCGGTTTATAATTATATAATTAAAAACGCACTGGCTAATTAAAAAATAAACATTTGAATAGGCAGTAGATCAAGGCCACGCTAGGTCCATGTTATGTTTACAATTTAACTCTGAATAGCTTTCGGGAGTTTGGCCCTTTCTAGAAAACTGTTTTCGGGAAATGGGGCTTTTGTCTATTTTCAGCGTTTTCGGGGATTCGGGTTGACCCTAATCCAAGCACGTGTTTGCTAGCGTGTTCGATCACGTATCCATTTAAAACATGTCGATCAATTGGTAATGTTGCTTCATAATTACTCTACGTCCTAAACATAATATCATACTGCATTGCGCATTTCAAATTAACAAATAGACAGTTAAATAAAGAGCAAATAACTTACCAATCTGCGATATTTCCTCTTTAAATGCTGATAATCACGCCACATGGAAGAGCGGAAATCGGAAATGGAAGATTCCAAAGATTCTATATCGAATCATGAAACAAAGGTCATCTGCTTCTCTACCACCGCGGTGAGGCAGTACGCACGGCATGCAGTAATGATCGCCATCCGCGTTTACAGACAATGAGTAGGCCTACTTTTGGTTCTAATAAAAATTAACCACACTGCATGGTTTACGCTGTTAAACATGATTTAGGACTAGCCATGATCCTTTTTACAACTGTAGCAGTTACCATAAATAGCCAACACTATGCTTCGCCGTGACATAGTGCATTAAGCAGATTGAAGCTAACTACACCCACAATTATTGTAGGCCTATTACAAGTATTTTTTTAATACTTCGATCGACACCACTTCGAGTGAAATCATGGTAAAAACAGTTTCAGAAGCCTGGTCAAAAATCTGAGAGGCAAGAAAAGAGAAGTCAGATTATATATAAGAACAAGTTAAAGCACTTGACAAATCTAAGCGTAGCACTGAATGACGTTAAAACAAGTCACAGAATGCATAGAATTTGGTCGGGGCTTGCTTCCAACTATAGCTGTGATCCATTCATATAGAATCCGGGAATCATCGAGAGCAGTGAGCTTTTCTACTGCAATATCCTATTCAATATCCGATTCACCCGTAAGTTACGCTGTGAAAAGGTCCGTACGGAATGATAGTACTAAAAGTGAATGCTTAATTTTAATAACTTTATTCTTGTATTCTCTCCCTCTGGGGTGTTCGATAGAGTGAGTGAGTGAGTGAGTGAGTGAGTGAGTGAGTGAGTGAGTGAGTGAGTGAGTGAGTGAGTGAGTGAGTGAGTGAGTGAGTGAGTGAGTGAGTGAGTGAGTGAGTGAGTGAGTGAGTGAGTGAGTGAGTGAGTGAGTGAGTGAGTGAGTGAGTGAGTGAGTGTAGCCTGTTTTACTCCATTAGCAAACGCACAATGGGACATCGAAACAGAATGTAAAATTACACATAGAAGTACTAATAATGTATAGTAATAATATTGAATAGTAAAGTTCTAAAACATGATAACAAGTGAAAGGCATCCTGGTAATGAATCCCTTTCTAGTGAGGAGGTCAGAACGTGGAATTTCACGGTTGTGAGGACGATGTCGTAAAGAGTATTGTGATTCGAGATTTCTGTTCCACCAGCACCCTCTAGCCAACTCAGCTATGATGAGTACACTGACCGTTCACTGTCGGTGGGTAGATGAGACGGTGAGGGAGATGATTGGCCACCTCCCCTAATATGCTCAGGCTAAGAAAATTAAGTCGCTAGCACTTCATAACCATGGCTGCCTCAGGGCTAGCTTAAGGGACTGCTCTTCTCTTCCTATCTTCTCTCCCTTCCATAAAAATTTCTATAGTTATAGCTGCTCGCATTCGAACCCGTGCTAGCGACAACATAATGTGCTTTTGTCGAATGGGATTAAATCTTACTGTTAAAGCACATCATGGTTGTCAAAGTGTTTGAACTCCTACTTGCTCAACGTTACCTAGCTGTAGGCCTCTAAGGCTGGTTGTGGTCTTAGAAAAGGTTAGTATGCCTATGTCGACTACACACAGAGTCTCATGCATACTAGAAGCCTAACCCTTTAGACCTGAAAACTAAAGTAGGCTACTCCACGTTTATATTGCGACCGAGCCACCCGCAGTAAAGATCCGAGAAATTAATCTCTGATAAACCGACCGACCAGGAATCGAACCCGGGCCGCCGGCGTGGCGAGAGCGGGCTACCAACCCACTCGGCCACTCAGGATCTCTACCCTTAGTTGTGCAAGGTTCATCATATATATATACTACGTAAATCTATATCCGTGCGTGGGCTTTCAGAGAGTGGGGGATATTAATAGGGAGAAAGACGTACTGGGTCAGTTAATCGCGGGTGGAAATTCGATAGGCCTGTCTAACCATTGAAGGCCTGGCTCCCCGTAGGCTAAGGTTACCAGCGAGAACTCTGCCGCCCTTCCACAGTCGTCCAGCGTCGCTGCTTTCTTCGTTCAGCGGTACATGCCTCCGTCCTTCTACCCCGTTCGCGGACTGTCATTAGTCAGCGCTCTGTGTTCTCCGTCGGCTCTGGGCTGCCAGTGGCTGGCCGAGGCGACAGGGAATGGGCTCCAGCCTCCCGCCGACACGACTGACACCACACCACTAGCTCACTCTGCCCTGTTATTCTCTGGTCTTATGATACCATCGAGACCAGTGGTGGATACGGATACGCGATTTGAAATAGGTGAGACAGACAGGCAGACCGACAGACCAGTGGTGGATACGGATTACGGAAACGCTGGATACGCAGGCAGACAGACCAGACCAGACAGACTCAGAGACGAACAGAGAGAGACAAAGACAGAGAGAGACAAAGACACAAAGAGACAGAGAGACAGAGAGACAGAGAGACAGAGAGACAGAGACAGAGAGAGATAGACAGACAGAGAGAGAGACAGACAGACAGACAGAAAGAGAGACAGAGACAGAGAGAGAGACAGAGAGACAGACAGAGAGACAGAGAGACAGAGAGAGACAGAGAGACAGAGACAGAGAGACAGAGAGACAGAGAGACAGAGAGAGAGACAGAGACAGAGACAGAGACAGAGACAGACAGAGAGACACAGAGACACAGAGACACAGAGAGAGACACAGAGAGAGAGAGAGAGAGAGAGAGAGAGAGAGAGAGAGAGAGAGAGAGAGAGGGGGGCAGAGAAAGGGAGGGACGGAGACAGAGGTCTAGCAGCTGAAAAATCCTGTTCACTTGGTTGCTGTTTAACGACACTGTGTCATAACAAAGATGATTAGTGTCGCCCTCCTCCTTTCTCCAGGCTTGGGACTGGCACTACCACAGGTAGGGTAGTGGCGGAGTTAATCCTGTTCGCCAGTATGACCTGGTTACATATGGAGGGGAGCGGACATTATCCCTCGGACATAATCCCCCCGGACATAATCCCCCGGACAAAAGCCCCACGGACAAAATCCCCCAAGCTAGGACATAACCCCCCCATAGCAGGATACGATATTATCGTATAATAGTTTAAAAGTTTATTATAGTAGTCTGTCCAAAATTGTTACCAGCAGCAGGAAAATGATGAAAATAATTGTTGACCTAAATGGAATTTTGATTGTTTGATTAAACTATTTCTAATTAATATAAAATTGTTTCAGTAAATAGAACTGAACGATATTAACACGTCTTAAATTTAAACCTAAATGACACTAACAAGTCTTAACTTTATAACTAAATAACCGATTGACATTAACAAGTCTTAATAATTATCGAACTGAATGACATTAATAATTCTTAAGTTTAGGCCCACACCTGAATGACATAGCGAACAAAAACGGGGGAATTAGGTTTATCAATGACTTGCAGAAATAGGCTAATTGCACAGAGGGGGATTTTGTCTGGGGGAGATAATGTCCTACGCAGAATCTCCGTCTCGATGGTTAACTGATCTGCCTTCTCTATGAAATACAGATTGTATGCCACATAGATCTTGGATCTATGTGGCACACAAATGGTGTAGGTCAGCTAGTTACATAAAGAAGCCATATGCATACTATATAGTTTCTTGATGGTTAAAAGATCTGCCTTCTATATGCAATACAGATGGTGTAGGTCAGCTGGTTACATAAAGAAGCCATATGCATACTATATAGTTTCTTGATGGTTAAAAGATCTGCCTTCTATATGCAATACAGATGGTGTAGGTCAGCTAGTTACATAAAGAAGCCATATGCATACTATACAGTTTCTTGATGGTTAAAAGATCTGCCTTCTATATGCAATACAGATGGTGTAGGTCAGCTAGTTACATAAAGAAGCCATATGCATACTATATAGTTTCTTGATGGTTAAAAGATCTGCCTTCTATATGCAATACAGATGGTGTAGGTCAGCTAGTTACATAAAGAAGCCATATGCATACTATATAGTTTCTTGATGGTTAAAAGATCTGCCTTCTATATGCAATACAGATGGTGTAGGTCAGCTGGTTACATAAAGAAGCCATATGCATACTATATAGTTTCTTGATGGTTAAAAGATCTGCCTTCTATATGCAATACAGATGGTGTAGGTCAGCTAGTTACATAAAGAAGCCATATGCATACTATACAGTTTCTTGATGGTTAAAAGATCTGCCTTCTATATGCAATACAGATGGTGTAGGTCAGCTAGTTACATAAAGAAGCCATATGCATACTATATAGTTTCTTGATGGTTAAAAGATCTGCCTTCTATATGCAATACAGATGGTGTAGGTCAGCTAGTTACATAAAGAAGCCATATGCATACTATATAGTTTCTTGATGGTTAAAAGATCTGCCTTCTATATGCAATACAGATGGTGTAGGTCAGCTGGTTACATAAAGAAGCCATATGCATACTATATAGTTTCTTGATGGTTAAAAGATCTGCCTTCTATATGCAATACAGATGGTGTAGGTCAGCTGGTTACATAAAGAAGCCATATGCATACTATACAGTTTCTTGATGGTTAAAAGATCTGCCTTCTATATGCAATACAGATGGTGTAGGTCAGCTGGTTAGCCTACATACAAAAACTGAATTCCAATATCACACAAGATAAGAAATCCAGCATATAGGCTGGTAGTGCATGCACAATATGAACATCTCAGATCCTACAATTGTTTCAGAGGGCTTGTACGATCCGTACCTGGAGACCTTCAATGGCGGGGCGCCCATTCAAATGGGAATAGCTGTGTGCCAGTGTCTTGCAATAAAATTAGACTATCGGATATATACCGGTTTAAGTGGTGCGTGTTCGCGCGTGTGTGTGTATGTGTGTGTGTGTTCGTGTGTGTGTGTGTTTGTGTGTATGTGTTCGTGTGTGTGTGTGTTTGTGTGTATGTGTTCGTGTGCGTGTGTGTGTGTTTGTGTGTGTGTGTGTGCGCGTGTGTGTGTTTGTGTGTGTGTGTGTGTGTGTGTGTGTGTGTATTGTATTTGAACACTTGTTATAGCGCCCCAACCAGATTTCCCATTCAGAGGCGCTCCCGACTACTGCGCGAACGCTGAATCGGAGTTTCACGCCGAAGCGCATGAGCAATTGCGAGTGAAGGACTTGCCTAGGGTCCCTACGCGCGTGTGTGTGTGGGTGTGAGTGCGTGTGTGTGTGTTGTGTGTGTGTGTGTGTGTGTGTGTGTGTGTGTGTGTGTGTGTGTGTGTTTGTGTGTGTGTTTGTGTGTGTGTTTGTTTGTGTGTGTGTGTGTGTGTTTGTGTGTGTGTTTGTGTGTGTGTGTGTGTGTGTGTGTGTGTGTGTGTGTGTGTGTGTGTGTGTGTGTGTTTGTTTGTGTGCGCGCGTGTGTGTTGTGTGTGTGTGTGTGTGTGTGTGTGTGTGTGTGTGTGTGTGTTTGTGTGTGTGTGTGTTTGTTTATGTGTGTGTGTGTGTGTGTTTGTTTGTGTGTGTGTGTGTGTGTGCGTGTGTGTGTGTGTGTGTGTGTGTGTGTGTGTGTGTGTGTGTGTGTGTGTGTGTGTGTGTGTGTGTGTGTGTGTGTGTGTGTGTGTGTGTGTGTGTGTGTGTGTGTGTGTGTGTGTGTGTGTGTGTGTGTGTGTGTGTGTGGTTTACTGTGGTTGTATGTTTGTTCGCGCGAGTATGCACGCGTGCGTGTGTGGCCCGAAATTCAGTTAACCCCGCTTGGCCCGTATCGGCAAATCTCCATTGTTGCAATAGTATCAGTCGGAGATCGACATGTGAGCCTATATTGCTGCTCTAAAGCCTGGCTGCTCATAACTTTAATTTGGATTAGTATTCCTTCATTAGCAACAACACCTATAGGCCTATGGGGCTTGATATTCTGACGCTTTTCTTGCAATTTTTGAATGCATTTATAATATAGATTTTGTATGGTATGCATGTGACATACACCATATGGATATACCATACGTAAGCCATATACAGCCCATATGGGCAAAATTGTCACATGGTTGACATATGTTTACCATATGACTTTGCTGTTGGGGTAGCTGCATACATACATACATACATACATACATACATACATACATACATACATACATACATACATACATACATACATACATACATACATACATACATACATACATACACACATACATGCATACATACATATATATCTGTACACACATAGTATACATATGCACATACATATATACATACATACATACATGCATAAATATATATGTACATACATACATACATACATGCGCACATACATACATACATAACAGAACGTAACGTACAATGATGTATATATTACTATAGATGCTGACCTTCAAAGGCGAACACTTCATTCCACCTCGGATTGAGGTTCTTCTTGCGTATCTGCGTCGTCAGTTTCGTGCTCTTATCTGGCATCAGGACGACCTTGACATAGGGGTCCGAGGTCCCTCCGAAGTCCTTCGCAACGAGGTTGACGGCTCGGATGATCTTCAGCGTCAGCGTGTTCAGCTTGAAGTCGTAGATGATGCTGAACTGGATCCGGCCGAGTTTCGAACCCCCGTCGTTCTCCGGATCGTCCGTAACGAACTGCTTCTGAACCGGAAGTCCGTCTGCCGGTCCTTGCGGTTGTCCTTGAGGACCCACGGCGGTTCCGTTCGCTGGCGGTCCTCCACCGTGGGCGCCTGCCGGTGGGTACGGCTGCTGCTGTTGTGGGGGACCTGCGCCCGTTGGATTTGAGTAGGCCACCTCGGATGACTTCTCTGCGTCGCTTCCCTAAACCAGTTCGCGTAAAAAGTACGTTGTAATGTAATGTAAATCTTCGAAATGTCTCAGCGCCCATGGTCATATTTAGGGGTGGTTTCACGGGTTAAAACCCTCCGAAATAAATGCATTACTGTAAAAAAAAACTAAACATGTAGGAAAATATTACAATTTTCAATGGAAACCCCTTTCCAAAAATCTTAAAACCCTCCGACATTTTTTCTTGGCTATGCCTCTGTCATCGCCACACAATAAGTCAATAACCGAATCAGGCAAACCAGCTAAATCACCAGCGCTATATATATATATATATATATATATATATATATATATATATATATATATATATATATATATATATATATATATATATATATATATCAAGTAAAGTCCGCGATAGCCAGTTTGTTTGGTTCGCTTCGGTGACAGGTCAGAAACTGGGGAGGTCAAGCCGAACCGATGGTGTTCGATACAATATGGCACTTTACATGGGAGTAATTTTCAGCGGTACGAGGGGTACCCGTACCCCCACTTTTGAACTGGGGTACCGAAATCCCATTTTTCTTACCCAAAATAAATGCTGCCATCACTGTTCAATCGGCTAGGTATAATTACAATTGCGCTTCTCCAAGTATTGCTGTTTCTGTCTCTCTTAATATAATGTTGGACGGAGGTAGGTAGACGTTTCAGCTGGGTCTCGGTCGGGAGCGTCCCGATAAGTAATTACCTTGAAGGGGATCTATATAAATCCACGCAATGAATGAGAGAAAGAAAGATATCACAAAGAGACAGACAGTGCGACAGATAAATTGAGTGCAGCCCTACATATCCAGGTTACGTAGGCCTACTATATCTACACATTTTTTAACGATGCTGTCATATGACTATGATTGACGTAACTATAGCTACATAAGGATGCATCCATAGATGAAGACCGGCAGTCAGGCGAGCAGAGTAACAGCCATACTTTTAGCTCAACATGTAGGTCATCGGACTGGCTGGCAAGCGGTACAAAGCCATACGCAGGACCATTCGCAGAGATCCTGAGTGGCCGAGTGGGTTGGTAGCCCGCTCGCCACGCCGGCGGCCCGGGTTCGATTCCCGGTCGGTCGGTTTATCAGAGATTAATTTCTCGGATCTTTACTGCGGGTGGCTCGGTTGAGGTTGTACTCTGCCTCCGACACTAATCATCTTCGATATGAAAAAGTGTCGTTAAGCCCAAGTACACATTTGCAAGATGTGGAAGATACGGCAGACCCTGAATTGACCCTCACTCTCCGCGATCGAAGTATCTCAGGATGTAGGTGATTGCACAAGCTTTCCTCCAAAGCTCATATAATAGTTTATAGGCCTAGTCCCTCACACACTACTTGCACAGTCACCGTTGATATGACCCCCCCACATCTCCAGTGACTGCATCTGACAGGCTTACACAGATCCATCATCAAACTAGCACACATACGGGCTGTGACACATGACCCTCAAGGTTTGTATAGGCCTGTATCAAGTTTCTAGTGCAGTCGGCCTTTAAACCTAAATCATGCGGATTTGCTCTACAGGCATTTTGGATTTTTAACAAAATACGATCCTCTACAGGTCGCTTTCGCATGGCGATCTGGATAATGGATAGTACTGTTATAATAGCCAAAGCTTAGGCTACACCGAAAAAGAAGTACCAGCCTGAAGCTCTACCGTACGCCCTAAAGACGTAATCAGTTTAGCACTCGACTATGGTGACATCCAGAAATTGTAAGAAGGGAACTTGAAATCTTTGGTGACGCCGGTGCCTTCACGTCATACGTGTACGACTCAGGTCAAATACAAGCAACAGAGAAGCTATCGAGGAAGGAGGTCGACGTTAAGAAGATCGATCTGAAAATAGGGATTTTGCTACTGTCACTAAGCAACACTCACACGCGCGTGCACACACACACAAACAAACACCTACACACACTGACACACACCTACACACACACACCCAGGGCTTATTCTAACGTGCAGCCAGACACAAAGTGTGCAGTTGGGAAAGAAATTTGTGCAGTTAAAAATCAGATTTTGTGCAGTTATTTTTGTAGACCTAATTGTATAAACCAACAGTCCCCAGACCCAGTGACAATTTGTGTGAAAGAAATGAGGCACGAATAGTTACTTAAATTAAATTAGAGGCTTCCGACAATTTTCTTCTGGAAAAAAAGAAAAAAGACGGGAAATCAAAAGAAAGTCATGAAAACTTTTGGTGGAACTAAGAAACAAATTTTGCTGGAAACTCTTGTTACTACCCCCTCGAAAAATTCTTCCTTGTTAAAGTATTGTTACTACCCCCTCGAAAAGTCTTGGAAAACTCTTGTTACTACACCCCCTCGAGAAAATTGCCCAGTTGTCAACTTTTCAAATATGTGGGATTACCCCCCCCCCCGACAGCAAGCAAGGGGAGTAGATTAAACACTGCGCACACGAACCCCTAGTTACGCCACTGCCCAGACCTCCCAATTCGGCCCTCATGTGCAGTTAATAAAATTCCTTAGAATAAGCCCTGCACACACCTACACACACCCACCTACACACACACGTACCTACACACACACATACACCTACACCTAAGCACCCACACACCTACACACCACACACCAACACACACCTACACACACACCTACCCCCCCACACACACACACCCATTCACGTAGGCTATACACGCACACGCTCATGTTGCATATATACATACTTTTGTGCTAATATAATAATTATATATATATATAATAGAAATATTAAAAACATGCATATAATTAATGAGTTTATATATAGGTCTATATGAAAGACCGATTAGCCGTTTATAGCCTACTACTGCCAGAGGCCATATTTACCCAGATCCATCTGTCGTCTGATTGAGAAGCAGTGTGAATATTGGCGCCGATGAATATCAATTAGTATGATTTATAGCCGCCATGTATTGATTGATTCTGCGACAGCTTTGTGCTAAATAATCCCGCAGGCATTTCAATGGGTATTAGATAGATCAATATAATACGGGCTCTATACGGTCCCATAATTATGGTAATATGAATCTTATACGAGATCCGTGTGGGCATGTTCGCAAGTAGTACGTCTGTAATTTGGTGTCCCTACTTAGCGGGATTCTTTATCCCTTTAGGACCTCCTTTTTTGTAGCCGAGTTGCAATGATGTGTAAACCTGATGATTCTGTTTGATTGGTTGCAAAATAAACATTTTGATTGATTGATTGATTGATTGATTGATTGATTGGTTGATTGATTGATTGATTGATTGATTGGTTGGTTGGTTGGTTGGTTGGTTGGTTGGTTGATTGATTGATTGATTGATTGATTGATTGATTGATTGATTGATTGATTGATTGATTGATTGATTGATTGATTGATTGATTGATTGATTGATTGATTGATTGATTAGACCAATACATGCAATTGCTTCTGCAATGTCACTTGAATCAAGTGAATTATGAAAGTCGCTTGAACTAGGTTTAGAATAAATTTCAATATAGCGAGTTCAGCACAGCTGAGTGACAATGATTGAATCCCATTTCTCAACTTTACAGTGAAGAATAGGTCTATTCATCCCATAAAAGCCTACAATGTCAACAACTTTGACCAGACAACTCTAAATTTTCTGAATATTACGAGAGTCAGACGGAGTAGTGCAACGTGTCTTAGCAACTGCAAGCTAAAACGAGTCATTAAACACAAGTGATCGAGTGTTTAATGGCTCGTTTTAACTTAATATGACCCTGAATATATCCAACACGCAATGTACTGAATATAACCAACATGTTGCATGTGAAAATACGAATTTCAGCATAGCACATATCGAGGGCTTAGAAGCAAAGGTGCATAAGTACCATTTTTATCGAAATTGAGTATTTGGTATCATAATTTTCAGAATTTTGTGCTCTTCCTTCTGATAAAAGCGCTTAATAATCAAATCAAATCATTATATCGTAAATCACGTTTAAATAATTCGTATCTTCTGGACTATCTTATTTTCGACAGGCAAAAGTGCATATATCGAGGGCTAACAAGCAAAGGTGCACATCTCGGGTTTTTAGTATTCAGAGATGTTCAAATTTGGAAGTTTGGACTTCTTGCATAATTCAACAATTGGTAGCAACAGAATTGTAAACCCATTTTAAAATAACTGTGGACATTGCTCTTCAACCTCAAACCAAAATTGTAGGGCTGCCGTTATAAATTAATTTGCAAAAAATGTTTTTATAACAGACTATCGAAAAGTTGCCAAGATGTGCACCTTTGCCTGTAAAGGCAAGGAGATGCGTACTTTTGCCTGTAAGGATATGTACCATTGTCTGCAAGCGCAAGGAGTTGCGAACTTTTGCGTGTCAAGGCAATGGATCTTTGCCTGCAAAATCAAGGATCGAGTTGTGCACTGTTGCCTGTCAAGATAATTCTGTAGGCCCTACTTTTGACAGAAAAAGCAAGGAATAGAGGACTTTTACCTTTATAGTCAGTGAACATTGTATTAAATGGCAAACAGTACTGTCCATTATTATTATTCTAGTTTGGACTTCTTGCATAATTCAACAATTGGTAGCAACAGAATTGTAAACCCATTTTAAATAACTGTGGACATTGCTCTTCAACCTCAAACCAAAATTGTAGGGCTGCCGTTATAAATTAATTTGCAAAAAATGTTTTTATAACAGAGACTATCGAAAAGTTGCCAAGATGTGCACCTTTGCCTGTAAAGACAAGGAGATGCGTACTTTTGCCTGTAAGGATATGTTCCATTGTCTGCAAGCGCAAGGAGTTGTGAACTTTTGCGTGTCAAGGCAATGGATCTTTGCCTGCAAAATCAAGGATCGAGTTGTGCACTGTTGCCTGTCAAGATAATTCTGTTGGCCCTACTTTTGACAGAAAAAGCAAGGAATAGAGGACTTTTACCTTATAGTCAGTGTTGTATTAAATGGCAAACAGTACTGTCCATTATTATTATTCTAGTTATGGTGTGCATTTATCGTAATCATAATCTCCAAACTTCTAAGGCGCCACTCGAAAGCCAAGCGTGGGGCACCAGCTTATTCACGAGCGCTGTGTTGAGTCAAAAGGGTTGTTTCCGTAAGAGTAGTCCAAAGATGGAACGGGTCGAGTTGCCATAATTATGATGACGGGACCGAACAGCTACTAAGGCAGGTGTCGTCTGGGTCTGGAATAGGAAGGTGAAGGATCAGATGAGACAGGGTAAGAGTTCTTGAAAAGGTGTGATATCAGTTTTGAATGAAACGTTATGCATTTTATGTTCTTACTATGACACCTTAATTATTAATAATCTTATAGAAAAAGGAAGCATTAGGCAACTTGAATAGTTTTAATATAATCTGCATTTCAAAGAAAGTATCAAAGTCATAAAAACAAAAGAAATATCTAAACTAAGCTGAGAATAAAAAGTTATGGCCAGCAACGATCAAAATAAACTTTTCGATAGTCTCTGTTATAAAAACATTTTTTGCAAATTAATTTATAACGGCAGCCCTACAATTTTGGTTTGAGGTTGAAGAGCAATGTCCACAGTTATTTAAAATGGGTTTACAATTCTGTTGCTACCAATTGTTGAATTATGCAAGAAGTCCAAACTAGAATAATAATAATGGACAGTACTGTTTGCCATTTAATACAACACTGACTATAAGGTAAAAGTCCTCTAATACAACACTGACTATAAGGTAAAAATCCTCTATTCCTTGCTTTTTCTGTCAAAAGTAGGGCCTACAGAATTATCTTGACAGGCAACAGTGCACAACTCGATCCTTGATTTTGCAGGCAAAGATCCATTGCCCTGACACGCAAAAGTTCGCAACTCCTTGCGCTTGCAGACAATGGTACATATCCTTACAGGCAAAAGTACGCATCTCCTTGTCTTTACAGGCAAAGGTGCACATCTTGGCAACTTTTCGATAGTCTCTGTTATAAAAACATTTTTTGCAAATTAATTTATAACGGCAGCCCTACAATTTTGGTTTGAGGTTGAAGAGCAATGTCCACAGTTATTTAAAATGGGTTTACAATTCTGTTGCTACCAATTGTTGAATTATGCAAGAAGTCCAAACTTTCAAATTCGAATATCTCTGAATACTAAAAACCCGAGATGTGCACCTTTGCTTGTCAGCCCTCGATATGACACAACTATAAAACTGATACCAACTCACTATAAACGTATAGAGACATAGCAAAGTGAGCGTGGGACCGGCCACCGTGGCCTAGTAATTAATGGACAATTTCTTATCTTTAGACCTCAGTGTATCATTTAAAGTTTCAGACGACAATTCATGGTCTGCCATTCAATCAATCAATCAATCAATCAATCAATCAATCAATCAATCAATCAATCAATCAATCAATCAATCAATCAATCAATCAATCAATCAATCAATCAATCAATCAATCACAGAATTTATATAGCGCTTCTTCATGGGCTCTATTCAGAAGCGCTCCCGAGCCAGGCCTGATCATAGCTAGAGGAAAGTCTTCAATAGGGCGTAAAAAGAAGTCGAGTAAACACGTGGAGATAGGCGAAGGAAAGATGGCAAGTCATTATCATTATCATACATTAACAATTTTACATGATTGCGTTAAGAACAGCGCTATTTGGGTTGAGTTTGAGGAACATTTTGCTGAAGCATGCACAAGATGGCACCAATTAAAAATTCCTTATTATGCAATTTCTGTACTCTGACAGGTTGTCTTCAGCTTCAGCAGAATGTTCCTCTGACAGGTTGTAAGGCTTCACTGCCGGTGTTGTACAGTAAAGAAGTAAAGGTAGTTACCGCATCACTGTACTTAAGTAAAAGTTTCAGTAGTGTAAAATTTATTCTAAAAGTTATCTCGAATCCCATCGGATGTGTGGCATTTAAATGAAAATAAGAGATTCATGTAAACATCACTTTACAATAACACCGATTTAAACTGAAAGTGAAAGATTTTGATGACATGGAGTGAACAATGTTGCTAAAATTAAACCATTTAATCAACAAATTCAATTGTGTTATAGGTCCTACTGCCCCTACATAGTCTCAAGACAGTGTCGACATCGATCCCGTAATATTTTTTCATCATCATCATCATCATCATCATCATCATCATCATCATCATCATCATCACCACCACCACCACCACCACCACGACCACCACCACCACCACCATCATCACCACCACCACCACCACCACCACCATCATCATCATCATCATCATCATCATCATCACCACCACCACCACCACCACCACCACCATCATCATCATCATCATCATCATCATCATCATCATCATCATCATCAATGCAATCATCATCATATTATTGTAGTCATCATAATCATAATTATAATCATCATAATTATTATCATCATCATCTTCTTCAGCATTATCATCATAATCATCATCATAACCATCATCATCGTCGTTATCATCGTCATCATCTTTTCACCACTATCATCGTCGTCGTCGTCCCAGTCATCATCATTGCCTCGTCTCATCTAGTCATTTTATAGCGCTGTAACAAAATGCATTATCGATCGATGTAGCCATAGTCAGAGGATCGTATTTTCTCACAGCGCAATTGATTTAACCATTACGTTTTGTTTTTACTTTCTCACCTTTTTTGTTGTGCTTTAAGAGTATTTTAATAGCGTTGTTTAGTTTATACAGTTTATGTTGGAAACCCTTGCCGAAATAGGCCTTGGGAGAACTAATAGAATAGAATAGAATATTCGTTTATTCATAATACATTGTCAGAACGCAATGCGATTACAAAAAGACAAAAATAAAGAAAATTGTAGGCTTTGGCTGTTCGTTTACTCAGTGGTGTACCCCTCCCCAATCAGGCCTAAGTCAAAGGCGGGGCCGCCGGGTAGCCTCTACGGATTCGTCTTTGATTTATGCCATGGCAAACAACTACGATAGGCCTATATCGAGTTACGAATACTACCAGTGCATATATAACTACTGCTAATAAAAATGCAAATGTAGGTCAACAATTATTCATAACAATACAACACAGTTTAGAAAAGTGAAAAGCAGTAAATACAATACAATACAATACAATATAATGACTATCCAATCCAATGTATAAACCTACACCATAACGATAGGCTACTATAGGCGTATAAGTACATCGACACAAAAATTGTAGGGGTCTAATACTAGCATTACATGGACGTAATTACTACAAAACTAATATCAATACAATTAAATCTGCAATTACAACCCAATTAAATAATTAGCAGCTATATTAGCCACCATCAATTAACTGATGCGCTGAACATTGTGCTGTAGAAGTTCTCAAATTATTATTTATTATTGAGCTGAACATTATAACGTTGCTGTAAAAGTTATCAAATAATAATTTATTATTGTGTTGTACGTAGGTTGAAACAGTGCATATTTTAACTGTATACTACTGGGACAAATGTCCCAGTAGTTTTAGGATTTGCCCCAGTAGTTTTAGGATTTGTCTCAGTAGTTTTGATGATTTTTCCCAGGTAATACTCTACTTTCAATGTTAGTTTCCAATATTGAAAGTAGAGTGGCAGACTTTGTCCCAGTAGTCCAAATCTATTATTGTGCTGTACTGGGTTGAAATGCAACAGGCCTAATTAATTCCAGCAATATAACAGTAAAGCAGCTGCTAGTAATGAAAGAGCATATTGGAAATCGTAATAATATGGAGAAGATGTAGGCTACGTACCACGAGGAAAGCCCTGAAGCAGCAGCACCCAGCCTCCTCGTCATCCGTCGCCTCCAAGTCCATACGCTCGTATTGGTTCCTATTCATGATAATTACACGATATTACGTTGTCAGTGGAACGAGCGTCGACGAAACCCATTAAGCAGCAAAAGATTAATTACACGACGGTCGAGAAAGTTTTCTCCGGCTGCGGATGTTGTTGTCATCACCGGGTCTTCGATAGCGTCGTCGTCACCCCCATCCATGCACCGACACACACAACCACATAGCACATCACTCGCAGTCACGCACATCTATACCTGTAGAAAACGCGTGGGACACAACTGCGCACAGGTGACGAGATGATGTCTATAAGGACCGACGTCTCTCTCTCTGTCTCTCTCTGTCTCTGTCTCTGTCTCTGTCTACTGTCACTCTCACTCTCTCACTGCTCTCCCTTCGCAATTTATCCACGAAGCCGCATTTCAGTCTGGCTGTACAAATACACCTGTTGCATATCGAATGCCTTCGGAAAATCAATCGGCCGCGCACGATTCATTGATCTTACGAGGGCTTTGAACGCGTCGCATCTTCATCGTTAATTGTGCTCATAGCCGCACACACGCACAATTGGCCCAATGCGTACATACATGCATACGTTTATACACACACGCATGGACTGAGGAATACTGCCCGCATGTGCGTTGCGACACACGAGAGGGCGAGAGTGAGAGAGCTAGAGAGCTACAGTAGAGCGCTAGAGAGCTAGAGTGCGAGAGCTATAGAGAGTGGAGAGAGAGAGAGAGAGAGAGAGAGAGAGAGAGAGAGAGAGAGAGAGAGAGAGAGAGAGAGAGAGAGAGAGAGAGAGAGGGGGGGGGAGACAGACAGACAGACAGACAGACAGACAGACAGGAAGAGAGAGAGATGGAGGGAGGGAGGGATCGGAGGGAGGGACGGAGGGAGAGACATACACTATCTCGTCATCGTGGCGAACCAGTTGCTAAAGAAAGACCAGTAGCTCATTTCAAAGATAATTAATTGACTCACTGGTCTTGAAAAAAGTTTAATGTTAGGGTTATGATTACGGCATGCTTCACGTGTCGTAAGCACTGGTTATGAACCTATGATCAGTGGTTTCCATTCTGCTGTTTTGCATCTGAACCCGTCTGTGGCCCACGTCAATTAAGTGCTGGACATCTGCTGGTTATAGTCAGGGGTGCAAACACCCAAACTTTTTTCAAAATTAAAAGTTGGTTTTGTTTTTTTTTGGTTTTTTTGTTTTTTATATTGAGATTTTTCTATTTCGGATCATAAAACTCATAAAAAATGGCATAATACCGTTCAAATTAATCAGATGCATATAAATGAAATTAACTAGAACAGTAGAACCGTAGAATGTCATAAAACGAAGTTAACAAAGACCATACAACAATTGCCAAGAGAGTTGAAGTGACGACATTTTACCAAAAAGAACAAAAACCAAAAAAACCAAGCCTTTCACAGCCCTGGCTATAGTCCTAGAAGCTTTCGTATGCTCATCTGGTTTGAAGATGAAATAGCGACGCAATAGCTGGCTAATCTAAAAGCGTACGTGTTTACGAACGCATTAAAATAGCTGGCTAATCTAAAAGCATACCGGTGCGTGTCGTATACCTCCTCGTTTATTGTTAAATAAGAACGCATTAAAATAGCTTGTGACTTTTAAAGCATGCGTTTTGATCTTCTCGTTTATTATTAAGTATGAGTAGCTTTTTAACCTAAACGCCTAAACGTTTATTGTTAAAATAAGAACTCATTAAAATAGCTGGCTAATCTAAACGCATACATGTTTACCTCCTCGTTTATTATTAAATAAGAATGCATTAAAATAGCTTGTTAACTTAAACGCCTACACGTTTACATCCTCGTTTATGCTAAATAATAAGGCATTAAATAGTTTGTTAATCTAAACGCCTACGCGTCTACCTGCCTGTTTACCGTACTCTCAAATAAGGACGCAATTAAATTAGTTGGTTAGACGAAAAGGCGTCGTACTTATCTGATTGTTTACCGCAAAATAACGATGCAATTTTTCAGAATCGATCAGATGCAATGGCCCGGCGTAAGATGAAAAATTCGCGAGCTCGAGTAATGGCCACTATTCGCCATCGGCCGACGAAGTATTTGAAGCAATATTGTAACCGCAGAATTCAATTACCATCCCTGGTAGGCCTACAGCAATCGATCGAAGCAGGTGTTCAGCCTCGCCACTTTTATTCTCTTTATACGTTTTGCAGCAGTTTTTCTGTAGCTATAGGCCGGTCTTTCAATACAGCAGGTCATTCGCAAGTAATGTGGCCACAACGGTCACTGACATCTGCTGTCTGGTATGTAGCAACCCCGTCAGCATTTCCATGGGTGTGAAAAATGGGACCCATGTGGGTCATATACGGGTTCCATATGGGAATAATGGACCCTGCATGGACTCAGCATGATGGCAGGGAAGAGCTCATATATAGGTCATGACTTCTCTCTTTATTCAAACGTTTGCTCACAGATGAACGTAGGGCCTACTGTAGTGATTTGACTTCAACACCGGTTAGGCTAGTGGCGAACGTTCATTACGAGGATTTATATAGCGCCACTACTCAGGTTACTACTCAGGAGCGCTCCCGATTCAACATCCGCTAAAGAGGAGTTCTAAGATTGCAATAAAACATAATCGGAGGTGAACACGGGCATCAGACGTAGGTGTGGACTGTGGAGGGAGCCCATTCCAGACAGCATGGCAACAGAATGCGGGTCGCAGCCTGATTGAAGTTCGCGCAAATTAAGGGGGCAAGACGCTGGCCCTGCACAGAAGAGCGGAGAGAACGGCGACCCTGGACATCCTAGGTGGAGCGACAAAGCTCCCTGAGATAGGCAGGGGCCAAGCCCAAGGGGCATCGCCACACCAAGGCCAAAACTCTGTAAGCAATTCGCTGCGGGAGAGGAAGCCAGTGCAGAACATCACACATGTAGCCAGAAACGTGGTCGAACGTGCGTGCATGCGTGCGCGCGCGTGTGTGTGCGAGTGTATGTGTGTGTGTGTGTGCGTGCGCGTGCGTGTGTGTGTGCGTGTGTGTGTGTGTGTGTGTGTGTGTGTGTGTGTGTGTGTGTGTGTGTGTGCGTGTGTGCGTGTGTGCCTGTGTGTTAAGGCAGCCTAGAAGTTGCTTGCTACTTACAATATAGGCCTATAATACTAGACTGTCGTAATTACATTACATTACGTCTCCTGTCATAATACATGGAGAACACAAAAGTAAATCGAGTTTTATTACTATACCGTGTACTGCAGCAGATGATATAGAATTTCCATCCGGATTTATTTTCACGGCTTTTGTCGGTAGATGGCCTCTCCAAATCCATGCTTTCACGATCGATGTGTAATGTAAGGTAAAAGCAGACGTCTGTAAGAGACAAGCATGTACGATCGTACGCATGGATCATGCTAATTAAAGGGCAGCTTCAACAACAACAGAACTGCAAAGTTTACTCTCCTAGCTCATAGCTTACTAAGTCTTCTCGACACAGAATTAGACTTCTAACTATAGGGCCGCCCTGTGCCTACCGTCCCAGATTCCCTGGAGACTCCCGGAAACGGCTTTGTACGTCCCGCCCTGTTCCGGGTCCATCCCAAATTCTCCCGGAACTTGCTGTAAATATACTACAACGCGCGAAGATTCATATAATAGCATAAGCATTGTATATTATGAACTTCGCACGTGCTGTGACCATAATAAGCCTGGTAGTAGGTTACTGGAATTTAATAAATATGTTGCTCCTGAAATTGATTCCAATTTTATATGTAGGCCACTTGTTTTTGATGATTTTGACTCTGATTTTAGACGACAATTTTTAGTAGACTAGATCCTAAATTAGGCTGACGCAACATTCGATACATATGATGATGTGAACAGTGTAAATTGATAATGGGACATCGAGTGACTATGCGTCCCGGATTTGAAAAACCGATAGAGTAGGCCTACAAGACAAAGCGATAGAGTACAAGGCAAACCGATAAAGTACAACGCAAAACGATAGAGTACGAGGTAAACCGATAGAATACGATGCAAACCGATAGAGTACGAGGCAAACCTATAGTGTACAAGGCAAACCGATAGAGTACGAGGCAAACCGATAGAGTACGAGGCAAACCGATAGAGTACGAGGCACACCGATAGTGTACAAGGCAAACCGATAGAGTACGAAGCAAACCGATAGAGTACGATGCAAACCGATAGAGTACGAGGAAACCCGATAGAGTACAAGACAAAACCGATAGAGTGCAAGGCAAACCGATAGAGTACAAGACAAGCCGATAGAGTACGAGGCAAACCGATAGAGTACGATGCAAACCAATAGAGTACGAGGCCAACCGATAGAGTACAAGGCAAACCGATAGACTACAAGTTTACAAGGGCAAACCGATAGAGTACAAGGCAAGCCGATAGAGTACCAGGCAAACCGAAAGAGTACGCGGCAAACCGATAGACTACTAGCCTAGTACAAGGCAAACCGATAGAGTACGAGGCAAACCGATAGACTACAAGGCAAACCGATAGAGTACGAGGCAAACCGATAGACTACAAGGCAAAACCGATAGAGTACGAGCAAACCGATAGAGTACGATGCAAACCGATAGAGTACAAGGCAAACCGATAGATTACGAGGCAAACGGATAGAGTACAATGTAATCCGATAGAGTACAACGCAGACCGATAGACTACAAGGCAAACCAATAGAGTACAAGGCAAACCGATAGAGTACAAGGCAAACCGATAGAGTACGAGGCAAACCGATATAGGATGCTACGAGGCAAACCGATAGAGTACGAGGCAAACCGATAGAGTACGAGGCAAACCGATAGAGTACAAGGCAAACCGATCAAGTACAAGGGAAACCGATAGAGTACAAGGCAAACCGATAGAGTACAAGGCAAACCGATAGAGTACAAGGCAAACCGATAGAGTACAAGGCAAACCGATAGAGTACAAGGCAAACCGATAGAGTACAAGGCAAACGGATAGACTACAAGACAAACCGATAGACTACAAGACAAACGGATAGAGTACAAGGCAAACCGATAGAGTACGAGGCAAACCGATAGAGTGCGAGGCAAACGGATAGACTACAAGACAAACCGATAGAGTACGAGACAAACCGATAGACTACAAGACAAACCGATAGACTACAAGACAAACCGATAGAGTACAAGTTTACAAGGCAAACCGATAGAGTACAAGGCAAACCGATAGAGTACCAGGCAAACCGATAGAGTACGCGGCAAACCGATAGACTACAAGCCTAGTACAAGGCAAACCGATAGAGTACAAGGCAAACCGATAGAGTACAAGGCAAACCGATAGAGTACGAGGCAAACCGATAGACTACAAGGCAAACCGATAGAGTACGAGCAAACCGATAGAGTACGATGCAAACCGATAGAGTACAAGGCAAACCGATAGAGTACGAGGCAAACGGATAGAGTACAATGTAATCCGATAGAGTACAACGCAGACCGATAGACTACAAGGCAAACCAATAGAGTACAAGGCAAACCGATAGAGTACAAGGCAAACCGATAGAGTACGAGGCAAACCGATATAGGATGCTACGAGGCAAACCGATAGAGTACGAGGCAAACCGATAGAGTGCGAGGCAAACCGATAGAGTACAAGGCAAACCGATCAAGTACAAGGGAAACTGATAGAGTACAAGGCAAACCGATAGAGTACAAGGCAAACCGATAGAGTACAAGGCAAACCGATAGAGTACAAGGCAAACCGATAGAGTACAAGGCAAACCGATAGAGTACAAGGCAAACGGATAGACTACAAGACAAACCGATAGACTACAAGACAAACGGATAGAGTACAAGGCAAACCGATAGAGTACGAGGCAAACCGATAGAGTAAGAGGCAAACCGATAGAGTGCGAGGCAAACGGATAGACTACAAGACAAACCGATAGAGTACGAGACAAACCGATAGAGTACGAGGCAAACCGATAGAGTACAAGGCAAACCGATAGAGTACAAGGCAAACCGATAGAGTACAAGGCAAACCGATAGAGTACAAGGCAAACCGATAGAGTACAAAGGCAAAACCGATAGAGTACAAAGCAAAACCAATAGAGTACAAGGCAAACCGATAGAGTACAAGGCAAACCGATAGAGTACGAGGCAAACCGATAGAGTACAAGGTAAACCGATAGAGTACAAGGCAAACCGATAGAGTACGAGGCAAACCGATAGAGTACGAGGCATACCGATAGAGTACAATGCAAACCGATAGAGTACGATGCAAACCGATAGAGTACAAGGCAAACCGATAGAGTACGAGGCAAACCGATAGAGTACAAGGCAAACCCATAGAGTACAAGGCAAACCGATAGAGTACAAGGCAAACCGATAGAGTGCAAGGCAAACCGATAGAGTACAAGGCAAACCGATAGAGTACAAGGCAAACCGATAGAGTAGAAGGCAAACCGATAGAGTACGAGGCAAACCGATAGAGTACGAGGCAAACCGATAGAGTACGATGCAAACCGATAGAGTACGATGCAAGTCGTCAGAGTAGGAGCCTAACCGTTAGAGTTGGAACCAAACCGATAGAGTAGGAACCAAACCGATAGAGTAGGACCCAAACCGGTAGAGTTGGGACCAAACCGATAGAGTAGGAGCCAAAGCGATTGAGTAGAAGCCAAACAGATAGAGTATACGAGCGAAGCCTATATAGAGTGTGTACTTGGGCTTAACGACACTTTTTCATATCGAAGATGATTAGTGCCGGAGGCAGAGTACAACCTCGTACTCCACGTTTATATTGCGACCGAGCCACCCGCAGTAAAGATTCGAGAAATTAATCTTTGATAAACCGACCGACCGGGAATCGAACCCGGCCGCCGGCGTAGAGAGCGGGCTACCGACCCACTCGGCCACCCAGGATCTCAGCCGATATAGTAGGAGCCTATGTACATTTGAGGCCTGTGCATGCGACCGCTTTAGCCTTTCTGTAAATGACGTGTCAGTTTAAGAGGTGCATGGGTTGACAAGAATAGGCCTCAGCTTTAATCCCCCTCCCGTGTCAGTCTAGATTATTAAAATTGTTCAAACTTGACCGAAGCGAGGATATCACGCAGTCAAGGTTCGTCTTCTTGACAGTATACCACCACCGCCCACACCCACACATATATATGTATATGCATATATATATATATATATATATATATATATATATATATATATATATATATATATATATATATATATATATACATACATATATTTACATATAGGCCTACATATGCAAATATGCTGTAGGCCCCTATATTATACATTTTTATAGCGATTCTTCAATGTTTGATTTTTACGCTTCCGCTCGTATTAGGCTACAGTTCCAATTTCTATAGGCCTATTCGTCATCGTTTACGACTAACTTCCTGATCCGCCGTTCCATACATAATAGGCCTAGCTATGTAATAAACACGCTTGTCTTACAGCTGATATAACACGTTTGCAAAACAATGCCTGTAGGCGTGTACCGTCATAAACAGGCTTCTATTCATCTCCGAGTCAACACTACTCGATGGAGGACAATCCATGTCTTGTCTGATATTCATTCTGCGATGTCTTGAAGAATAGCCTTCTGTTAACTTACCGAATCTGGAGTCAATTAGCTGCACATCTCGACAAGTTTATTACGTCCTTTCTGATGTTTAGCCTATAATCCAGCAGAAGAGTCAACAGTGGAACACATATATGCTACTTCACACGTGGCTAAGATTTATGGCTAAATGCAATCCGAAACTATACCACCGGATCTTCCAAAGTCCAGATACATTCGCTTCGTAATTGGGCGCACAAGTGAATGATTGTAATCGACTCGTAGTTTCCGGCTTGTGCATGTGCCTCTGTAGGCTTTTGTGCTACCAAGCGCGTGTTTGTGACTTTGCGTGTGTGTATGCCTGCCTACTGTCGCACAATTTACAACCTACCACCGAACCAAGTGCTGTGCGTTTCTTAGTCAGTTCGTTGCAGTCATCTCGATTGCTTTTCAAAATAGGTTTCATTAGCATATTAATTAAATCAGTTCTAACCGATGCACCTGTTGTAGACTGCATCACAGTGACATCATGCAAAGATGCTTCCGTGCAAGGCTGCCTAAAAGCCACTTGCCTATACACTGAGCAGAGAAGCCTATAAATGGTCTAACTGTTTTAACTTCTCATTGGCTGCTTCCGACCTCAATGTCTTAGGATTTCAATAAAGAATTTAGACTATAACGGCAATATTGACAAATGTTGCCAGAGCACTCTCATACAACTGTGGTATGCAATATTATCAACTGCTGCCACATTGCGAGCCGCCATCATCATACGTACGAAGGTGTCATTAAAAATCAACAACTGCGGCCTACAGAATCTTCTGCGTGATTAAAAATCAATCACTTTAGTGGTTTTTTAGCACTTGCTCACTCTCCAATTACAACTGCTATCGATCTCTTAGATTCGATGTGAACTACATTAAGTTGTGCATGTCAACAGTATTACTTTTCCAATATTAAATGATTGTACATGAAGTCTTCTCTAGCTCATGAGCGACTGATTGAAAGAAAACATCTGCATTACGATCAGGAACAGACACACTGCACCAGAGAACAATTGAAAAAAAGGATATGATTTGACAGTCCTTTAAATTAGGAGTGTAAATGTCTGAATTGTCATTGCCTGCCAAGTGCCAAGTAGTCTTCTCTCCATCGTTAGTAGAATGTACCAGACGTTTATAATAACACATTGTTGGTGTGTATTTGAGAGTTTGAATGGGACGCGTTGGTGTAGTGGTATGTTCTGTGCTTTGTAACCGGAGGGTCACAGGTTCGAATCTACCTCAAGCCACTGCATAGCGACCTTGGACTAGTTGCTCATGCACAACTGTCTGTGAGGAAGGCAATGGGAAACCACCTTATTCACCTCATCCCTGGGTGGCATTAAAAAAAGCCAATGGACCTGCCTTTGGGCAGAGAACTCATCATCATCATCATTTGATTTATAGAGGCACTCATAACGAAGGTGACTGATGATCTACCAAGTGTTTGAAAAAGTTATATACAGGGGTGTGTGTATTTCACAGGATGGGCTCCAAAAAGGTGAGAAAACCCAAAGCGTTACCCACCCAGGTAGGCCTACTGTGCCACCTGACTTTCTTGGCAACAATGATATAGTAATTTTATCAACTTTTCACTCACAAAACAAAACAATTACAAATTATGAGATTTATTTGCATAAATGTTACAATGCATAATATACCTCCCACATAAATCATATTTACAAAATTAGGAAAATCTCTAGAGTCACCAAACCTATATACAAGAACTGTGCAACTATATACAACACGCATCAAATCAAATGATCTCACTTCAGACACCCACGTCTAATAAATACTCCATGTCACCCACGTACAATTAAACACCCACGTCCAATAAAGAGGTCTCCAACTGCACTGCTCAAGCTGTAGGCCCATAGCATAAGATATAATTACATGTACAGTGCTTTTGACACAGTTTTTCACACCAGAAGCTTTTTTTAACACTGTTCTTTGGATCCATATCAAGATCCGCCATATAACAACTTTGTGTTCTGACGAGGTAATTTCTATAGGTGAATTCAGTTTGGGAACCATGTCACTGAACAAGTTATATCTCAGTCATACAATGAACTGTAATAACAAGTCTTTGGTGTATTATCAACCTTATCTGTACTTGTTAAGCGCCATTACCTAATGACAGTGCATCAATTGATGGTGCCGAGTACTTGTACAAGACAATCACATTCAATGTTTCGACACCGTAACCATCTCAGGAGGCTTGAAAGCAACACACTATGCATTAAAAGGAGAGTGCTTACAACTATTGAATACCGTCATACAAGCCACGTTTTAGTTAAGAACAAAGCAGTTTGGGTTGAGTTTGATGAATATTCTGCTGAAGCACACACAAGATGGCACCAATGAAAAAATGTCTTACTGCAATTTATTTACTCAGACAGGCTGGACTGCCATGTTGACATGACGTGCCAATATTTGAAACCCGATGAAATGTTGAAAGGCAGCATAGTTACCACTCAAACATCACAAATGCTGTGTATTATGTATTATGTGAATTTAGTTGTTGTTTACTTTACTAGCTACCTATGAGCTACAGGTATTTGGGGTATATGATGTTGCCCAGCAAGCTAAAGGAGAGGGCTGGACTATGAGAAGTATGAATGGCGACATTGAAAACACGGGCCTGACTAAAAAGGCAGAAAACCAAATAAGAGAAGATGTTGCCCACAAAACACTCAGGAAATCCTTAACAAGTGATTGTAACAGAAGAACGTCATAATTTCCTCTGCAAATATCATCTGTATGTAACACACACTAGCAGATCCAGGGTCCCAGTCTGACCGTACCCCTCCTCTGAGATCTGCTTTATGCCTGGCATCTCAACCGAAACTTAAATCTATCAATGCTATTCGCATGCAGTATAAGTGACTATACTACTCTTATTTATTTTAAAAGTTATCACAATCCCATCAGATGTGTGGCATTGATATGAAAATAACAGATTTAAATATTCAAGTAAACAGCACTTTAAAATAACACCGATTTAAACTGAAAGTGCAAGATTTATGACTTAGAAAGAACAATGTTGCTAAAATTAAACCATTTAATCAACAAGTTCAATTGCGTATGGCATAACGCTTTCATTTTTTTTAACCAATTTCTATGACTGCCACATTCAACGTGATGATGTGACAAGCAACTTCATAAAGGCCGCATGATCAGAGCAGAGTCGCGCATGACAGAGAAAATAAACTACTAGTATAGTTTGTTAAAACAGCAAACCTTAAGTTCTGATACAGAGCCCACTTCATTCGAATGGTTGAACTGCTTGGAGATTTTAACAACAGCACAGATTATACACCTTATCACAGATAGGACTCAAGCAATAAGCAGCGTACACATGCTAATGATTTAGTCAAAAGCAAATGGCAAAAATGGCTGTGATGCCACCGGCAAATTCTAGTCAAAACTGGCAACTGCTAGGCAGAACTTGGCAAATGCTATTAGTAAAAAACCACAAATCACTTGCAAGTGATACCCAAAGCCTAACAATAGCTATCAAGTACCAGTTAATCGCTGGTACATACTGAGAAGTGTTAATGAAAAATTGGCAATTACCAGCAAGTGCCAAATACCTGGTACAGTGCACACGTAAACACAATATTGTCGGAAGAAATGCCTTTTGACACAGCGTCAAAACCAGGCCGCACATAAATACAAGGGGAAAATACTGAAAAAAAATCAATTTTCAGCATTACACTGCAGTTTTTGTACAATGTGTTAACCAGTATGACATGTTAAGTTAACAGTATGGGGATAGAACACCATTTCACATTAAGCAGAATGGCACGTAAACCTGAAGTGCATAAACGAGTACACATGGTACTTTTGGTACTTTCTATAGATTGAAAATTACTGATTACTCAATAATACGGTGAAACTTCACTATCAGTATTACAACGAGCTCATATAAAGCACATGGTTGGTAGTAAGTGCCAGTTACAAATTAGCATTTACCAGCAGAAACATATTGCTTGTTATTAGAATGGACCAAATTACATTCACCCAGCTGTTGCATTCTGACTGATTCAAGTTCTTCAGTGGCTGTCACAAAATATCGACCTAGAGTAATGACGTCGTCAATTTGCGAGGCGATTGATGCTATCAATCAGTCAATCAGTGAACAGATGGTCGACGAGCAGGAGTACTACTTAACAAGAAATTCACCTGAAATTAAATGACAGTTCAATTTCTTAACAGAATTTCAAGAACAGAGTGGTCTATATTTTCAAGCATGCAACATTTATCAGTAAGTCACTATCCTTACACTAATTAATAAACTACAGCAAAACTTTGGTATTTCAAACTTCCAGTTATATTGAATAAAAGTAAATGGCCCGGACACAACCAATGCAAGCATATACAAACAAAACTGTTTTATCGAACCTGCTTATATCGAAGCCTAGCTTTGTCGCAAAGGTGCTCTATAGTCCTTATCGAACTGACTGGCAGATATATCGAAGTTGTAGGGGCACTCTGCATCTCAATACTATTGGCTTAATTGTCGCTGAATCAGTGCAATTTTGTTAAAATGCCGATTCGCTCCAGGTATGAAACAAAGACTGATGCTTGTGTATGCGAGGGGATCAGTCAAATGAGGTTAGGTGCTATCATAATTTAATCTTTATACCCTAGTGCCTTTTATTGACCTACATCCTATAGCTTCTGAAAGGTGGGTGATGAAGACGAGGGGTTTAGCCACGGACACATGCTTTAGGGTTTTCTGTCCCTTTAGGGTTTCCATTCCCATTTATTCTCAACCAATGAATATATGACTGTACTCATAAAATTTGTGCTACTTTTGTTGGAAACAATAAAATTTATGGTTATGGTTATATGTGCAAGTTTTGAGACTGACCTGTTCTACAGATGGTGCAGCAATAATCTGTTTGTCTTCATCCGAGTAATGGTCATTCAAAAGGAGATGCAACTGTTGAAAGCACTGCTGGACATTCCCCTAAAATACACCAAAAAAAGTGTGCTACCTAGATTTCAGTCAAATAACATAGCACTACCTGAAGTAATAAAACTCACAGTAGGTACTCTTATTCTGACCACACAAAAATTAGCACCAAGGATAATGATATCAGCTACTAACGGAAAGAGGTTGGGCAATTTTAGGCAATTCTATGTTTATGACTAGGTGTATTTTGTTTATCTGAGTAAAGCATTTTACTCAAAAGATAAATGAATACAAACCTCTGAGTTTTCAGTAAAAATACATACTGGCAATAAGAGAATCACCAAATGACCTTTCCTTTGGAATCATTATAATTATTTAAGTATCAAGACATTGAATATAGAAGGTTTTAAGTACTCCAACAACAGCGCTCAGCAACATGCCATGACCAAAGCTATAAAAAGAACAATGCATTTCCATCTAGAGAATAAGAATATGCTACAGAAGTATAAAGACCTAATGTTAATGCAACCAGGCAATGAATTAACCTTAAGAGGCTTAAACAGAATAAATTCTGTGTCTCTGTTGGCCAGGTAGAGCGACATGCTGCGTTGAACAGTTGTCTTCTTCTGTTTCAGGTTCTTGTACGTTACGGTAACCACTTCGCTCAGCTTCTCTGGTGCGGCAAACGGCTGCTGGCGAATGTCAACGCGAGGTCGACCATCGCTACCACACATCTGCATGATTACGTTCGCCTGCAACCAAAATGCACGCGACTGTTACCATAGTAGATCTTACATCAATTTATTTAACACAGTCTGAAGGTTCTGTTATTCTAAAGATGGTCTAAGATGTATGTTGAACTCTAACTCTGCCTCTGTTAGAATCAATTCTATGCTCACAAGCCCAAAAAATGTATATGAAAATAAACCAGTCTCAAAGCTGTATCTTACCTCACCATGGATACTTATCCTTTTCTTGAACAAGTGACTGTATAGATACGATACGATAAGAAAAGCTTTCGTAATTAATGGTAAGACCTCAATCTAATGATGTCCCCAACTAACTGTATTTGATCACAAATACCTTAGGTCATGTTTGCAACAGATGACAAGGACAAGAGTAGCCACAATTAATTTATACTATATTTTGTTATTTTACATTGCATTACCTTGCCATGTTAAACAGTTAGAGGTATGTCTTATGCCATCAGTTGTTTTACTGATCAAATGTAGACTCTCACAAATAGATGCTTGCCAATGAAACCTTCTCAGATTATGCAATGTACGAAAACAGATATTGTTATCTGCTCAAATTATCTACATGGAAGTGTTCCTGGCAGAGCTACAGTTGATGAGGATAGTTTCAGATTAGGACTTCAAACACATTGCCACCAGAAGATGGATATCTAACAGTAGGCCAATTGTACAAATACGGTTTCACTACGAAGAGTATAGTCTTGCATCTCAAAAGTGAATGGGCTTCCAATCTTAGGATCAACTCAGTGCACTTGCAAGAAGGTCATCAAGCAATGTCCACCTACCTTAGATAAGAAATCCCTGAGTTGGCCGACGAATTGGTCTGATATGTTCTGAATGAACTCCTCACATATCTTCTTCAGCTGCTTATCCACTTCCTTCCGTGAATCGATGAAAGTCTCCGTGACAGAAGGCGTACCCTAAAAGACAAAGATTAAGTAAAACCACCATTAATTAACAAGAGAAGAACAGGAGCTTCACTCATCTCCACACTGTTTCATACTGTTTCATACTCGCTACGCCCCAGAACCACAATAGAATAATACCTAAGGCAAACTCTCTATCTCGTAAAACATTTGTCACACGGATGCTTTATACTTAATTTTTTTTATATTTGATGATCTTTGTACACCAAAATGCGGTTAGCAGTTGGTTTTCAATAAAGGATATACTTACTTACTTACTTACTTACTGATGTAAGAAAACATGTCTGACTATAGATCAAAAGACACCAAAGGACTGAATCATGCTCTAAACTTGTACCATAGTACATTCAAAACCTGACTTACCTCGAGCAGAAACTGTAGCATTGCATTGTTGCTGTTGAAGGAAAACAGTTTTGATCTGGCTCGAAGTAACTCTACAGCAGCATCTAAACACACCACCAAACAGAGCCAATTGTAATTTTAACCAAATATGCATGAGTTTGTGTGTGTAGTCCCAACACACCATAAAATTGGAATATTTTGTGAACTTTCACAGTTAGCAGCAATTATCAACTAATAACTGGTGTATCACGATCCAATGGATTGTGATACACCAGTTGCATATTTACATTTTAAAAGGCACTAGAGAAATTTGTAAACTTCCATTTACCTTGTTACCTTGTGCTGTCAGTTCCTGGAACTCTTGCGACCTTCATGATCAAGCCTCTCCATTTCCTTCTGTCCGCCGTCGCATCTCTCAGTTCTGCCAAATTCATTCCAGTTGTTTCATGTATCTCGTCCATCCACTTTTTCCTTGGTCGTCCTTGTTTTCTCCTTCCCTCTCCATATGCTAACATCATTTCCTTTTCCAATCCATCTGATCGCATGACATGACCAAAGAACCTCAACTTTGCTCTTAGCACTGTTTGTTGTAGTGTCTCTTCATTCTCAATTCCGATACTCATGCGCACCCAATCGTTGGTCCTTTTCTCTTTCCATGATATTCTCTGCATCTTCCTCCATATCCACATTTCACATGCGTTAATCTTTTTTTCATTTTCTTGGTCATTGTCCATGTCTCACTGCCGTATGTTACTGTTGGTATGATCAGAGCCTTCACCAATCTTTTTTTCGTGTCTATACTCACATGTTTGTCCTTCCATATTTTTTCCAGACCATTCATTGCAGTTTTTCCTATCGCTACTCTACGATTTATTTCCATATCACACTTTCCCTCTTTTTCTATTACTGATCCCAAAAACGTGAAGCTAGTTACCGTTTCTATTTCCTCTCCATCTACTACAAAACTGTCCTCCTCCTCTGTTGTCATGATCTTTGTCTTCTTTATATTGAAGTAGAGTCCTGCTTTCTCACTTTCATTAACAGGCCAATAAAAAGAGGAGTACTGGGAATTCTTTACATCATAATACAATACAATAAAGTTAGTGGGTCTTTGAATTTGTTTTCGAAGCATCAGTGCATTTGTCAAGTTAAGCCCCTGAAAGAGGAGATCCTTCATATTTGCAGCTTCTGACAAAGAAGAAATTTCTGCAACTCAAAAGAATGACAGTATGACACAGATTGAAATAAGAATTAGAGTATAAACAGGACTACTTCAAAAACTGACCGTAAAGCCAACTGTTTACCTGAACTGTCAACATTATTTTCCATATAAGAAAAGACTTGCAAATGTTCTGTTCTCAGAGATATTTAACATAGGCATTTCTATTTCGTAAAGATGTTTTTATTTTGCATCGATATAACTGCCAGAATCTTACTTCTAATTTTGCTGAAGTCGAGCGCCATTTCTTTAACGGCAGAGTCGATGTGGAATGGAGCGATCTGTTCTCGCAGAATCAGCAGATGCTTTATAAGGAATAGATGGCCATCTGTCACCGACTGAAAGACCAGCAACAGAGACTGTCAATCAAGATACTCATAATGTAATGTAATGTACTGGCTCATTTATTACACACATCAACAGAACAGAGGAGCCCTCCATTAGCAAATACACAGAATCTGACTGACGGAACTGTAGTTAACAAGTGACAGCCAGTAAGACACAAACATACACTAAAATTAGATACTAGTTAGATGAATAAGCCTGCCTAAAGGTACAACAATAGCATCAAAGCTAAAATAAAATATTTGGTACAAGACACAGAACATGTTACATGTTCCAATATGAATGTACATCAATGCTCAATGCAATTTTCTAAAAGTAAGCACTGGAAGTGCTCACTTCATGCTCTTTGACTCTTGATCCTTCAGTGCAGGAATCCCAAGGCCCTAGATTTAGGGCCGGAATATGAAAGGACTTGCCCTTACTTCTGGACCAAATTATACTTCATGATGATAGAGAGAAGGTGGATGCATAGTTTGTCCGTGGTCACCACAATAAGTCTGCTTAGCAAGCATACAGTCGTGGTCAATTCACAATTGTTAGATTACAGTATAAAGACATCACAAAGCATCAACTCCTTACTTTATACTCAAAGTGAAAATAGAACAAGTGAGAAGTGAACTGTGCGGATGGATAGTTCAGAAGAAACCAACCGACCTGTTTCTTAGCAATGGCATCGCTTGCCTTGATCAGTGACTGTATGCACATTGACAACGTCTCCTGTGACAAACCCTGGAATGTCATTCTCTACAAAAAGATAACCAGTCTCAGCATCCAAGCAGATACCTAACTCAAAGGGGAACTACACAAATCATATATCACGGGACACCACAATATAACACACTTTTAAATCCCAACGGTCGTTCTTTTCTCTGATGTTCTAACAAGAGAAAGGTATCACACGTAAAATTAACACACCACACATTACATGCGTTTTTAAGATTATAACTACTGATTATTACCAATGTATTGTGGCATGAAACCAATCAGACTAAGTCAGAGTACTGGTGTCATACCACACAAGGTTAGCTAAATGACTAGTTAGTATGCACTGAATTTGTTTGTACCCCTAAGTAAGGGCTTTTAGGAGCCCTAAGAGCTAAGTAGCTATAAGATGCATGCATGTTCAATTCTCTGGTTGAAGAGAGTTTGTCCAATGTTAAAAAAACAGCAGTTAAACAGCAAGACATTCGTTAGTTTCAGGGTTGCATTGTTTCACAGAGTTGTCCAATTTTACATGAAGTGCTCCACGTGATGCTATCAAAGCCTGCAGTGGAGAAAGGCTGGAGTGTTACCACTAAAAAGTTAAACAGATTATCGGAGAATTTTAAATTTCAAATTAAATACTGGGATTCTAAGCAAAGGTCACAGCGGTCAAGGCTTAAAATTCTGTAGCTGTAAGTCTTGACCAATCACTGAAAAACAACTCACGTCTATACATCGATAAAGCTTTGAGAGGCAGACTAAAGTGCGTCGTACAGTCGGATACCACATGCCATGCAGATCAGCCGGTGACATCGGCATGTTACTTGTACCAGCTGAAAAATTTAAATAAAATGACACAAAAGATCATCTATAGCGCGAAGAAATTCAGTAATAATTTGTCTCTTATTATGAGGCCATATGGTTTACTTGTCATCTCGTCTCCTCATTACTGCAGACTGGAACTCATTTACACCCAAATTAAACTGGGACGCATGATAGTTCAACTAACAAGTGAGCACCTACTTTCTATATACGAATTACAAATCATACATCAATGAACACCACAACATAACACACTTAAAAAGATCCCAAGAGTAGTTCTTTTCTCTGATGTTCTAGTACAACAAGCCACTATATCCACCCACAAATAAATCTAGGCACAAGCAGATAGAGAAAAAAGTTGGGGTCTCACAGAGTGCTATGCTGACAAAACCCGTTTCATCAGTCACTCCATTTTCCATCGCATCCGTGCTTTCATGAGCCAGCTCCTCGATCCGCTGCTCTGCCTCTGAAACGACTGCAGTGATCTGCGCCACCTCTAGACTGGCAGCCGACTGAATCGACGAAGTGGAAGAGGCTGAATTATTACGTACAAATCGACGAGAATCCGTGGATGACGAAGAAACCTTTGAATCTTGCTCCTTCTTTATCTTTTCAGCGATACTCTACAAAAACAATTCAGCAAACAATCACTCAATCTAACCTAACCTAAAGGATATGATTGTAATTGTAATTGTAATCGAACATTTATATAGCGCTGCTCAAAAATCAGCTGCGCTCTCGTCAGGGAATTGTGCTGTTATCACAATGCACAAAGCACCTACGAACGATCACTTCAAATGAAACATAGTCAAAAACCAATCAGCTAGAGACATCCCATTGAAATTCAATTATCTAACTGACCAATCACATGCTCAATCAAACAATCAATAATAAAGTAAATAAATAAATTAAGACATGCATAAATTCTTTATTTTTTATTGTACTGTAGCTTACTGCTTCATATATACTGAGTCCATAAATTTTGCAAACAGCTAAGAAATGATAACACTAAATGATTGATGATCTATGATCTGCGGGTGGCTCGGTCGCAATATAAACGTGGAGTACAATACAATACAATACAATACAATACAACAACCTGACGGCTGGCGCCTCCGGGCTGCTCATTGTCCTACATGAGGGCTGGGCGCCTGTTGATGGCTGCCGCTACTGGTTGAGCGTTCTAGAAGTAGCTTGCTATCAACAACGCTATATAAATCATCGTAAATACATACATACATACATAGTAAAACAAAAAAACACAAATTGGGCCTATTACACTATTAATGTGGGGATTTATATTTGGAACAGAATTTTTTTTAATATTCAGCCATGGTTGACATCTGAACCCACAAACTTTGGAGGAATGAGCTGTTCTGCAAACGACTTCAACACTCACCTCCATCATCACCAGCTTTTCTGGATAGGCAAGGTCTCCAGGTGCTGGGTTGTAGTTTAGGATCTCTTGACGGATGAAGATGTGTGTACGATAGACAAGGCGCTCCTGAACATCCTGAAGCATCTGGCCGCATACCATGTCAAATGCCACCAACTGCTCACCTGCCACAAAGGATAAAGTTCCCAATTCAGACATCATTGCAAACCTCTATTTCATTACATCCCATGACATGAAGCAGAGGTGGCAAAGTTTTTTAATGGTGGGCCAGTGGCAATATTTTAAAGCAAGTGGCAGGCCAGGATGCCAAAGGCACCTGACAAAAATTGGGTAGGGATCCAGAGGGGCTCAGTAAGTCTGCCCCAGAATGTTTTGCAAAACTAAATCTTAAATGGTGCATTTTTAAGCATACAAACAGTCAAATTAGGCTTTAAAAATCTTAATTTTGATCTTCACTGATTAAGCATCAAAATTGACAATTTTGAACTTTTATTCTCAAATTGTGTAGTCTTTAGGCAAGGCTCTGTGGGCCAGAAAAACGTCATTGGTGGGCAAATTACTCAAATACTATTCAGCAGATGCACATAACTTTACTAACTGTTATTTTGAATATGTTCTTCCATCATTTCAACCTACAATCAAAAAACCAATAACGATTTTTATTTTTATAACAGCAGACTAGCAGTTAGTAAAAAATTCAGTTCTGAATTTTGTACTTCAGATTAATTTCTGAATATTGCTTTTCAGCCATACAGTCTTTTATAGCAATACCACAGCTGGACCACCTGTACTTCTCGGATGTACAAATAATTAATTTCCAGTTCTGTAGCATAAACTGGGATTTTAAACTTAAACCACAGATGTTGAACTGTTTCTACATGGCCACAATGCTGATTGAACACATTCAGCCACGCACGAGCTGTTTAAGGGAAATACATAGAAAAAAAGTGGAATAAATAGACAAGACCTTGAGTATGCTGCAGAGCTCAGCCAATGTCTCTAAGTGATTGATATGAATTATCAGAGGCCGCAAGACGTCGTACAAGTTTGTGCAGAGGTTCTCCAACGTCTGGCTGCAAAGAGCACAACAAAAGCAAACTATGTAGTAAGTTCTGCTGCAGATGTTTATGAAGAGACCATCTTTAGTTTAAACCTTTCAGATTTATCATCTACTGATGTAAAAAATAAACCTATATAATTAATTTCATTGATTTAGAATAACTACGGTTCAGAGAAAAATTTCTTATCTCCAAATTGGCTTTTGTTTGCATGTCTCTGGCTCAAACAAGATCTCATAAAAGCTTTCTAATCTAATAAATTCGACAGCTAATTGATGATTCACAAGGCTGGTTCCTTCCAGGTAGAATTTATGGAAGCATGATGAAATTCCAGGAATCCAGGTGGTGACTGAAACCTATATACAGTAATTGTAATTGAGCATTTATATAGAGGCACTCCTCTGCAGAATATGCATTTCTGTTTACTCTAAGCCACGCCACCTGCTTAGATCAGTTAAAAGGCGGTACAAATGTTTTGAACATCTATACACATACAGTTACAGTCTGTAGGAAAAATGATTGAGTAACTAACTGTAATGGCCAACACAAACTCTGCAGAGCAGGCTTGCTCAAGAACCAAGTTCCAGAAGAGAATATCAGAATATTAATACTGAGGCCTTTACAAAGAGAATAATGGAAATGTTAATAGTACTTGAGTTGCAGCGAACACCTAGTTACTACGAAGCCTCTATATAACCACGAATAGTTCATCTGTTAATTCAAGATCAGAGGCAACCTAAACAGAGGCAACCCAGATTCAAACAACAATAGTCTTCCCCTGTATAGGTTTCAGGCCTGAAAACTGTTTTGATGTAGAAGCACAGTAGAAATGAAGACCATTCACCCACATTTCATGGTACAATAATATTACAAAACAGAACATAATATAATGTTTATGAATTTCACGATTTCTACATACTCAAGAAGTGGAGACGGCTTTGAGAAGAAGTGAAAGAAGAGTTGATGCTCATCTTCGCAAACGTGTATCATGAAGGCACAGCCGCTGCGAACCTACAACACCAAACACTGCTAACCCAAGTCCAGTCCACCGAGTACAAACCTCCGTCAAAAAGCATGGCATAAGACATTTGGACAAATCCAGACAGCAACAACCTCTGACTCTTGACGCATAATTTCACGTTCAACTCCCAATGCAAATCAGTTACATCAGTTAAATGTCATCCATATTAGTTTAATTTGTTTTACAGAGCCGAGCGCTGTATTAGTTACCATTCTTCTGAGGCACCACAGCAGTCATCAGACATCTGTCAATCTTCATTGTGCCATCTTTCAATTCATTTCACTGTAACCCTGAAGAGTGCCTGAGAATGCACTATGCATGACAGGAGCACTACAAAAATTTGGTCATTACTTTACACTTCTTACAGGTGATTTATAACTGTTCAGATAAATGAATAATGTTACTCTCTCACTCTGCATCCATAAAGCCATCCTGCTAGTTACCTGCACTTCTGAGGCAAATGCATAAATTGGCAGGACATAAGGACAGAATTTCACTTTCAACTATGTTACTGATAAGTGACAGTAACATCAGCAGTAAAAATAATAAAATTGATAAGCAGTCCTTAAGGAGTGGTCAGTGGCTAAAGACTTTCTGCTGAAGTTCAAACACTACAATAGCATTCCAACAAGCACACAATCATTACGATATACGTGGATGGCTCAACCACAAACTGACAATTTCACTCAAAGCCACAAGATTCAAACCCAAAACAATACCACTTCACTAGATTACAGGTAGGAGTAAAGCAGGCCAGTCCACGCAATAGGAAAGCAGTTATTGTATTGTATTGCAGCTTAAAATTTGTAAAGCTGCTCTTACAGTATGAGCATAAGAATAAGAGGCTGCCTCGGGGATGTCACGCTGAGAACGCCTCCATTCAGAGGCACTCTCAGCATCACAGTCCAAGGGAATAAAGAGTCATCAAGCAGTAGGCAGATGAGGGAGAGACCCAAGCTAAACTCTGAGAGAGTAAAGAGGGAGAAGGTCATTCCAAGAGGAAGGACCAAACAAGCCAATAATACTGCCTAGTGCACTAGTTATAATACTGACTAGTGCACAGTGATCACGGCTGTGTTTGGTTGCCAGTTCAGTGACCGCACTTGCAACACTCGGTGCGAGAAGCGTCAGGCGCTGTTGAAAGTAGCACTGATGACAATCGTTTAACAGCTGCTGGTACCTGCACATTAAACAACATCACAAGTGTCATACTTCATCATAAAAAAATACTCATGACTAGTGATGTAGCTTTTCCTGAAAAATATTTTGCGGAAAATTTTCGGGAAATTTCCATAAATTTTCCACAGAACTGGAAAATTACATATAACTCAAAATGTCAGATTTTCAGTACAATACGACACTAGAAATTTCTGTCTTTTAAAGTTCCTTTTATTTACAGTATTTCTGTCAATGCGGGCAACGTTCACCTTAAAAGAATTAAAATAAACATTAAACAGATTTAAAAAAGATTAGTCTCAGACTGCAATGGCAATGCCAATAACATTATATTTCTAAACATAAAATAACAGTATAATAGGCCTCATCAGAATTAATCTGTTGCAGTATTAAAATGGTGTCTATAATACTACTGCATCAATTGCTGTTTTTGTTTCATGCTTTCATAACTAAAAAATATTAAAAAGACTAAATCATAAAAAATATTTTCTCTAAATTAACAGTGAAGTTTAATTGCAATTAATTTCTTAAGTGTATTGTCGTTGTTGAGCCTTGTGAACACACTGAACAGTACGCGCTAACAGTGCCATCTATTGAATAAACATATCAGTTATAACAACATAAGATAGCTTAGAATGAGTGATGTTTAAAATTATTACATTTAAATTGTTATTTAGTAACACTATATTGATGGGGAAAAAAATATAGGAAATTTTCCGGAAAAAAACACTCGAAATTTTCCGGAAAAATATGAAATTTTCCAGACAATTTATCCGCCTCACAACACTAGATTAGGGTGCAGGCTTTCTCAAAACTGTGAAACGAAATTTGCAGTCATTGTGCATGGTGCATAATGCATACATGTGCAACCAAATGTTTGGATTGTCATCTGAAACGAAGTTGGATGTTTCAATTATACAATATTTTTGTACTGTATTTAACCTTCATAGGACGGCATGGGATAAATAATTACCCCACTGGTGTTCATCCAAAAATAAATCAATTAAAAAAATTCAAATAAAATTAAAGCAGCTAAGCTAATTTCTAGATACATGCTTCTGGCTGCATAATAATAAGAATATACTAATATTTATTCTTTAATGAAGCGCCTGACAAACGCACTGTGCTGTACATGTACATGTTATGGCGATTAAACAATTCACAAGAACACAAGTTACAGAAGACAAATCAAGAAAGTTGCAGCCATGCAAAGTGCAAGCTCATTGTACTTTTGCTGCCACCTAGGGAATGACGGCATCAGCTAAACCCAGGAGGCCTTACGGGAATCGAACCGGGTGAGTTAAAACTTCAGGCAAGAGCGTTATCCATTATACTATTCCCTCTCCCCATAACACTAGAGAGTTATATTCTAATGAGTGACAGGGAAGGGAGTCTGTCAGCACTCTTAAACGATATCCAATCCAAATATATTGTATTTGATCATTTATAAGGCGCTTCTCATAGCATAAGCCTTAAAGAAGTGCTTGAATAACCAACACGGCAGCAATCATCGAGATAATCCGATTGGGACTGTACTAATGCAGAAAGCAAAAAAAGACTTACAAACCAACCAACATTTAATTTCTAATCAATCATAATGTGCAAAGAATGTAAATAAAAAATGTGACTCAATGAATAAATAAAACTGTGCAAGTTTGAAATACTAGCGGACCGCCAGTCACGTGTCAGATAATTTATGTCGGGCAAAAGTTGTTTTTTTAGTTTTAACGAGTTAGAAAATCGAAAAAAAATGTGTGAGACAACTAATTTAAGTAATCTTACAATGCGTGATGCAAAGACATTTGAATCTATGAAAGACTATGCGTCGAAGAAGGCTGCACATGCAGAATTAGATCCAATATTATTCGTTTCGATTGTGTGGTGTTCCGTAGTCGAGTGGTTAGCGTGCTGGAATGTTAATTCAAAGGTTTGAGGTTCGAATCCCGTCAGGGCAGAAATTTTTCATAAATGTTATACCGGGTACCCCGTTAATTTTCTGCACATTTGAAAATTTACATATTTCCTTGGGTCTGGAGTCGGGAGTGCTTATGAGTAGTTACCTTGGTTAGGGTAAAGTTAGGCGTCGTGAGGGTCGGTTAGGGTCAGGGTTAGGGTTAGTGTCATCGTTAAAAAACATAGTAGGGCCTACCATCCTAGCATCATGCCAAAATATACCGTAAAACGCTACTAAGCTTACACAGCATGATACTAAATGCTTGTCACCTTAGCGTAATAAAGCCTAAATTAAGGTTCTCTGTCAATGTTCCGTCTGGGCGGACCGCTAGTATTCAAAATTTGAGGGCCGCCTGTCACTCTCTGGAGTCACGTGAGACTGACGGCCCGCTAGTATTGGAAACTTGCGGACCGCCTGGCGGTCCGCTAGTCACAGCCAAATAAAAAATGTGACTCAATGAATAAATAAAACTGTGCATTCAACAAACATGACAAATATTATGCAAATTGTCTAACCAGTCAGTGTAGCAGAAAACTAACAGTGCTTTGACTCTTTCTGAACAAAAACAGTGAATTGTGATTGGGGTGCAGGCGTTCGCAAAACTATTAAACGAAATGTGCAGTCATTGTGCATGGTGCATCATACATACATGTGCAACTAAATGGGGTGAGAGTCCAAAATAAAATTCGAAGTCTCCTGAATTCTACAGGTCGTGTTTCTTTCGTCGAACTTCTGTTCGATGACAAAGAACCACCCACGACGTAGATGGAGTGGATTTCTGCTCCTGGGTTTCATCATGTCATACTCAGATGAACATACTTCAAACCATCCTACATTTTGCCTTTATAGGTACACAAGCATAGCAATGATTACATTTACTCCAGGAAGTTAAGGCCTACTGCCCATGAAAATTTAGGCTATTCTCGATAGTACACTGATCACATTTTTTTATAAGATATTATATTAAAACGTAAGGCAAGACAAGGGATAAATAATTACCCAGCAGTATTCATCCCAAAATAAATCAATTAAAAAATTAAAATTAAAATAGCTAAGCTAATTTCTAGATACATGCTTCTGGCTGCGTAATAATAATAATATAATAATATTTATTCTTTAATGAAGTGCCTGACAAACGCACTGCGCTGTACATGTACATGTTATGGCGATGAAACAATTCACAAGAACACAAGTTACAGAAGTCCATTCAAGAAAGTTGCAGCCATGCAAAGCGCAAGCTCATTGTACTTTTGCTGCCACCTAGGGAATGACGGCATCAGCTAAACCCAGGGGGCCTTAAGGGAATCGAACCTGGTCAGTGAAAACTTCAGGCAAGAGTGTGATCCATTATACTATTCAGGGTTGGCAAGATGTTGCCACCACCGGTTATAACCAGTTATTGCCATGGCTATAACCGTCCCGGCAACAACCTCTTGGCAATAATGGCAACAACCTCTTGGCAAAAATGGCAACAACCTTTTGGCAAAAATAGAAACTATTAATTATTGTGGTAATAAAATATGTAATCTTCACATTTAGCTTCATTTTTTTATTTCTTCTGGCTTGCTACTTTACAGAGTTGATTGATTTAAATATATCATGCTTTAAATCAATCAAGTTTTTCCAAATAAAAATCACCTGATTTAAATAACCATATAATTTCTTCCTAATAAAAGACATTTACAAGTTTTACATATATCAAGTACAGTCAATGTTGAATTGTGTAATTATGAATTATAAATTTTGCCAAACCATTAGCTTCTATACACTACTAATAAATTATATAATACCAGGTAAGTATATAGAACAGGCAATGACCTTGTTGACCTGAATATTATTACTGCAGTGCAAATGGCAGTTTATTTTGGAGTAGTTGAACTGGTAGGTCAGAATTTTTTTTATCATAATCTCATATAGTTGACTTTAACTACATTTATACTAAGGGGTAATATAGATTTACTACAGTAGTTTTAATTTCCCACAAGAAACATTTATTATATCTGTGCAGTGAAATATGATTTTCATTTGCCTTGCCCTTACTTTGGAGAAAATGGGCAACAACTGGCAATAACCGGCCGGCAACAACTGGCAATAACTGGCAATAACCGGTTATTGCCACTGTCCCGGCAACAATAGGTTGTTGCCGGCATTAACCCAACCCTGATACTATTCCCCTTCCCCATAACACTAGAATCAGAGTTATATTCTAATGAGTGACAGCGAGTCTAGTCTGTCAGCACTTCAAACGATATCCAATCCAAGTATATTGTATTGTATTTAATCATTTATAAGGCACTTCTCATAGCATAAGCCTTAAAGAAGTGCTTGAATAACCAACACGGCAGCAATCATCGAGATAATCCGATTGGGACTGTACTAATGCAGAAAGCAAAAAAGACTTACAAACCAACCAACATTTAATTTCTAATCAATCATAATGTGCAAAGAATGTAAATAAAAACTGTGACTCAATGAATAAATAAAACTGTGCATTCAACAAACATGACAAATATTATGCAAATTGTCTAACCAGTCAGTGTAGCAGAAAACTAACAGTGCTTTGACTCTTTCTGAACAAAAACAGTGAATTGTGATTGGGGTGCAGGCGTTCGCAAAACTATTAAACGAAATGTGCAGTCATTGTGCATGGTGCATCTTGCATACATGTGCAACCAAATGTTTGGATTGTCATCTGAAACGAAGTTGGATGTTTCAATTATACAATATTTTCTTCTCTCTCATTGAACTTCGTTCAGATGACATCGAACCAACCGGGGCGCAGATGGTTCAACTTCCTACTTTTAGGTCGCATTGACATGTGTAGTCCTTACAACATATGTGAAACGGGCCTAAACTTTGCCTTTACAGGTCCAACAAACATGACAAATATTATGCAAATTGTCCAACCAGTCAATGTAGCACAAAACTAACAGTGCTTTGACTCTTTCTGAACAAAAACAGTGAATTGTGATTGGGGTGCAGGCTTTCGCAAAACTATAAAACAAAATTTGCAGTCATTGTGCATGGTGCATGTGCAACCAAATGTTTGGATTGTCATCTGAAACGAAGCTGGTTGTTTCATATATACAACATGTTTCTTCTCTCTCGTTGAACTTCTTTCGGATGACATCGAACCAACCGCGGCGCAGATGGTTCAACTTCCTACTCTTAGGTCGCATTGACACGTAGTCCTTACAACCTATGTGAAACTGGCCTAAATTTTGCCTTTACAGGTCCAACAAAAGTGACAAATATTATGCAAATTGTCTAACCAGTCAGTGTAGCAGAAAACTAACAGTGCTTTGACTCTTTCTGAACAAAAACAGTGAATTGTGATTGCGCCACTGGCTCTAGAAAACAACACAGAATTGTTTTGTTTGCCTGCTCATACTAGCAGTATTCTCCAGCCATTGGATGTGGGTGTCTTCAAGACTGTGAAAGGAGCGTGGAGAAAGTGCCTTCGAGATTACTACAATGGAACACGCTATAGTAACGTCGACAAGCAAGCTTTTCCAGGGCGGCTCAGAACCTTAACTTTACAAACAAATGTGATCAGTCATAATATCGAGATCAATATTTTCATGCATAGTAGACCTTAAGTGCCTGAAGTGAATAAATCGTTTCCATTTCTGTGTGTATTTACAGGATCACAATTGGATCGTTCGAAATGACTTCAGTAGAGTATCAAAGGATAAAGCCAAAGATTAGGAAGGTCAAGAATGAGTACCCACTGCGTTCAGGGTGGATCAACCTCTTCCGTAACAAATTTGAAGAGAGCAGAATAGCCGACTGCCATCTGCATTCTCTCAAAGGCCGCGTTAACGACGATCATACAGAGCTGCCTGCTTATTGCGTTTGTACGATCCACACGGCATGTGCCTATCGTATTGCCATTAAAGACAAATCTGCACTTGAAAGCCCATTAAATACGATCGTTCAGAGCATCATTTATAAATGACGGAAATTTTGTTTTTTAAATTAATGGAAGGCAACAATTTTGTCATTTCCTCATACATTACAAACTTTACGCAAAATACAATGAGCAGAAGCGGCAAAAAATCGGAAAACGACACAGCCATGAACCCAGATCAAATGTCTGTTATCTTACAAATCATACAACAGCAAGAGGATGATCGGAAACACTTAGAAGAAATACTCCACCAGGAACGACGCGCTGCGGAGGAAAGATTCACCCAATTGTTGCAGACCATTCAACAAACAATGCAAAATTCCAACAATGCGGAAACGAACCATATCACTCAAATGGCAAAACAAACTCTCCGACTAACATTACTTTGTTGTCTAGGTTGGATTGGATCCACAGTTTAATGGCAGCTTATGACAACATAGGCCGTTGCCACCGACAAAGATTATTTTTTGGCATATTACAGCTCTTTAGTTATAATTATGGGTAAACCTTGTGACAATAAGCCTAAAGTTTAGTAATAATGAGCTTCAAAATTGTGATTACACTTAGCGTCTTCTTAACGATCTTCTTTAGTGGTTTTTACATCATTAGAAGTAACAGCAAACTTTCTAATAATAATTTCTCCTGTTGATTCACAGACTTAGATCTACTGAATTGAAAGCATGCCAAGGGACTACAAAAGGAAGGAGGTTGCTATGCGTTATGGCTATTCCAATGAGGCAATGCAGAATGCAATAAAGGAGGTTAAAGAAAACGGCCTTAGCATAAAGAAATCAGCTTCCTTGTGTGGAGTCAACCGCACAACACTTATGAATCACCTGAAGGAGGAGTATCGATGTGGTACAGTTGGAAGGCCGACTCTGCTCACACAGACTGAAGAAGGCACATTTGTTCATGCGCTCAAAAAGCTTGGCGAGTGGGGCTTTGGGGTTGATCGTAACACTGTGCAGTGCATAGTGATGGACTACCTGAAAAACATTGGTCATCAGCACCTGGTCCCTGACGGTCAGGGATCAAATGGGTCACCTGGTCCCTTGACTGGATGTATGGGTTTGAGAAGAGATGGAAGGGTCAGCTGACACGTCGTGTTTCACAACTGTTGCCAGCAAATAGAGCATATGCTTGTAATGCTGCAGTTGTCAATGACTTCTTCGATAAACTGTCAGCAACAATAGAACGATTAAATTTAGCAAGGAGACCACAGAATATTTTTAATGTTGATGAAACGGGTTTCCAAACCGACATTGGGAGCCAGAAGATGTTCTGCAAGTGAGGGGCCAAAAACCCTCACAAAACTGTGGCATCTTCAACCAAAACAATGTATACTGTTCAAGTTTGCTGTTCAGCCGTTGGCCAGTACTTGCCGATGTACATCGTGTACAAAGGTAAGCAGTTGTAAAGTACTTGGTTCAACGGAGGACCACAGAATGTAGTGTATAATTGCTTGCCTTCAGGATGGATGGAAGGAGACCAGTTTGTTGAATGGTTCAGCAAAGTGTTCGTCACCGCAACAAGTAATCTCGAGAGTAACAAATTACTCATCTTTGATGGGCATAGGTCACATATATCTGCACAGGTTGTTAAACTGGCTCTAGAAAACAACACAGAATTGTTTTGTTTGCCTGCTCATACTAGCAGTATTCTCCAGCCATTGGATGTGGGTGTCTTCAAGACTGTGAAAGGAGTGTGGAGAAAGCACCTTCGAGATTACTACGACGGAATAATCTATAGTAACGTCGACAATAAAGCTTTACCAGGGCTGCTCCGAAGTAGGGCATTTTCAACCAGCAATGCAATCAGTGAATTTGAGGTTTGTGGAATATATCCACTTAACAGACAAAAAATTACAGATGACAAATTATCTACATCTGTGCCATTGACACATCCAGCTGAACTTTATGTTAACAGTGGTGTACCTTCTCAGAATACACAAGAAAACGACTTGTCAGGTCCAGTAAGTTTGTTGGCAGCATCACCAAACACAACACAGGTGATTTCGCCTCATATGGGGGTTGAAAAGGCAATTCTTTCCCTTTCATTACCCATGGGACTTTGCAGTCCCGTTGGTAAAAACCGCAATAAAACAATTGTTTAATTGTTTTTGTAGGGTTGTTTACCATTGGGACTTTAAAGTCTCTTTATAAGGTATCAGGTTTAATCGCTAGATGGGGTAATAATAACAACTCTGAAGCTCTATGAATATTTTATCTTTGGAAGTTTCCGGTCATCTTAGCCAAGGAATCGATAGTTTTGCCTGTTTGTGTTCTGAAATCCGATCCGAAGTAAAATCACAGTAAGTAGAAGTTTTGTTAAGTTATATATTTAAATTATGTTGTTGCATTGTTTCATAAGATTTATTTGATATTTTGCCCCATCAGAACTTTATAACTTAGTGTTCCTTAGAAGTCCCGTGGGTAAACAACCATGTGGCAGCGTGGTGTGTCTATGACGCACGATGATTGAGCGACGTTGTTTGTTGGGTTTCATCTACATATTCGCTTAGGTTTTAGAAGGCGATTTGGACAGCCCTGCTTTAGTAGTGGTGATTTACTGGTGATAGATGCTGGCCTAATAGTCACTGCATACTCTTTTTATTTTATTTTCTTATTTTTAACTTTAGGATGGCCTTTTCCACTTCCATGTTTTACAAGAGGAAGTACCAAGCGAGTGTCGCTCGAATACCTGATGCTGCCGAAGACACACCAGAGGAAGCGTCATCTCTGTCATCTTCGCCCGAGAGTGATCATGAAAATGATGGTCAGAAGAGAGGTGAACGTGGAGTTGGACGTGGCCGCGGCAGAAGACAGGCTCATGCTAGAGGACAGGCTCGTTGTAGAGGACAGACTCGTTGTAGAGGACAGACTCGTGGCAAGGGAAAAGACCAGGAAGTTGAAGATGATAGGCCACAGGAGGACGTTTCATCTTCGCCCGAGAGTGATCATGAAAATGATGGTCAGAAGAGAGGTGAACGTGGAGTTGGACGTGGCCGCGGCAGAAGACAGGCTCATGCTAGAGGACAGACTCGTTGTAGAGGACAGACTCGTGGCAAGGGAAAAGACCAGGAAGTTGAAGATGATAGGCCACAGGAGGACGTTTCATCTTCGCCCGAGAGTGATCATGAAAATGATGCTCAGAAGAGAGGTGAACGTGGAGTTGGACGTGGCCGCGGCAGAAGACAGGCTCATGCTAGAGGACAGACTCGTTGTAGAGGACAGACTCGTGGCAAGGGAAAAGACCAGGAAGTTGAAGATGATAGGCCACAGGAGGACGTTTCATCTTCGCCCGAGAGTGATCATGAAAATGATGCTCAGAAGAGAGGTGAACGTGGAGTTGGACGTGGCCGCGGCAGAAGACAGGCTCATGCTAGAGGACAGGCTCGTTGTAGAGGACAGGCTCGTTGTAGAGGACAGACTCGTGGCAAGGGAAAAGACCAGGAAGTTGAAGATGATAGCCGAGAGGAGGAGGCGGCAGTGGACCAGGTCAGCATCAGGTGGCTCAAGAAGATGATTGCTGAAAAGGATATACCTTTCCAAGATGAGGGTTGTGGTCCATCACAAGATGACTTTGCTGCATGCCACAGTCCTGTTGACTACTTTTTGACATTTTTGTCACCAGAAATTGTTTGCAACATTGTAACTCAGTCAAATGAGTATGCAACTTGGCGACAGCTGAAATTTGGAGAAAAGCCAATCCGTCAACTGGAAGACAACGAGTTTCTTTTGTTTTTGGGAATAAATTTCCTAATGGGCTACCACAACTTGCCTTCGTACACACACTTTTGGAGTACTCAATCAGACCTCGGGGTTGAAATGGTGCAGGAGGCAATGTCACGAAATCGTTTCTCTGAGATACTACATATTCTCCATGTAGCTGATAATAACGAACTAGAGCAACACAGAAATGATCGGTTGTTCAAGATAAGACCATTGATAACCCACCTGAACATTCAGTACCAGAAGCTGTTCAGCCCTACTCAGGCTCAGTCTATCGACGAAGCAATGATTTTGTTCAAAGGTCGAAGTTCTCTCAAACAGTACAATCCGATGAAACCCATCAAAAGAGGCTTCAAGATTTGGTGTCGCACTGAAACAAGTGGCTATCTGCACCAGTTTGATGTTTATCAAGGCAAGTCGTGTCGTGCAACAGATGGTGATTCTGAGAAACTTGGTCTTGGAGGACAGGTTGTCGCAACCCTCTCGGAATCACTTCAAAATAAGAACCACATTCTGTATTTTGACAATTACTTTTCTTCTGTTGCACTTCTTCAGTACCTGTTGAAGAAAGACATATATGCCTGCTGTACTGTAAGATCAGACAGAAAGCTTTTGCCAAATCTCACTGCAGACAACCAGATGAAGCGGGGTGACTGTGACTGGCGCGTGTCTGACAGCGGAATTCTGTTTATGAAGTGGAGAGACAACAGGAGTGTACATATGTTGTCAACAGCACATGGAACAGACGTAAAGAAAGCAATCCGAAGAGTCAAAGATGGCAGCAGCATTGAAGTTGATCGACCAATGGTTGTGGAACACTACAACAGAAACATGGGTGGGGTCGATCATGCGGATATGTTGCGGTCATTGTATGGGTTTGACAGGAAGTCGAAGAAATGGTGGCACAGACTGTTCTTCGGCCTGATGGATATGACGATGGTGAACTCATTCATCGTCTACTGTGAACTTGTGGAAAAAATTTCTGTTCTGGAGTTCACCAGGTCTGTTGTTAGTGGATTACTAGCACACAAGTCACCCGATAGCAACCAGGTACGGAAACGCCGTCGAGTGGCTCCAGATGCTGCAACAACTAACAGGGGAAGTCATTGGCCTCTATTTTCAGACTCCAGAGGTCGCTGCTCAGTGTGTGCCAAAGAGAAAAGGGAATCAAGACCATTTTCATACTGTAGCTTCTGCAAAGCTTTTCTTTGTTGCAACTCTAAGTACAACTGCTTTGCCAGTTACCACGGAGTACCCACTGATGACTAAGAACTCCGTCTGAAAGTGTTCTAATGTTGAAATAGAGAGACAATGTGTATGTTAGTGAACATCATTTGATAAAAATATAGATTAGTTTGTGTGCTTGACATTTTCGTACTGTAGCATTTGCAAAGTTTTTCTTTGTTGCAGCTCTAAGTACAACTACTTCGACAGTTACCATAGAGTATCCACTAATGTCTAAAAACTCAGTCTGAAAATGTTCTGATGTTGAAATAAAAATGTATATTTTATTAAACATCACATGATAAAAATATATACATAGATAAGTTTGTGTGATTGATAACTACAGTATGCCTTAGCCGAATTTCAGTACCGTTGCCTACCAACGGGACTGCAAAGTCCCATTTCCGTTATTTAAAAAATATATTGAATTTAATTATATTTTTAGTCTTTCCTGCTCCATTTAAGTTATTTCATTATAGATCTGCTCTGTAGTTGATTATTTTTAATTTTAACCTTATGTGGTAAGCAAAGGGTTAAGGCAGATCACGCCTAAGACTAAGCATACAGATGAGAAGAGGGTTCGGATCAAGCGAACATTGGCTGAATGTCTGACTTCTGCTGAGGCAAGCAAGCGTTTGCAAGAAAATGAAGAAAGAAAACGGATGGGAGCTAAAAGATCAGAAGTAAAGTTACATCAAATGCAAATGCCCACCAGTTACCCGAAAGAGAAATTGCCACAAAACCGCAGTGATTTCCTCATACATTACAAACTGCGAAGTCTAATACTGTAATTTTGACAGGAGTTTAACAGCACGGAATGTACAATGGAATACTTCACCGATCTTCAGTTTACTTCAATTTCCTACTTTTCTACCACAAAACCACAGTAATTTCCTCATACATTACAAACTGCGTAGGCCTAATACCGTAATTTTGACAGCAGTTTAAAAGAACGGAATGTACAATGGAATACTTCACCGATCTTCAGCTTACTGATTTTTAGTACTTTTCTAATATAAAAACTTTACAAACAAATGTGATTAGTCATAATATCAAGGTCAATATTTTCATGCATAGGCCTAGTAGGCGTAGACCTCAAGTAGCTGAAGCGAATAAAATCGTTTCCATTTCTGTGTGCATTTACAGGATCACAATTGGGTCATTCGAAATGACTCCAGCAGAGTTAACAGTGGTGTGCCCTCTCAGAATACACAAGAAAACAACTTGTCAGGTCCAGTAAGTTTGTTGGCAGCATCACCAAACACATCCTCTGGGCATAGCTCACATATATCTGCACAGGTTGTTAAACTGGCTCTAGAAAACAACACAGAATTGTTTTGTTTGCCTGCTCATACTAGCAGTATTCTCCAGCCATTGGATGTGGGTGTCTTCAAGACTGTGAAAGAAGTGTGGAGAAAGCACCTTTACCAGAGGATAAAGCCTAAGACTAGGAAGGTCAAAAATGAGTACCCACTGCGATCAGGGTGGATCGACCTCATCCGAAACAAATTTGAAGAGAGCAGAACAGCCGACTGCCATCTGAATTCTCTTAATTACAGATGACAAATTATCTACATCTGTGTCATTGACACATCCACCTGAACTTGATGTTAGCAGTGGTGTAACTGCTCAGAATACACGAGAAAACGACTTGTCAGGTCCAGTAAGTTTGTTGGCAGCATCGTCAAAAACAACACAGGTGATTTCGCCTCGTACGGGGATTGAAAAGGCAATTCTTTCCAACTTAAGGCAGATCACGCCTAAGACTAAGCATACACATGAGAAGAGGGTTCGGATCAAGCGAACATTGGCTGAATGTCTGACTTCTGCTGAGGCAAGGAAGCGTTTGCAAGAAAATGAAGAAAGAAAACGGATGGGAGCTAAAAAGATCAGAAGTAACGTTACATCAAATGTAAATGCCCTCCAGCTACCCGAAAGAGAAACTGCTACAAAACCGCAGTGATTTCCTCATACATTACAAACTGCGAAGTCTAATACCGTAATTTTGACAGGCGTTTAACAGCACGGAATGTACAATGGAATACTTCACCGATCTTCAGTTTACTTCAATTTCCTACTTTTTCTAATATACAAACTTTACAAACAAATTTATGTGATCAATCATAATATCGAGGTCAATATTTTCATGCATAGTAGACCTTAAGTAGCTGAAGTGAATAAATCCTTTCCATTTCTGTGTGTATTCACAGGATCACAATTGGGTCGTTCGAAATGACTCCAGCAGAGTACCAGAAGATAAAGCCAAAGACTAGGAAAGTCAAAAATGACTACCCACTGCGATCATAGTGGATCGACCTATTCCGAAACAAATTTGAAGAGAGCAGAACAGCCGACTGCCATCTGAATTCTCTTAAAGGCCGCACTAAAGACGATCGTACAGAGCACTGGCTGATTGCTTATTGCGTTTGTACGATCCACACTGACACGACATGTGGCTATCGTTTTGCCGTTAAAGACAAACCTGCTCGTGAAGAATTTTCTGAACTTTGTTAAACAATTTACACAGTTTGTGTTTTATTTAATATGCTAGTTTTATGCACGTTTTTCTACTGTTGGACGTGCACAGTTTAATTCATTCTTATTCTTTCATTATATGTACATCATTAATTAATATGATTTTATAAGATATTAAATGGTTGGTTGTTGGTTTGTAAGCGTGAGTGTTCTTTCTGTATTAGTGAAGTCCTAATCAAATCACAATTATATCGATAATTGCGAACGTGTTTATAATGTAGAATCATTCGTGATTATCAGTTAATTATTTAATGAGTCATGCTTACGAATGTAATGATCACTTTCATTTAATTGGCTAAAGAATTTGTGAACAAAACGCGCCAGTTTCCAGCCTTGCTGTGTATGGGTCCGTAGGCCTATAGGCTATGTGTTGTGGTCAATTTAATTGACACGAGCATTGTCATTAGGTGAATGTTTGGATATGGGGAAACTAGTCACGTGTATGACTGAGTGTTGTCCTAAGATTGAGAGATGAAAGAGTTTAAACGTTGTTTTGTTCTAATCGATTCACATACAGATTCTACAATTCTGAAGAAGACATGAGCAAAATTCAAGATGAAATTATGCTAACCAAATCTTTCCAACCATAATCATAGGGATATTCGAATACACAAACCGAATCGATGTTCGGTTACACTATGTAACACTACTTTTGTTCCCAGGTATAAATGAGTGTTATTTCCTACTTGCTTCTGCCTCACATATAGCTCACATATATCTGCACAGGTTGTTAAACTGGCTCTAGAAAACAACACAGAATTGTTTTGTTTGCCTTATCATACTAGCAGTATTCTCCAGCCATTGGATGTGGGTGTCTTCAAGACTGTGAAAGGAGCGTGGAGAACGTGCCTTCGAGATTACTACAATGGAACACGCTATAGTAACGTCGACAAGCAAGCTTTTCCAGGGCTGCTCAGAACCTTGATCGACAGTGGGGCATTTTCAACCAGCAATGCAATCAGTGCATTTGAGGCTTGTGGAATATATCCGCTTAACAGACAAAAAATTACAGATGACAAATTATCTACATCCAGCTGAACTTGATGTGAGCAGTGGTGTGCCTGCTCAGAATGCACAAGAAAACGACTTGTCAGGTCCAGTAAGTTTATTGGCAGCATCACCAAACACAACACAGGTGATTTCGCCTCGTACGGGGATTGAAAAGGCAATTCTTTCCCACTTAAGGCAGATCACGCCTAAGAGTAAGGCTACAGATGAGAAGAGGGTTCGGTTCAAGCGAGATGGAAGGGTCAGCTGACGTGTTGCACAACCGTTGCCAGCAAATAGAGCATATGCTTGTAATGCTGTAGTTGTCGACGACTTCTTCGATAAACTGTCAGCAACAATAGAACGATTAAATTTAGCAAGGAGACCACAGAATATTTTTAATGATGATGAAACAGGTTTCCAAACCGACATTGGGAGCCAGAAGATGTTCTGCAAGCGAGGGAGCGAGGGGCCAAAAACCCTCACAAAACTGTGGCATCTTCAACCAAAACAATGTACAATGTTCAAGTTTGCTGTTCAGCTGTTGGCCAGTACTTGCCGATGTACATCGTGTACAAAGGTAAGCATTTGTACAGTACTTGGTGCAACGGTGGACCACAGAATGTAGTGTATAATTGCTTGCCTTCAGGATTGATGGAAGGAGACCAGTTTGTTGAATGGTTCAGCAAAGTGTTCTTCACCGCAACAAGTAATCTCGAGGATACCAAATTACTCATCTTTGATGGGCATAGCTCACATATACCTGCACAGATTGTTAAACTCAAGGTGCAGGCTTTCTCAAAACTGTGAAACGAAATTTGCAGTCATTGTGCATGGAGCATCGTGCATACATGTGCAACCAAAATGTTTGGATTGTAATCTGAAACGAAATTGTATGTTTCATATATAGCCTACAGCATGTTTCTTCTCTCTTGATGAACTTCTTTTGGATGACATCGAACCAACCTGGGCGTAGATGGTTCAACTTCCTACTCTTAGGTCGCATTGACACGTAGTCCTAATAACCTATGTGAAACTGGCCTAAATTTTGCCTTTACAGGTCAGGTCCAACAAACATGACAAATATTATGCACATGGTCTAACCAGTCAGTGTAGCACAAAACTAACAGTGCTTCGACTCTTTCTGAACAAAAACAGTGAATTGTGAAACTGGCTCTAGAAAACAACACAGAATTGTTTTGCTTGCCTGCTCAGACTAGCAGTATTCTCCAGCCATTGGATGTGGGTGTCTTCAAGACTGTGAAAGGAGCGTGGAGAACGTGCCTTTGAGATTACTACGATGGAACACTCTATAGTAACGTCGACAAGCAAGCTTTTCCAGGGCTACTGAGAACCTTGATCGACAGAGGGGCATTTTCAACCAGCAATGAAATCAGTGCATTTGAGGCTTGTGGAATATATCCACTTTAACAGATAAAAATTACAGATGACAAATTATCTACATCTGTGCCATTGACACATCCAGCTGAACCTGATGTTAGCAGTGGTGTGCCTGCTCAGAATACACAAGAAAACGACTTTTCAGGTCCAGTAAGTTTATTGGCAGCATCACCAAACACAACACAGGTGATTTCGCCTCGTACGGGGATTGAAAAGGCAATTCTTTCCCACTTAAGGCAGATCACGCCTAAGAGTAAGGCTACAGATGAGAAGAGGGTTCGGTTCAAGCGAACATTGGCTGAATGTCTGACTTCTGCTGAGACAAGCAAGCGTGAGCAATAAAATGAAGAAAGAAAACGGATGGGAGCTAAAAAGATCAGAAGTAAAGTTACATCAAATGTACATGGCCTCCAGTTACCCGAAAGAGAAACTGGAACAAAACCGCAGTGATTTCCTCATACATTATAAACTGCGTAGGCCTAATACCGTAATTTTGACATGAGTTTAACAGCATGGAATCTACAATGGAATACTTCACCGATCTTCAGTTTACTGATTTTTAGTATTTTTCTAATATACCAGCATTGCTGCTAGTGGATGCCATTACCAATTGTTATTACTATTATTTCTATTATTATTTTCCTTATTACTCAAGATTTAAAATTTGTGAGTTGAAAATGTCAAAATCATCTGGAACAATTACAAGTTCTGGCAAAAGTAGTATTATTGTCAGTAGTAATGTTATTCTTCTTATAATTATTGGTGTTAGTAGCACGGGCAGGAGTAACTCATGGTGTCTTAGTGAGTTTCTTAAGAGCCAGATACAAACTTGCGTACATACATAATAACATTAATATTGTTTCTTATGCCAAGAGAAGTGTAACCCCTCAAGAGATAAATCTTACAGTGATACTTCATTCAGGAGAAGAATTGCAACTAGTTCTACAAAAGCTATAGCTGGTTAATTGCATAGCAGTAACTGTTATCTGTCCTACAGATTATACCACATAAGGAGTGGATTCCTCGGAGATTGGGTTATGACGACCTAAACTTTGTTTTAAAACCCGGACCTGTAAGACAACAGGCACATGGAAGTCATGGAGTATTTCAGCAGTACATCACAAAGCTAAAGCCGATGACACTGAGAAAGTTTGTTGAGTTCTCCAATGATACAAGGTTTGTTTTCGTACATCCTGTCCATTCTTAGAGAGGAGTTGAGACAGTGCTCTTTAAATATTCTGGAACTTACATATTTTCAAGAGGTACTAAAAAGATACTGTGTTTTCATAAATACATGCATGCATACATACTTGTGTAGATACATATGTACAAACATACAAAGCATATATACATATGCATGCTACATATGTACATACAGACATAAATGCAATTAATATGTCATAACTCCTACGTACATACTTATATGGGTGTTATCTGTGTGTCTATTTTAAAGGTATATATAAAACACCATTCCACTCAGACAATGATGAGTTAGAAAGGACATTCTGGAACAGCATGAAATCAGAACCTTTACCAATCTATGCAGCCGATGTTAATGCAACGCTTTTTGATGCAGACCAACAGAACTGGAACATAAGTAGGCTTGGTACCATCCTCGACCGTGTGAAAAGCCAATATTCATTAGAGATAAATGCAATTAATATGTCATAACTCCTATGTACATACTTATATGGGTGTTATCTGTGTGTCTATTTTAAAGGTATAAAACACCATTCCACTCAGACAATGATGAGTTAGAAAGGACATTCTGGAACAGCATGAAATCAGAACCTTTACCAATCTATGCAGCCGATGTTAATGCAACTCGACATTGACATTTACTCCTATGTACATACTTATATGGGTGTTATCTGTGTGTCTATTTTAAAGGTATAAAACACCATTCCACTCAGACAATGATGAGTTAGAAAGGACATTCTGGAACAGCATGAAATCAGAACCTTTACCAATCTATGCAGCCGATGTTAATGCAACTCGACATTGACATTTACTCCTATGTACATACTTATATGGGTGTTATCTGTGTGTCTATTTTAAAGGTATAAAACACCATTCCACTCAGACAATGACGAGTTAGAAAGGACATTCTGGAACAGCATGAAATCAGAACCTTTACCAATCTATGCAGCCGATGTTAATGCAACTCGACATTGACATTTACTCCTATGTACATACTTATATGGGTGTCTATTTTAAAGGTATAAAACACCATTCCACTCAGACAATGATGAGTTAGAAAGGACATTCTGGAACAGCATGAAATCGGAACCTTTACCAATCTATGCAGCCGATGTTAATGCAACGCTTTTTGATGCAGACCAACAGAACTGGAACATAAGTAGGCTTGGTACCATCCTCGACCATGTGAAAAGCCAATATTCATTAGAGATAGAAGGAGTGAACAGTCCCTACTTATACTTCGGTATGTGGAAAACGTCTTTCGCTCTTCATACAGAAGATATGGACTTATATAGCATTAATTTCCTTCATTATGGTGCTCCAAAGGCTTGGTATGCCATTCCTCCAAAGCATGGAGCTCGTCTTGAACAACTTGCTGCAGGTGTTAGTAGCACGGGCAGGAGTAAGTCATGGTTTCTTAGTGAGTTTCGTAAGAGCCAGACACTAACTTACGTACATACATAATAACATTAATATTGTTTCTTATGCCAAGAGAAGTGTAACCCCTCAAGAGATAAATCTTACAGTGATACTTCATTCAGGAGAAGAAATGCCCTCCAGTTACCCGAAAGAGAAACTGCTACAAAGCCGCAGTGATTTCCTCATACATTACAAACTACATAGCCTAATACCGTAATTTTGACAGGAGTTTAACAGCACGGAATGTACAATGGAATACTTCACCGATCTTCAGTTTACTTCATTTTAGTACTTTTCAAATATAATAAGTTTACAAACTGATGTGATCAGTCATATTAATATCGAGGTCAATATTTTCATGCATAGTAGACCTTAAGTAGCTGGAGTGAATAAATCGTGCCATTTCTCTGCGTATTTACAGGATCACAATTGGATCACTCGAAATGACTTCAGTAGAGTATCAAAGGATAAAACCAGACTAGGAAGGTCAAGAATGAGTATCAGGGTGGATCAACCTCTTCTGTAACAAATTTGAAGAGAGCAGAACAGCCGACTGCCATCTCTATTCTCTCAAAGGCCGCTTTAAAGACGATTGTACAGAGCACTGGCTGCTTGCTTATTGCGTTTGTACGATCCACACGGCATGTGACTATCATTTTGCCGTTAAAGACAAAACTGCACTTGAAAGCCCGTTTACTGTTCTTATTCAGAAATAAGTGGCACATGATCCGTGAATGTGAAGAATTCTTAACTTTGTTTGAGAATTTACACAGTTTTTGTTTTATTTAATCTGCTAGTTTTATGCACGTTTTTCTACTGTTGGACGTGCACAGTTTAATTCATTTTAATTCTTTCATTATATGTACATTATTAATTAATATGATTTTATAAGATATTAAATGGTTGGTTGTTGGTTTGTAAGCGTGCGTGTTCTTTCTGTATTAGTGAAGTCCCAATCAAATCACAAATAATATCGATTACTGCGACCGTGTTTATAACGAGCAGAAGCGGTAAACCATCGGAAAATGACACAACAGCCACGAACCCAGATCAATGTCTGTTATCTTACAAATCATACAACAGCAAGCGGATGATCGGAAACACTTAGAAGAAACACTCAGCCAGGAACGACGCGCTGCGGAGGAAAGATTATCCCAATTCTTGCAGACAATGCAACAAACAACGCAAAATTCCAACAACGCGGAAACGAACCATATCACTGAAATGGCAAAACTCCGACTAACATTACTTTGTTGTCTAGGTGGGTAAACCTTGTGACAATAACCCTAAAGTTTAGTAATAATCAGCTTCAAAATTGTGATTACACTTAGCGTCTTCTTAACGATCTGCTTTAATGGGTTTACATCATTAGCAGTAACAGCAACTTTCTAATAATAATTTCTCCTGTTGATTAGATCTACTGAATTGAAGAATGCCAAGGGACTACAAAAGAAAGGACGGTGCAAGGCGGTATGGCTATTCCAATGAGGCAATGCAAAAGGTAATAAAGGAGGTTACAGAAAACGGCCTTAGCATAAAGCTTGAGATGGAACGAGATGGAAGGGTCAGCTGACGTGTTGCACAACCGTTGCCAGCAAATAGAGCATATGCTTGTAATGCTGTAGTTGTCGACGACTTCTTCGATAAACTGTCAGCAACAATAGAACGATTAAATTTAGCAAGGAGACCACAGAATATTTTTAATGATGATGAAACAGGTTTCCAAACCGACATTGGGAGCCAGAAGATGTTCTGCAAGCGAGGGAGCGAGGGGCCAAAAACCCTCACAAAACTGTGGCATCTTCAACCAAAACAATGTACAATGTTCAAGTTTGCTGTTCAGCTGTTGGCCAGTACTTGCCGATGTACATCGTGTACAAAGGTAAGCATTTGTACAGTACTTGGTGCAACGGTGGACCACAGAATGTAGTGTATAATTGCTTGCCTTCAGGATTGATGGAAGGAGACCAGTTTGTTGAATGGTTCAGCAAAGTGTTCTTCACCGCAACAAGTAATCTCGAGGATACCAAATTACTCATCTTTGATGGGCATAGCTCACATATACCTGCACAGATTGTTAAACTCAAGGTGCAGGCTTTCTCAAAACTGTGAAACGAAATTTGCAGTCATTGTGCATGGAGCATCGTGCATACATGTGCAACCAAATGTTTGGATTGTAATCTGAAACGAAATTGTATGTTTCATATATAGCCTACAGCATGTTTCTTCTCTCTTGATGAACTTCTTTTGGATGACATCGAACCAACCTGGGCGTAGATGGTTCAACTTCCTACTCTTAGGTCGCATTGACACGTAGTCCTAATAACCTATGTGAAACTGGCCTAAATTTTGCCTTTACAGGTCAGGTCCAACAAACATGACAAATATTATGCACATGGTCTAACCAGTCAGTGTAGCACAAAACTAACAGTGCTTCGACTCTTTCTGAACAAAAACAGTGAATTGTGAAACTGGCTCTAGAAAACAACACAGAATTGTTTTGCTTGCCTGCTCAGACTAGCAGTATTCTCCAGCCATTGGATGTGGGTGTCTTCAAGACTGTGAAAGGAGCGTGGAGAACGTGCCTTTGAGATTACTACGATGGAACACTCTATAGTAACGTCGACAAGCAAGCTTTTCCAGGGCTACTGAGAACCTTGATCGACAGAGGGGCATTTTCAACCAGCAATGAAATCAGTGCATTTGAGGCTTGTGGAATATATCCACTTTAACAGATAAAAATTACAGATGACAAATTATCTACATCTGTGCCATTGACACATCCAGCTGAACCTGATGTTAGCAGTGGTGTGCCTGCTCAGAATACACAAGAAAACGACTTTTCAGGTCCAGTAAGTTTATTGGCAGCATCACCAAACACAACACAGGTGATTTCACCTCGTACGGGGATTGAAAAGGCAATTCTTTCCCACTTAAGGCAGATCACGCCTAAGAGTAAGGCTACAGATGAGAAGAGGGTTCGGTTCAAGCGAACATTGGCTGAATGTCTGACTTCTGCTGAGACAAGCAAGCGTGAGCAATAAAATGAAGAAAGAAAACGGATGGGAGCTAAAAAGATCAGAAGTAAAGTTACATCAAATGTACATGGCCTCCAGTTACCCGAAAGAGAAACTGGAACAAAACCGCAGTGATTTCCTCATACATTATAAACTGCGTAGGCCTAATACCGTAATTTTGACATGAGTTTAACAGCATGGAATCTACAATGGAATACTTCACCGATCTTCAGTTTACTGATTTTTAGTATTTTTCTAATATACCAGCATTGCTGCTAGTGGATGCCATTACCAATTGTTATTACTATTATTTCTATTATTATTTTCCTTATTACTCAAGATTTAAAATTTGTGAGTTGAAAATGTCAAAATCATCTGGAACAATTACAAGTTCTGGCAAAAGTAGTATTATTGTCAGTAGTAATGTTATTCTTCTTATAATTATTGGTGTTAGTAGCACGGGCAGGAGTAACTCATGGTGTCTTAGTGAGTTTCTTAAGAGCCAGATACAAACTTGCGTACATACATAATAACATTAATATTGTTTCTTATGCCAAGAGAAGTGTAACCCCTCAAGAGATAAATCTTACAGTGATACTTCATTCAGGAGAAGAATTGCAACTAGTTCTACAAAAGCTATAGCTGGTTAATTGCATAGCAGTAACTGTTATCTGTCCTACAGATTATACCACATAAGGAGTGGATTCCTCGGAGATTGGGTTATGACGACCTAAACTTTGTTTTAAAACCCGGACCTGTAAGACAACAGGCACATGGAAGTCATGGAGTATTTCAGCAGTACATCACAAAGCTAAAGCCGATGACACTGAGAAAGTTTGTTGAGTTCTCCAATGATACAAGGTTTGTTTTCGTACATCCTGTCCATTCTTAGAGAGGAGTTGAGACAGTGCTCTTTAAATATTCTGGAACTTACATATTTTCAAGAGGTACTAAAAAGATACTGTGTTTTCATAAATACATGCATGCATACATACTTGTGTAGATACATATGTACAAACATACAAAGCATATATACATATGCATGCTACATATGTACATACAGACATAAATGCAATTAATATGTCATAACTCCTACGTACATACTTATATGGGTGTTATCTGTGTGTCTATTTTAAAGGTATATATAAAACACCATTCCACTCAGACAATGATGAGTTAGAAAGGACATTCTGGAACAGCATGAAATCAGAACCTTTACCAATCTATGCAGCCGATGTTAATGCAACGCTTTTTGATGCAGACCAACAGAACTGGAACATAAGTAGGCTTGGTACCATCCTCGACCGTGTGAAAAGCCAATATTCATTAGAGATAAATGCAATTAATATGTCATAACTCCTATGTACATACTTATATGGGTGTTATCTGTGTGTCTATTTTAAAGGTATAAAACACCATTCCACTCAGACAATGATGAGTTAGAAAGGACATTCTGGAACAGCATGAAATCAGAACCTTTACCAATCTATGCAGCCGATGTTAATGCAACGCTTTTTGATGCAGACCAACAGAACTGGAACATAAGTAGGCTTGGTACCATCCTCGACCGTGTGAAAAGCCAATATTCATTAGAGATATAAGGAGTGAACAGTTCCTACTTATACTTCGGTATGTGGAAAACGTCTTTCGCTCTTCATACAGAAGACATGGACTTATATAGCATTAATTTCCTTCATTATGGTGCTCCAAAGGATTGGTATGCCATTCCTCCAAAGCATGGAGCTCGTCTTGCAGGTATGTCATTTTTAGATCATCGGTATTTGTGTGCATGAGTGTTCTTAATGCAGCACCTTTTAAGCACCTCTCTGTAGTGCAGCACACATTACTATCTAATAGTTCTGAAGCATTACCTTTCTCAAATAGTTTGAAATTATATGCCCAAAAGACTGATATCCGCAGCAACTAAACTAAATTAACTTTTTCAATGAAAAAGAGGAAAAACAATGAAAAAATTACATTATTCAGCATACGGTAATAACTTTACTTTTCTAATATAATAACTTTACAAACAAATGTGATCAGTCATAATATCGAGGTCAATATTTTCATGCATTGTAGACCTTAAGTAGCTGGAGTGAATAAATCGTTCCATTTCTCTGTGTATTTACAGGATCACAATTGGATCACTCGAAATGACTTCAGTAGAGTATCAAAGGATAAAGCCAAAGAGTAGGAAGGTCAAGAATGAGTATCAGGGTGGATCAACCTCTTCCGTAACAAATTTGAAGAGAGCAGAACAGCCGACTGCCATCTCTATTCTCTCAAAGGCCGCTTTAAAGACGATTGTACAGAGCACTGGCTGCTTGCTTATTGCGTTTGTACGATCCACACCGCATGTGACTATCATTTTGCCGTTAAAGACAAACCTGCACTTGAAAGCCCGTTTACTGTTCTTATTCAGAAATAAGTGGCGCATAATCCGTGAATGTGAAGAATTCTTAACTTTGTTTGAGAATTTACACAGTTTTTGTTTTATTTAATCTGCTAGTTTTATACACGTTTTTCTACTGTTGGACGTGCACAGTTTAATTCATTTTAATTCTTTCATTATATGTACATTATTAATTAATATGATTTTATAAGATACTAAATGGTTGGTTGTTGGTTTGTAAGCGTGCGTGTTCTTTCTGTAATAGTGAAGTCTCAATCAAATCACAAATAATATCGATTACTGCGACCGTGTTTATAACGAGCAGAAGCGGCAAACCATCGGAAAACGACACAACAGCCACGAACCCAGATCAATGTCTGTTATCTTACAAATCATACAACAGCAAGCGGATGATCAGAAACACTTAGAAGAAACACTCAGCCAGGAACGACGTGCTGCGGAGGAAAGATTCAACCAATTGTTGCAGACAATGCAACAAACAAGGCAAAATTCCAACAACGCGGAAACGAACCATATCACTCAAATGGCAAAACAGACTCTTTGACTAACATTACTTTGTTGTCTAGGTGGGTAAACCTTGCGACAATAACCCGAAAGTTTAGTAATAATGAGCTTCAAAATTGTGATTACACTTAGAGTCTTCTTAACGATCTTCTTTAATGGGTTTTACATCATTAGCAGTAACAGCAACTTTCTAATAATAATTTCTCCTGTTGATTAGATCTACTGAATTGAAGAATGCCAAGAGCAGGACCGTCTTAAGGCATGGGCGAGGTGGGCAGTCGCCAGGGGCCTCACAATTCTAGGGGCCTCCAAATTTAAAAGACCAGAAAAATTTAAATCACAATAATAGGCCAGAAAAATTACTGCCTGCGTGACCTCCACGTGTAGACTGTAGAAGAATTGAAACTTCTTAGCTATGAGTGCAAGGATGACAAAGATGTTTTCAGGAATGACTCGCCGTATTAATTATTGCTCTATGGTATTGCTCTATTAGTAATATCGTCTATGTATTATGGAAGCAAATGACGGTCTTCTGTTCTAATGCATATTTAGTTAATGTGAGCTTTATTAAGTGTAATAATTTTTCCATGTGGATAACTCTTTGAACTGAAATGAAGCGTAGTTTTATGAGTGGAGCACAGAAGAGGAAAAGAGCTATAGAGGAGAAGGAGATTGTGATGAAACTTCCAAAGTTAACATCTTGGTTCAATCTCGGTGAAGCGTAAGCTACTGGTAGCCCTACTGTTCCTCCAAATACAGCATCCCCATCTACATCCACTCCCGCATCCAGTCATCCAGTCATCCAGTTCCAGACATATCGGTACCTGTTCCTGTTGCTGGGACATTACACAAGAGGAAACAGAGAAATCTGTAACAGCAAAGGAGTGTGCGATTAACGTCACAGATCCCGGGCTATGGAACATTAAGAATATTAATACAGTGGATTACTGGATTCGTACTGGGCCGACATCATGTCAGAATCATGATTGCAACCTATCAAACTCACGCAGAGTGTACGCCCGAGTGGGAGGAGGAGAAGAGACAAGGTATTTATCAAAGATTGTGTTCAAACGTGAACTGCGAAATGGTGAGTGTGTGATATTTCTGACAATTCTTTGGAATGACATTCTTGAAAGAGTCAACAAGACAAGTAAGGTCTTGCAGTCAAAAGATATGGACATTCTAGTAACCATGAATCTTCTTGAGTCTCTGAAAACTTATCTTCAGGAAATTAGAGACAAATTTAGTGAATATGAATTGAAGGCCAGGAATAGATGTCCAGATTTGGATTATAGCGATGTGAAGAAACGGGAACGAAAGCGAAGTATACGTCTTACTAGATATGATGGACCAGAAGGAGAGATAATTCTACACAAGAGTGAAAAGTTCAAGGTGGAAACATTCCTCCCTGTTCTGGACTCTCTGACCTCTGACCTGAGAAAACGTGCAGCATCTTATTCATGGATTGGAAATCTGTTTTCCTTCTTCAGTCAATTGAAAACAATTGGTTCTGATGAGCTAAACAAAAAGTGTGAACATCTGGCTAATGTGTATCACCAAGACCTCAACTATGGTGACCTTCTAAATGAATGCATGCATCTCAAGCACTACATGGGTCTTGATGAAAATTGTGAGACTCTCCCTGCGTTGTATAGACAAATAATTTCAGACAACTTGAAATCTGTGTTCCCTAATGTTGAAATTGCACTCAGAGTGTTCTTGTGCATGATGGTGACCAACTGTATAGGGGAACGTTCATTTTCCAGATTGAAACTGATAAAGAATGAGCTTCGCAACACAATGGGACAGCAACGTTTGAACTGGCTTTCACTCATGTGCATTGAAAATGACTTCCTCAAGACCATTGACTTCAAACCAATTATAAATCAATTCACTGCAAAGAAATTTCGCAAACGTCTGTGTTGATTAATAAGTAATTCATACAGTACCATCTCTGTGAGACTCTGTCAGACTTTCTGTAAGGTTTACCGATTAATTATTCATATTTTGAAATATTTTTATTTTTCCAGGCTTATAATGCTATGTTTTGGAAAATTTGTATTGACCAATCTTCGCATTACAGTATATATGCTTCTTTATGTTTAAACATTCATATCGTTACAAAGTGAATGTTGAAACTAACAATACATCTATAGCTTTGATTTCATTGACCGTTTCAATTTTTATGCCTGTTGGTGAGTAAGGGGCTCAGTGCATTGCACTGCCCAGGGCCTACAATGCTGTTAAGACAGTCCTGGCTAAGAGACTACAAAAGAAAGGACGGTGCAGGGCAGTATGGCTATTCCAATGAGGCAATGCAGAAGGCAATAAAGGAGGCTAAAGAAAACGGCCTTAGCATAAAGAAATCAGCTTGAGATGGAATGAGATGGAAGGGTCAGCTGACATGCCGTGCTGCACAACCGTTGCCAGCATATAGAGCATATGCTTGTAATGCTGCAGTTGTCGACGACTTCTTTGATAAACTGTCAGCAACAATAGAATGTTTAAATTTAGCAAGGAGACCACAGAATATTTTTAATGTTGATGAAACGGGTTTCCAAACCGACAGTGGGAGCCAGAAGATGTTCTGCAAGCGAGGGGCCAAAAACCCTCACAAAACTGTGGCATCTTCAACCAAAACAATGTACACTGTTCAAGTTTGCTGTTCAGCTGTTGGTCAGTACTTGCCGATGTACATCGTGTACAAAGGTAAGCAGTTGTACAGTACTGGGTGCAACGGTGGACCACAGGATGTAGTGTATAATTGTTGCCTTCAGGATGGATGGAAGGAGACCAGTTTGCTGAATGGTTCAGCAAAGTGTTCGTCACCGCAACAAGTAATCTCGAGAGTAACAAATTACTCATCTTTGATGGGCATAGCTCACATATATCTGCACAGATTGTTAATCTCAGGGTGCAGGCTTTCTCAAAACTGTGAAACGAAATTTGCAGTCATTGTGCATGGAGCATCGTGCATACATGTGCAACCAAATGTTTGGATTGTAATCTGAAACGAAATTGGATGTTTCATATATACAGCATGTTTCTTCTCTCTTGATGAACTTCTTTTGGATGACATCGAACCAACCTGGGCGTAGATGGTTCAACTTCCTACTCTTAGGTCGCATTGACACGTAGTCCTAATAACCTATGTGAAACTGGCCTAAATTTTGCCTTTACAGGTCCAACAAACATGACAAATATTATGCACATGGTCTAACCAGTCAGTGTAGCACAAAACTAACAGTGCTTTGACTCTTTCTGAACAAAAACAGTGAATTGTGAAACTGGCTCTAGAAAACAACACAGAATTGTTTTGCTTGCCTGCTCATACTAGCAGTATTCTCCAGCCACTGGATGTGGGTGTCTTCAAGACTGTGAAAGGAGCGTGGAGAACGTGCCTTTGAGATTACTACGATGGAACACTCTATAGTAACGTTGACAAGCAAGCTTTTCCAGGGCTACTGAGAACCAGTGTTGCCAGTTCCGCGGTGTTCCCGCCCAATTGGGCTAGTTTCAAATTTTAGTTGCGGGAAAAATTCGCTGTCCGCGGGTTGCGGTTTTTTGGGCTACTTTCATTCTTGTCCGCTGTACGGAAAACGGTATTGCAAAAACTGGGAAAAACATTCAGATGCTTGGCGAGTGAGATTTTAGAACTAGGGTGTTTTACTTTGTCACTTGTGGCGTCGTTCAGATGCATTCAATTTTTGTAGTTTACGATGAAACAAGTTACCAAAGTTCAAATAGAAGTAAATAATTACATAAATTCTGATCATTTTCAGCTATTTTCATTTTGTTTACGTTATAATTTATATTGGGCTACTTTTGGGCGGATTTTTGGAAGCCTTTGGGCGGGATTTCCGGAAAGTACCTGGCAACACTGCTGAGAACCTTGATCGACAGAGGGCATTTTCAACCAGCAATGAAATCAGTGCATTTGAGGCTTGTGGAATATATCCACTTTAACAGATAAAAATTACAGATGACAAATTATCTACATCTGTGCCATTGACACATCCAGCTGAACCTGATGTTAGCAGTGGTGTGCCTGCTCAGAATACACAAGAAAACGACTTGTCAGGTCCAGTAAGTTCTGCTGAGGCAAGCAAGCGTGAGCAAGAAAATGAAGAAAGAAAACGGATGGGAGCTAAAAAGATCAGAAGTAAAGTTAAATAAAATGTACATGCCCTCCAGTTACCCGAAAGAGAAACTGCTACAAAGCCGCAGTGATTTCCTCATACATTACAAACTGCATAGGCCTAATACCATAATTTTGACAGGAGTTTAACAGCATGGAATGTACAATGGAATACTTCACCGATCTTCAGTTTACTTCAATTTAGTACTTTTCTAATATAATAACTTTACAAACTGATGTGATCAGTCATAATAAATAGGTAGGCCTAAATATTTTCATGCATAGTACACCTGACCTTAAGTAGCTGAAGTGAATAAATCGTTTCCATTTCATCAAGAATGAGTACCCACTGCGATCAGGGTGGATCAACCTCTTCCGTAACAAATTTGAAGAGAGCAGAACAGCCGACTGCCATCTGTATTCTCTCAGAGGCCGCGTTAAGGACGATCGTACAGAGCACTGGCTGCTTGCTTATTGCGTTTGTACGATCCACACCGCATGTGACTATCGTTTTGCCATTAAAGACAAATCTGCACTTGAAAGCCCGTTTACTGTTCTTATTCAGAAATAAGTGGCGCATGACTCGTGAAAGTGAAGAATTCTGAACTTTGTTTGAAAATTTATACAGTTTTTGTTTGATTTAATCTGCTAGTTTTATGCACGTTTTTCTTCTGTTGGACGTGCACAGTTTAATTCATTTTCAAAGGCTGCATTAAAGACGATCGTACAGAGCACTGGTTGATTGCTTATTGCGTTTGTACGATCCACACGGCATGTGACTATCGTTTTGCTATTAAAGACAAATCTGCCTAAGAGTAAGGCTTCCGAGAAAGCCCGGCACATGGCAGAATTTCTGACTTCTGCTGAGGTAAGCAAGCGTTTGCAAGAAAATGAAGAAAGAAAACGGATAGGAGCTAAAAAGATCAGAAGTAAAGTTACATCAAATGTAAATGCCCTCCAGTTACCCGAAAGAGAAACTGCCACAAAACCGCAGTGATTGCCTCATACATTACAAACTGCGAAGTCTAATACCGTAATTTTGACAGGAGTTTAACAGCACGGAATGTACAATGGAATACTTCACCGATCTTCAGTTTACTGATTTTTAGTACTTTTCTAATACAATAACTTTACAAACAAATGTGATCAGTCATAATATCGAGGTCAATATTTTCATGAACAGTACACCTTAAGTAGCTGAAGTGAATAAATCGTTTCCATATCATCGAGTATTTACAAGATCAAAATCGGATCGTTCGAAATGACTTCAGTAGAGTATCAAAGGATAAAGCCAAAGATTAGGAAGGTCAAGAATGAGTACCCACTGCGATCAGGGTGGATCAACCTCTTCCGTAACAAATTTGAAGAGAGCAGAACAACCGACTGCCATCTGTATTCTCTCAAAGGCCGTGTTAAAGACAATCGTACAGAGCACAGTTTAATTCATTTTCAAAGGCTGCATTAAAGACGATCGTACAGAGCACTGGCTGATTGCTTATTGTGTTTGTACGATCCACACGGCATGTGACTATCGTTTTGCCATTAAAGACAAGTCTGCACTTGAAAGCCCGGAACATTGGCTGAATGTCTGACTTCTGCTGAGGCAAGCAAGCGTTTGCAAGAAAATGAAGAAAGAAAACGGATGGGAGCTAAAAAGATCAGAAGTAAAATTACATCAAATGTAAATGCCCTCCAGTTACCAGCATGTAGACACAGTTATCGCCGTCCTCCACCGATGCTGAGAACACGGTATCGCACTGAAGAAGCGAAAATTCACATTCTGCCAACCACAGACCAAATATGCAGGATATTGTATCACTAGTATACATGTCTTCTGGGATTACCGCTGAATCGCTGATCCTGACAAGATCTCAGCCATATCAAAATTCCCACCCCCACCAATATTACAGAACTCCACTCATTCATTCTCCGCTCAATCAACTCGGCAGCTTCAGTCGCGAGATTGCTTCTACAATGCAACTACTCCGCCTTCTCCTTAAAAAAGGAATGGGCTTTGTGTGGTCAGACAACCAACAGTCGGCAGTTGAAAACGTCAAAGCAACATTGACAAAATCACCGATCCTCCCGCCATTTGATTTAAAACTCCCTACCATATTGCAAACAGACGCATCCCGCACTCGTGGCCTTGGATATGCTTTGCTACAGAAATTCCATGACAACACGCTCATCCTGGTTAAATACGGTAGCAGATTCGTATCAGACACAGAATCAAGATATGCTATGGTAGAGTTGGAACTACTCGCAGTCGTATGGGCCATGAATATAAAATGCCGGCTCTATTTGGGTGTACTTCCTCACTTCACACTCATTGTTGACCACCGTCCACTGATACCAATTGGACGAAACCGACAACCCCCGCATTTTTCGTCTACGGGAAAACTCCTCTCATTCAGTTTGGAAACCGAGTGGACAAACGACCACAACCACATGATCCCTGATGCATTGTCTCAGGCGCCTGTCCACGACCCTGACTACAATGATTAACACCTGGAAGCCGACCTCACCACAGACATGGAAGTCAGAGTCAACTACATGACCACCCAGTTGAGACAGGACGATTACATGGACAACAATTATGACTCTACACTCAATCAAATAGCAGATGCTGCTAAACAAGATGAACAATATCAAGCACTGATCAAACTGATAGAGCAAGGATTCCCAGCATGATCCACACTCTTGCCACCAGAACATCAGCCATATTATAAACTCCGCCATGACCTCACCGTACATGGTGACATAATCTTATACCAGACTCCAGAGGCGTCTACACCATGTAAACCTTGGAGCAAATGCTCCATCCAAGAAATGGGGGGGGGAAAGACCTCATTGCGAAATTAGGGGAATTTTCATTTTTTTTAATGTCGTACCATGGGAAGGGGAGCGGAGGGGTAGTTGCTCCAATGACTTAGGGGGGGGGGATAGACGCCTCTGCCAGACTCGAATCCTAGTCCCAAAGACCCAAAGAATCGACGTGTTACAGAAACTCCACTTATCACATCAGGGCATTGACCGAACAAAACGCAGAGCGCGACAGACAGTTTTTTGGCCTGGAATCACATCGGACATCGTCAACACTATTAAAGCCTGCACCAAATGCGTGAAGGACACGCATCACTTGCAGCGGAAAGCATCGAGTTGGACAAACCTCCAACCAGACCTTTCCAAGAGACTGCGGTCAGTGCTTCCGTTAACGCCCAAATGGACGTTTTTACGTCCGTAAAAACGTCCAAATATTTCGGTGTGATAGCCGAAAGCAATGAGCTACGCCCAAAAAATTCCCGGTCAAGGCATAAATACGTCCTCTTTTTGGACTCACGGAAACACTGACTGCGGTAGACATATTCCAATTCGTGGGCTACCATTACGTTGTTTTTTGTAGATCGACTTTCTGGGTGGATCGAGGTTTCCAAGTTAAACAAATCACCAAGTGCAGAGATGGTTATAGCCGTTCTCATGCGCTATTTTATCCAATTTGGTATCCCAAACAAAATGAGATCTAATGGCTGAACTCAGTTTACAGCAGAGGTTATGAAGAAATTCATGCAACATTGGGGAATCAATCATGTGTTCAGCGCTCCACACTTCCCATCATCAAATGGATTAGCCGAGTTCGCTGTTAAATCAATAAATGCATTAGTTGCTGCATCTGCAAACAATGGTGACATCGAAAGCGACACATTTGCTCAAGGTTTGCTTGAGTTACGCAACGCACCACGATCGAATGGTCTATCACCTGCACAGATGGTTTCGGATCACCATTGTGATCCTGTGTTCCTACACACCACCTGGTCTTGTTCAAGAAATGGAGAGACATGGCAGACAGGGAAGATGTGGCACCACTTCCACCGGCGAATTTGAAATTTCGACAACTCAGACCCCAATATGCTGGAGATAAATGTTGGATACAAGACCCATCCACCAAACGATGGTCATCGATCGGTCAGGTCATACAAGCCCGGCAACACAACTACACTGTGAAAATGCCAAGTGGTCGAATTCTGTGGCGCAACCAATGCCACATTCGCCATACTTGGGGGACGAAGAACAATCCACCAACACAGCAACACCATGTAGCCGATACACATCACTGTGACAAGAAATCCAGCACGCAATCACCCCGGAAGAGACTACAGAATTTACTCATGAACCATCAGAGTGTAGTCATGACGATTTTAAAAGTTGATTATCATTATAATTATTGTCACACGTTTATCAGGCACCACTATCTAATGACCGAGCATCAATTGTTGGTGCTGAGCAGTTATGAAGGACTTGCTCAAAGTTCCTGAGATGGCTACACAGTAACTGTCTCAGAGGAGGCGTGAATCTGTACTCTCCGTATTACAAGGTGAGCGCTCTAACCAATTGGCTAGTGTCCCATGATGCTCAGATTGTTCAATACAGTACCTTTTAAAATACTAGTACTTTAAGAGATTCTTGCCATATAGTAAATTCTGACAATAATTACATATATATGTATACATATATAAATATATATATTGTAAATTATATATATTATATATTTATATATTATATATATAAACAATATATATACAATTATATATATATATATATATATATATATTGTAAATTATATTGACCTAATTACTGCTTGGTTTTGCATGCAATCGGTTGATGCCTCATGCACCAGACACTGGCACCATATGCATTGTTAATTAATAATAGTAATATAATAAAAAACAACCTGGGTTGCATGCATGGAGTTCATTACATTAGATGGCACTGAAAATTATTAAAGCTCTACTTACTCAGGGCTTTTGTCGAGTCTCATTTCAACCTGCTCCATGAGAGCCTTCACACGAGGTGCATTTGTGCGGAACTTTCCATAAAACAAGGTAAATGCATCGTCCACTGGTGTTGGAATATCCTGCAGACAATGGATCACTAGTTATTAGAAAACAGTTAATAGATACCAAATTAAAATGTCAAACCATTCATTAGATAATGAATACAATAATAAATCACTATACGATGACAAAACTAAGATGACCAATCACGATTAGATGATAGGGTAAGATGACCAATATTAATTAATTTTTAATTGACAAAGATGACTACTTCAGTTTCTTATGCAAGTTGCACGATATAATTATAATAAATGCTTACTTACAATTACAGTGATGTGGTGTTAATGTATATGGTAATGTAAGTGACTGACAATTTTATGGCATCTTCAGAGTATCTCTCAAAGGCAGTTTTTACTAGTACAAGTGATTTTAGAGCTTATTATTAAGAATAAAAGCAATCACCTGCATGCAAATAATGATCAAGGAGTTCGAAAACTAACAGGTGGTCAGCTCTTGTACATCTATACTACCGACCTACAGTATCTCATCTAGACACTGGACACCATGTTCCCAGTGGTATGCCTAGAACGGACACATTAAGATGGATACTTGAAAGCTGTTGTAAATGTGTAAGCAGCTTGTCTCAATAAGCATAACAAATACTGTTGAGTAGAAATTCTTCAAACTAGTCACTGTCTAAACGTGGTTTAGTGACGCTCTAGTGCAGTATGGTAGGCCTAAACTTCTTCCATATCATCTCGGTTCAGGCTCAGATCAGTGTGCAAATATTTGAAGATTTCATTTCGACCGCCTATAGTTATGTTCTAATGCAATCAGAATAAAACCACTGCTACTAGAAGTCTAAAACTTCAACTACAATACCGACAGTGTACTGAGTTGACTTGACTTCGGACCCTATGTGTAAAGGACGCGGAACTCGTAGGCCTACACTGACCAATAAGAACCCAATTAATTAGAGATTCGTGGTTTGTACAAAACATTTGTAGTTGTATTTATAGATTTATATGGTGCTTAAGCTGCAAAAGTCCTCAGGAGCATTTATTGAATAACTACGTAACTTAGTAGTACTAGAGTTACTGAGATATATCTACACTTGACCCTTATCATATTAATAGGCCTACCCAGGGCTGCCGATAGAAATTCCGGGCCCCTAGGCAGAGCAGTGACGGACCCCTAACTATCTTTAGACTTTATGAGAAAATTGTTTTTTAAAACAAACTAAAATAATAATAGTGCGGGTACAACCCTTCAAAATTATATTTATAGGCTATATGCAACTATTGTAGTTAAGTGTCCAAATATTATATTTTAAAAGACATAAATCATAAACTTTGTATAACTGATTATAATATTTTTCATAAGTTGATTGCTGGGCCCAGCCCGGACCCCTAAAAGTCGCCGGGCCCCTGGGTTTTTGCCCCCTGCCCCCTCTCTGCGGGCCTGGGCCTACCTGCGCTTCTTTAGAAAGTGTAAGCAAAGTAGTGTGTAGGAATTAAGAGCGAAACGTGGTTCCTGTCGACTCTTTGGGATTGGCTTTGAATGATCGCCCGTGTGTTTATGAAGCAGATTATTTCTCTTTTTTGAAACTTTCGACGGTTTACACTGACTCGATTTCAACTGTTGCTGAACGCAGTTGATGGCAATGATGACAAAACGCCAACGAGTAACTTACTGATAAGCTTAATCTTTTTACAGGGTTACAGAGATCGCAAATTTGGCAGACCATCTTTGAAACGCGAAGATTTGGGGACATGAAAAGTGAATTTGATTAACCCTAAATTTTACTTTGATATGATTCCGTGCACGTCGCTTTCCTAGTTTCAAAAAGTCTTAAAATATGTCAGAAAATGCTTGCAAGTCTTGCAATGGCGTAACGAAGGCGGGGCAGAAGGGGCAGCTGTCGCAAAATTGGCTTTCAGGGGTCGCAAAATTGGCTTTCAGTGGTACACAGTACTTTGACAAGAAAGATTAACAGTCAACAAGAAAAGTAAAAGGGGGCGCTGTCATCAGCCTTTGCCCCTGGGCGCTTAAGCCCTTCGTTACGCCACTGAAGTCTTGACTTCATCGTTATAGTTTAGTTTCCACTTTGCCTGTTCGCAATGTGTCCTGCCTTGCCCATGCTGCCAAAAGTGACCTAACATATCCCTAATAATTGACACTGCATGCCTCGTAAAGTTGAATTTAAATGCTAGAGATTCTGCAATTGTACAGGTAGCTTTTAGTAGAAGATACACATAATTGAAAACATCTTCATTCTTTATTAATGGGTCCTCGTTTTACATTCACATATTATTTCTAATTTCTTCTAAGTGGCAAAAGTGTTCTTTATAATTGTTAATTCAAACATTTCCATGGTATTCAGCCTGTTTAACCCAACTTCACATAATGCCCACATTTCCTGTTACTGGGTTTTAGTAGGCCTACTCAGACCTACGACATTTCAAAATGTGCATACCTGTTGCACTGTGACACAGCAGTTTATTAATACAGAAAACATGTCGATGATTGTTAGTAGGCCTATTATCAGTATCATAATTAGTATTCTTAATAGTGTCATTATTAGTATAATTATCAATCTATATTTACATATTGGTACTACCGATAAGAATCATCGATGTCGCTAAGCAATTTCTCCTTGTCCATTCACAATGGCAGCATCCGAGCTCTCCAAGATAAACAGCGAATTCACATACATATCTAGCTTATTTAAAACATTTTGCACTTTAACCCTACCTAGGTGTTCAACTGGTAGTTGCAGCTACATAAAACTATTGCAGATTATCTAAGTAAATGTTTTTAGAAAATTATTGGTCCGATTGGAGGGCAGCATTATTACACCATTCGTTTATAGGTTGGTTCAGAAAACAATTGCAATCAAAATTAACGATTACCGAGCATCATTTTAATGAAAAGCAGAATTATTATATTCGTTACGAGATGGTGTAACCGTCCTTGCTGACGAGACATTTGTTTGCTTGGAGTCGTTGTTTCCTGTACCGTTTTCTGAACGTGAAACGGAGTTTTCGTACTCTTCTCGTTGGACTTTGTCTCCGGTGATAATCTCCAGGATCGACATTGGCATTGATCCGTCCGCTTTGATGATGTCAATCGCTTCGGTCTTTCCACTTCTCGCATATCTTCCGGTTCGGTCTCGGGCGCTCGCTGGTCCCCACTTTGGCGTCGGCGAGTTCAGTTCAATCAAGAGCTGTTAAAAATATATAAAAAATGACAGACAATTCAAATTGTTTAGTCTATGTTCTGGTGGCATGCTTCTTCATACTTGGTCCAATTACCATTAAAATGCCTTGCACGTGTTCACAATTGCCTCTGCAATTTTTAAACAAAGTATCAGCTTATATATATCATTCGCAATGACCAAGGAACACGACAATTAAACAATTCACAAGAACACAAATGACAGAAGACATAAATCTTAACTACAAACAGAACAGACAGCCTGCAATACACGGCGCTAATAGCAAGCCTACAAAGCATGTCCGCCTACGGAATCGATCTCAGTACCTCTCGCTCTCTATGCCAGTGTGTTATCCAATGCGCTATCGGCCCCTCTGTCATTTTATAGGGCTGTTAACGATTAATTTTTTATAGTTAACTATTTAAGAATGAACGATTAATTAATTTTTAACTTTCGCAGCCATAGATTAAATGTATTCCCAATAATTAACGACAAATACAAAAGTAACTTTGTATTAATTTTTATCCTTTAATTGCATTATTAATATTTTTGCTAGCTACTTAGTAGTTACTACTTCATATCAGTAGTCTTGATTACGTTTTGCAGTTCAAAATTAATGTCTTCTTTCAACCACAAAGGAAATAATACCAGGGCACCAAATCAATATAAAAAGCGGTCTTCGATTAATTGTTAACAATAAATTTAATCGTTAAAATTAATTAACGATTAATCGATTAATTACTGGTTAACTTCCGCAGCCCTAATATATATATAATAGAGTTCTGGGTGAATATATATATATTATATATATATATTTGTGCAGAACTCTACTGATCATGCGTCTAAAATTCGAAAGACCTCACCAGCTCCTCCCATCACATGATTAAGGTACTATACCTTCCAGCCTCCGTTTCGGCAGAAGGTAACTGTGAACCAGACTGGGATGAGGAAGATGCAGGCCAATACGAGCAGCCATCCGATGCCTTCTGCCCAGATTGGATAAGTGTACGTGTCTGAGAAGAGCGTTGGAGTGGAATACTGAACAGCCATGAAGATTACGATCACCTGCACAAGGAAATTAAGAACTCTTTAACACACTAAGTATGGGGTGCTCGATATTGTATTGTATTTGATCATTTATAAAGCGCTTCTCACAGCATAAACCCTTCAGAAGCGCTCCCAGTGCGAGGTACTCCGAGAGAAAAGGAAAGTGTTAAGGTGAGAGAAATAGGTAGAGATAGTGTAGTGGTTAGCGTGCTGGACTGTCAGTTGAGAGGTCGGGCGTTAAAATCCCCGCCAGGGCAGAAAGTTTGGTTCGAGATTTCTATTGCACCAGCATCCCTAGCCAACTCAGCTATAATGAGTACGTTGACCGTACACCGTCGGTAGAAAGATGAGACGGTGAGGGAGAGGACTGGCCACCTGCCCTTATATGCCGAGGATAAGAAAATGAAGTCGCGAACATGGCTGCTTAAGGGCTAGCTGAAAGGACTGCTCTTCTTCTTCTCCCGTTTTCAACTCGAGCTTCGAAGATTATTACAGGACGATGCAAACACGCGGCATTCATGTTTGAACTGAGTTTTAAAGGAAAAAGGTTTGCCGATTTAGCCCGCAGATGCGCAGATGCTCTAGTATTTATTTTATTTGCATGTCCCCATCTAATGACCAACTAAAAAAATAAGACAATAATTATGATTAAGTGGTCTATTGTGAAGCCTTTTCACACGCACGGTACAGTTCCTTTGTTGTGCATTATTTTTACGGTTATGGTGTAGTAGTTCACGTGAGATCTTACCACGAGTATAATAGGCGACAGAATGCACCAGGTGATGCGGAAGAAAATGTTTGGCTTCTTGCCCAGCATTATTTCAATGTCTTCAGCAAAACGGTTATAACCTACAACAAGCAAATTATATAAATAAATTAAAACCCGGTCTTCTGTATCTTTGCGTCTATAGTGTGTTCGTTACTGTGATCAAAATCGTAAACGCCAAATAATTATTCTAAAGCGTTAGTCTGAAGCTGGGCACCAGCTTATTCACGAGCGCTGCGTCCAGATTATGTCAAGACGTGCAAAATAAATAATAATGAATGTGAAGAAAATGCGTTGTCTTACCATATATATAAAGAATTGCCATACACTCGAAGAACCCGACGATGAGAAGGGGAAATCCGCCGATGAAACCGTCAAACAGGTTGAAGACATAAAATCCACCCTAAGCATAGCAACAAACAACAGCTTCATGTTATTTATGTCCTAGGATGCTTGATCCAGCATAATTATTACAGTTTCTGTACAAGATGTGCACATGGCTGTCATTTATCTTTTATCATTTATCATAAGAGCTTTGCTGTGGTCGGTCCATCTTTCTGGAATAGGTTGCCTAGCAACCTACGTAATGAGCTTCTCGGTCTTTCCTTGCTGTTTTTTCCGCAGGCATTTGAAAACCATTCTTTTCGATCGTGGTTTGGCGTTGTCAGCTCGGGAGCCCTCGGATGAGTTCTTTAAGTGGCGCTGTATAAATTTACGATTACGATTGCGAGTATCTACCAAAAGTCTGTGTAAAAGTCGTATATTTCATTTATCTTCCTATAGTTTCTCTACAAGCCATGGCTGTCATTTAACCAACTGATTTCGTGGAGACTATATTATAGATGGACAATTAGGTCTATATCCTGTTCTAAACAGAACTTGTTTCATACATAAACTTTCACAAGAATCAAGCTTCCTTTGAAGCGCATCACAGCCAGCAGTTTCTTGTGTAATAGAGGGGACCCAAAAGGACCATATAGGGCCTACGAGTCTCAAATGAAAGTTTGTGTCCGCTATTGCGGGGTCCGCTATTCCTGGCTAATGACTAATGAACACACAAAAATAATCAGATGACCTTCTTGAATAATGATAAGTCTGGGGAATAAGAACTGGTTTCCTCATTGTGGCTGGCATGCTGAGCGAAAGTTAGGCCTACGATGTTTTCTAATGACGACACTAACCCTAGCCTTGACCCTAACCGTTCGTTCCTCACGACGCGTGCATTGCTCATTATTATAAATGGAGCCCAGAACCAGAAATGGCGGAGTCAGGGCCCCCGGAATAGCAGACTCCTGAATAGCGGGCCGTAATAGACACGACCGAAATTTCATTCACAGTATCTCCGCGTTTCTGTGGAGTACTAAAAAGGCGCTACATTAATTGCTTGAATACATGCATACACAGTAATAGCAAAAGTTTCACCTACTCTGGTCACCATGGAAAGTCCGATGAGGAAGAAAACGAGACAACCGACAGCACGGAATATAATACAATTCCTTCGTGAGTTGCGAATAACTGGGAATTCATCAATGAATGATGAAAAGAAACACTCGATGATCGAAAACTACAACATAATGCAAGAAATCTACTAATAAACTACACTTATTTACTAAAATATTTACTAAATTATTTCTAAAAATATTTTCAAAATTTACATACTAACAATATTTACTAAATTCATTTACTAGGCCTAACATTATTTACCAAAGTTATTTACTATGATTATTTCGTTCAAATTCATAATTTAGTAAGATATTTCATTCACAATTCATATTTTCTCATTTAGTTCGTAGTTTTTGTTAGCTACACACTATGATTAGAATTTGTGTAAGACATTGAATTGAATATTTTACATTCAACCTTTGGACATGACTGAAGGTGAGTTTTCATGGTCAAGTCTTTCCAAACGGATGTTTTCCAGTGGAAGCGCCAGGATTTAGGGTTTGGGGGGCTAAAGCTCCAAGCCCTTCCCTTTTGTCCCCTCCTCCCTGTGATGTGCAGTGATTTCCCACTTTTTGGGGGGCTGAGCCGCAGTTAGGGGGATTAGCCCCCCCTATCCCCCTCTGGCACCGCCACTGATGTTTTCCTGTCCTAAGATGATCCTACTGGATTTTTGCGGGTAATCTATGGATCAAATGAGGCCATTTACTTTCTTTTAAGCGAACATCGATACATTTCTCTGCGTTATTCCTATGTTGCAGTGGCATGTTAAGTCAAGTTCTCAGTTTGAAGATAAAAGGTGTTGTCCAACCGATCACGCCATCTGACTACGGTTTCGCTTGAATGCAATCATCGATTGTTGCACATGTTCAGGTTGCTTACGCTTGCTTGACGGTCTATTATTATCTGTTAGTAGGCCCTAACCATTGTTATAATAATAATAATGTAAGGTGGGCTCATCCACCTGCTCATGCTTGTTTGGTGGTCTCTATTATTTAGAACCATTCTTATGATTATAATGTAAGGTGGGCTCATGCTACCTGTTCATTCTCGGCGGTCTATTATTATTTGTAACCATTCTTATGATTATGATATAAGGTTGACTCACGCCACCTGTTCATGCTTGCTTTGACGGTCTATCATTTATCTGTGACCATTTTTTTTATTATAATGTAAAGTGGCCTCGATAAGCTCATTCTAGACTTTCCTCTTTCAGAGCTTATACTTTTGGATAGTTTTTAATCAATAATAACTGTGAATTACTGTAATGTGAATTACCGTGAGTCACTGTGAATACATACTCTGTGTGTGGTGCCTTGTGACTATAATTCCTAAGTGACTTTATAAGTCATTAGATTAGATTGGATGATGGCTTACTTCTGAACTGAATCCTAGAGTCATCATCATCAAGAAGAACAAGACGGACCAGAGTGGAGGCAGAGGCATAGTTGTCAGACCTTCTGGATAGACGACGAACACCAGACCTGGTCCTGGCAGGCAGCACAAGAAGACCAACAGTTACACTTACAGATCATTCATTTGGATTCATGGAATCTAACTTGGGAGCTTCACCGTGGTCGGCCCCTCATTCCTGAACAGACTCCCATGCAATCTGCGCCTGCTTGTTGTTGTTCTGTCTCTATTTCTTAGTCGGTTTGAGGCCATTCTACCTGACTGTAGTATTGTTCATTACTTCATTCATATCGAACATTATTTTGTATAGCGCCCCTTCAAGAAAATTACTCAGAGTCGCTCCCAACTTCAGCACGGCCAAATAGGACAGTCTTAAGGTGAGAAAAGAACATAAGAGAGACGGTCCTGGGACAGAGGCGAAGCTCCAGAGGGAGGCCATTCCAGGTCGAGGGACCCACCACCGAGAAAGCCCAGCTTTGAATAGTGGATGTTAGGGCAAAAGGGACAAGTAGGAGACCCTGTTCAGATGAGCGGAGGGATCGAGAGCCCCTAGCACTAATCGAATCTAATCCGTAGCACAACTTGTGTTGTCAATTAGCGAGCAGCTCTGAGAAGGTTTCGTAAGCATGCGCTATATAAAACGTGCATGTAGGCTTCGACTACAATTTCGATTACTTGATAGCAGCACGTTGACGCTTCTATATGCATTATGCTGTGCTTATAAATCATCCCTGATCTAATCTAGTCTAACTTCAATGGTTTAATAAAGCAAGAACTGCAGGGTATCATTTAACATTAAAAAATACACACTATGCTTGCGCGGAGCGGAGCTATTTGGTAGTTGCAGAGTTTGCTATCCAACGATTGCGAGTAGGAGCTTGTACAGAAGTCGTGCAACAATCATGGAAAAACCTCTCAGCTTTGGATTTACCGACCCTGGTGCGCGTAAAATGTGCAATAAATGAGTAAAGCGTTCATAGTCTTGAATAAAACTTTACGAGATTCAGAAAGCGAGACACCAGAAGGCACAGAGGATAGCAATATAAAAAAAGTTAAGATTATAGTAAAATATGAGGCAAGAAATAGATGAGGACTTGCCACTAGCCGCAACTTCCGCCACTGAGACTCCTTTCTGCTGAGCCATGAATCCGAGGACAGAGAAGATGACAAACCCGGCATAAAAACTGGTGCCGCAGTTGATAATGGGAACAACAACCGAATCCCTAAAGAGAAGGAATGCAATAATAGTAATTAGTAACTTCTACTTCGCCGGTGTCTATTACATAAGGCATCAACCGAATGTTTAGAAATCAAACATAATTATTATGATGAAATCTGTGTATCATTTACTGTAACAAGATTCATATATTATAATACAGGGAAAGAGAGGTTGATGATTACGAATTAGAGAAAATCCAAACTTCATCGTAAACTAAAGCCTGGACAGAGCCAGACTACTTGCAAATAATGGTTTTACAAAAGCAATGCCTACTAAACACAGGTGCGCGAGTGTTTGCGTGTAAGTGTTGTGTAGGCCTATGTAGTCCTAAAAGTACAAGATTTCTTTTAAAAAGCAGCAGGAATTAAAGACAAACTCTGCGACATATTCGCTTTAAAAAGGAACAACAGTTACACTGTTGACCATTTATAACTCATGAAGCAGTCAACTGGTTTTGACTGGATAATTATAGCAGATACTTGCCTAAGGCAGTTGTTTTTGAATGGATTGTAGCTAGCCATGACCATAAGGCCTCCTGTACAGACGCTCAAGGAAAAGAAGATCTGTGTGGCCGCATCACTCCAAGCCTAGAAAATTTCAGAGACATATAAACGATAATACCAAGTAAAATTTAATGATAACGAAATATGCAATTATGACAGCGACTCTTTTATAAGCCTTTGCAGCTGCAGTAACTATAGACCATAAACGTCATAGGCGAAAACTTCCAAACAGTAGCCTACTAACAATAGGCTTTAACCCACAAGTAGGTTTCAATGCCAGGCCTGGGATGGGTTGAACTGCTTCCACCACCATTTTCATCGCTCCATCGACCAGTTGGATAGGCAACGTTTGTTGGCAGATTCAAATCTAATCTAATGACTTCTTTAGCGTCATTATCACAACACACAAAGCATCAACGGATGGTCGCTTGGTATGATATAAATCCCAATCTGTTGGAGGAGCTCTAATCGAAATCTGAAGGTCAGGGAACCACAAGTCCGGGTAAACAAGGTGAAAGGATCTGAATAACTTCGCCACCGCCCGTACTTTGGTAGTGCCAGACCCAAGCCTGGATAAAGGAGGAGCGCACGTCAACAGCTCTGGATGAAGGAGGAGGGCGACGCTAATGATCTTTGTTATCACACAGTGTCGTGAACTGAAACTACTACTAACAGCTCTGGCGTCCATAAGGCGTCGTTAAACGCTGTGAACTATTGCGTTAGATCTGAGTGGCATTACAGAACTGGTAGAATGGATAAAAACGGACATTCTGAATTTTGTTTGAATAATAATAATAATAATCTTCGTTTATTGATTCAAGCTGACACGAACGCAGTATGATTATTAGTCATAGTATGAACGTATGATCACAAAGTTTTTATAGGAGTAGAATTTAACTGTATGGCAGCCATTCAAGGTGCCCATCTGTCCTGCTGCTCATTTTACCAACGCCATCTGGTGAATGAAAGGCTGAGTCAATATTTGGGATGGTATCGGGAATCGATCCCGCGTCCATGCTGATCTTCTGCTCTACTTGCCGGAGTGTTAACTATTCACCGAAACCCCTCTCCAAAGGGTGTATTTGGGTCATGCAAGCAATTTAAAGGAATCGACTTCAATTCTTTTATCTTCTGATTGTGTCGATCCTATGAAGTGTAACCTTATTAAAACAAGTACACTGCAAGACCTACCCTGGCATCAGCAAGCCGGCTGAAGTCGGGCTTGAGGTAGAAGAGGATCCCCTGTCCCGCTCCCTCAAGAGTCACTCCTCTGATGAGCAGAATCGTCAACAGAACGTATGGAAAGATGGTGGAAAAGTAAACGACCTAAGACACAGACAAACTGGATTAATTAGCAAAAAAGATAATGATGAGGATGCTATTGTTGATGAAGACGATGTACTGCTAATGTAACTGTACAATACAATACAACTCCCTTTGATATCGCCCTTCTTCCTAAGGTGGCCCAAAGCTCAGAAGTGCACACGCCTCGGCGGCGCAGATGCTATTATATTGCAGAGCAATTGTGCGCGAAGGACTTGCTCACGGTCCCTACACAGTAATCGCCCCGGACGAGGATCGAACTCCGTACTCTCCGCGTTACAAGTCAACCTCTCTAACCAGTCGGCCACCGTGCCACACTGTGACAGATTTATATGGCGCCTCTTCCAAAGAGACCAAGCGACAGAAAACCAGGATCGAACAAAATGGATTCATGCGCTACGGAATAGAGGTAAACACCAAGGATTTCATGTCGTAGGATGATGGGCAACCTAGGCCAGAAAGTTGGACCAACCGCTGCGAAGGATCTGCCCTGCACGGATGATTACAGTAGTCGTGTTGCCAATGGCACAATGATGACCTACTGACGACTACGATGATTATGTTGTTGTTGTTGTTGTTGTTGTTGTTGTTGTTGTTGTTGTTGGTGGTGGTGGTGGTGGTGGTGGTGGTGGTGGTGGTGGTGGTGGTGGTGGTGGTGGTGGTAGTGGCGCTGGTAGAAACCACGATTGACGACAATGGCGATGGCAAAATTGTTGATGTTAATAAGTTATTAGAACAAGGTGTCCTCTCTTGTTTGAGATTCTGATTTGGTTTTACCTAATACCATAGGAACCTTCAAACTCGGAGAAAGGCGTCTGAAGACTTTCATTAGAGGTACCTGTATTAAAACACTGCTTTACCTTAACCATTTGTCTCACCATTGGATGCCTTTCTTGCAATGAACTGCATTGTTATTTAGTATTCAATAGAAAAAGCTTTCTTTCAAATATGATCATAACCATATAAGGCAAGTCAATGAATGATACTCGAAATGAGAACGATGCCTAAAAGCACCGTTAGAACAGTTACCTTTCCGAGAGAAGAAATTCCCTTGATTAGAACTGCAAAGACAATGATCCAGGCAAGCAGAAGACAAAGAGCCAACTGCCACACAATACCACCCGAATTCTCCACCCCGTCTGTCATTTGCAGGACTTTGTTACTAAAAAAGACATCATCATTATCAACAGCAGCAGCAGTATCTTCGACATCATCCTAATGCGTCGGTAGATAATTATGTGACTAAGAAAGCGGCTTACATGGTACTTTCTCCATGGGCTACACTTCTACTTGACTTAGGATTTGCTTTTCTTACTGAGAAAGTTTTTGTTCTTAATGACTTTAAAATCGTTTAGGCCAATGTAAGCAGTGCTTTCTCAGATACTTAAAGGCGTTACGGAAAGTTTCTATATATGTACAAAACATACATGAATAGATAGTAGCCTACATATAATATTATACATAGAAACTTACATAAATGCATACATTTTATAGGAATGACCTCCCCTCAATCCGTCGTAAGATTTTAGTTGGGGTCTCACCCTCATCCCTTCGTTGCTTGAAGACTTTCTTGTTTTCTCGGAGCTGTAACACTGAATATCTGAATAGCTAGTACTGTAGTCTGTTAGAGGGGCTTTATAAATTCTCAGATACGATACGATATATATACATACACATATAATAAGCAAGTAAATAAATAAATTAGCAATCAGTAATCTTGTTCGTAAAGAAGTGTTAAGTGTCAGAGGCAAAGATCTCTGACTAACGATTTATTTTCTACCATTTTCGTGGTGGCAAATGTAAATAAGAAGCAAATGACTCACTAAAAGTATTCTTCGCTGGGCGTCTTAATGGCGGATCTAGCAATGGTTTCGTTGTTTATAATTGTGAAGTTTCCTGGTGTCAGACATTACAACAGAACAGTAAGTATCGTATGTTTCGAATTAAAACATAAAAACAATCTTTAACCTAACTTAACAAGTGAAAATCATTCACTCTTACGGCAGCCTATACCGAATCCCCTAAAGACACCCATTTTACCACACTTATATCACCGTACCCGTATTTTCGCATAGATCTACGTGAATGTCACTATACCCATATTACCGCACCCATAAATATTTGCATTAGCTTCCTGTTCAGCAAATAATTTGTTTCAAATTGCGGCTCAAATTTAGCTTATAAAACTTTTAATTCTGGCCAGCCACAATATCTAAAATAAGTTCTTATACCCCATACGAGGTTATCGGATTATCTTTGCCTGGCCATACCTAAATCAAGAACTGTTCTTGGTGAACGAGCTTTCGATTGCTGGACCTACTTTCGGTTGCTATAGAAAGACATTTACATTTACAATGGAACAAGCGCAGTTGGCTTAAATGTAAATAATTTATGGAATTATTGGGACCTGTGATGTTCTTCATGTCGTCCGGGGCAACGCAGTAGATGGTGTTCCACGAATTGTTGCAGTCCTCCCATGGCAAGCGTGAAGTCATGGAAGCAAAGAAGTAGTATATCGTCCAGGATACGATCACGTTGTAATAGATTCCAATGATGGTATTTGTTATCACCATCGAATATCCCAAACCTAACAGACGTTCAGCAAACAAGCATCAACAATATATCCAACACGTCTTCTGTGCATATGTATGTATGACATGTATGTATGTATGTATGTATGTATGTATGTATGTATGTATGTATGCATGCATGCATGTATGTATGTATGTATGTATGTATGTATGTATGTATGTATGTATGTATGTATGTATGTATGTATGTATGTATGCATGCATGTATGCATGTATGTATGTATGTATGTATGTATGTATGTATGTGTGTATGAATGAATGAATGTGTATGTGTGTATGCATGTATATATTATGTATGTATGTATGTATATATGTATGTATGTATGTATGCATGCATGTATGTATGTATGTATATAATTATATGCATGCATGTATGTATGTATGTATGTATGTATGTACATGTATGTATGTATGTATGTATGTATGTTTGCTTGTATGTATGTATGCATAAATGTAATTATGTTTCTGTATGTGCGTTTACGGGGTTATATGTATTATCTATATGCATAGGCTTATGCTAACGAAGTCACCTAAGTAGGCTACGTAATAGCACCTGTATAACTCCAGAAGGACACAAGGAACGACCAACCGAATGCCAAAGCAAGGCAATCATTATTATAGCAATTATCTAATAAGTATGTACGTATGTATGTAATATGTAATTATTATTATGTTCTGACATACCCTTAAAGAGCGGATTCAGTGACCAAGAGGCGATTGGCCCAAGACTGGCGAACTGGCCAAATGACAGTTCAAGGAAAAACAGCGGAAGTCCAACCAAAGCCAGGGTTCCAAAGTACGGAATCAGAAACGCTCCTGAAAGCAAAACAGGTCCACCAGGAACATTTATATCTTTGTCATTTTTCTGTATCATTATATCATTTCAATTACTGGAAGCACTTGTAACACAGCGGGACATTCCCGTGCCTTCCCAAACATCCACTCAGCATATTATTCGCGAGATAGCATTGGTACATGAGATGTATACATGGGCGCCTTGCATGGCTGCCAAACAGTTAAATTTGACTTCATGTATATATACATACATCATACATACATACATTTGTAATCATCCTGCATTTACTTACATACGAACATACAAGATATAGGTATACCTATTTTGAAAACATACATACATCATTCATGCAAACATACATAGGATATGATGTATAGGCTACATACATGCATATAGGTACATGCATACATATATACATACATACAAATCATGCATACATACATAAATTCATACATACATACAAACATACATACATGCTCATATATACTTACTTTCAAAGTCACCTGTCGGTCATTGTTAACAAAGTCGTTCATTTAATAAGTCAATTGGCGGTCATTTAATAAGTCATATATTGGTCATTTAATAAGTCTTGGGTCGGTCATTTTAAAAATCACTATCTGCCGTAGCAAGTCATCTCTAGTCATTACAACTGGATGGCTTACCACCGCCGTTCTTGTAGCAGAGGTATGGAAACCTCCAGACGTTTCCAAGGCCGACGGCATAGCCGACCATCGTCAGGATGAACTCAACCTGGTTGCCCCAGGCAGCTCGTTCCGGTTCGCCGGTCCCATCCTCAGCAACAGCCGCCACGTCATTGTTGCCCGTTTCCATGGTGTTGACGATTGTCTGTTGGGAGGATGAGCGATCCATTTGGGGCTTTGTACCCTCGGTCGTCGCAACTGACATATCATACTTGCCCTAAAACCAAATTACCATTATGCTGACATTATACTTAATTAAATTAATCAATTAATTACTTCATTTGTTGCAACAGTTAAATCTCATACCCATAAGCCTAAGCCTAGCCAGTAGGCCTACTCCGTGTTTCTTGGAGAGAGAGGATGGACGACCGTCATCGTCATCCTACTACAACTATACTACAACCTACAGTCTGCGACCATCGACGACACTAACCCTAACCCTGACCCTATACATCAATCTAATATTGTTACTTGTCCTGAAACCAAAGACATAATTATATTTACCAATCTGTTTAATTTATTTAAAAATTAATTATTTTTATATTTCAATAATAACATTATTATTAGCCCACTTGCCCAAACTCAAATGCACATCTACATAATCTCTTTAACTAAATTAATTCATTCATTCATTTTAATTGCAATTATTATTATTATCTCTTTGTCCTGAATCCTAATTCACAATTACAGATCATTTAATTAATTAATTAAATTAATTAATTACTTTATTGAAATTATTACTATTACTTGCCGTAAGACCAAATACATGACTAATTAATTAATTAATTTATATATTCCAACTAGGCCTACAAGTGGTGTTCACTCAAGATGATTACAATTAAATCTAAGGCGCCAGACACAGGTTGGGCCTACACGCGAGGAACTTGATCAGAGTCGAAACGTGGATTTTGTCACACACACAATCGCTGGATTGTAGACTCGGCGCTCTGAATCTACCGCCTTAAGTCACACTTAAGTTCATTGCTTATGCAGACTTAAATTAGTTCTACTTAAGCTCTGAATATTTGCAGTAATTTATCATTGTTCTACGCGAGGCAGTTAGAGTATGCGGCGGTTTAATTATGCACCTCGAGATCTATCAACATTCGCCCTGAGAGCCGTGGGCCTGAGGTCCAATGATGTTTCATTGGAATACAAACGCAACAGGAATCTTACAAATGTCAAGACAAATGTCGAATCTAACAAATTATCCTATGGGTTACACAGCTTCTCCTGCGTAGGAGATGCCGGGATTCGAACCCAGGTAGGCCCCTATTATGCTGAGTCGCGGAAGTAATGAGAAAATGCTTTTCACGCCAGTTGCCATATAAGACTAACGATCTAACAAGGTATCTAAACTATTGATCTATAAAGTTTGCAAAATATATATAAAGTTATCTAAACTATCGATCTGAAAGTTTTTTAAGCTATTGATCAAAAAGTTATCTAAAGATGAACAAGTCATGCAAGTCGCTTGAAGCGACTATCGATTGATTCCTTGTGCATTATTATAATGTCGCTATATAAGTGATTTTTAAATAGATTGGATTAGCATTCGTCTATAAATTAGATTCGATTAGCACTTAATCCTAAGTAGGCTTCCTTGTCGCGAACCTTTTGTATTTGGTAACGAGCCAGAAACTATCACGATACAACACAATTACATTAATGTGATCTGCCATGAATATTAATCGTATCATATCTCTGATTGTTTTAGCTCATTATCCCATCTACTGTTTATCAGAACTTATTCAGAACTTGTATAAATTTTCATTTAATGTGTACAGTAAGTCCATGTTTTAACATTTCTGCATCAAAACACCACGAATGATTAGTTCCCCAGTCTTAGTATTGTATATATGTATGTATGTATTTATGTATGTATGCATGCATGTATGTACGTATGTATGTATGTATGTATGTATGCATGTATGAGAACACTTAATACAGCGAGCGAGAACTGTTATGGCTAAAACGCGAGCCTTTGCGTTCAATGGCCCTGCACTATGGAACCAGCTTCTTCCTTTGACTTCCCTTGGGTCCTGTTTATTTACTGGTGGGCCTAGTGCCTCTTTTCGTTGTCTCAAGACATCGTTCATTTCTCTGGGTCTTTCGCACTGGGAGCGCCTCTGTTTGGTGTGCGCTGCAAGAGGCGCTATATAAATTGATAGATACAGCATACACTACAATAGCGCATTTTAGGTAACTCACAAGTATTAATGTTAGACTGGTTGCTGTAATGTTCTCCACAAAAAAGGATCACACGGATAAGCATCTTGTTCACTTACCATTTCTTCGTTCTGTGATGGTGGTAAATCCAGCAAGGTGATGAGTGGAGAAGCTGCTTTGCCCGAAGGCCAAAAAGTACCAAGTACTAAGCAGAAAGGTTGATCTCGTTCTTAGTGACAGTTGGCTGGTTTTATATAGGGACTGCTCGTTCATTGACCCAGCGCACTTTGTCCTTCATAGGTAGATCTACCTGCGCAGGCCCACACATTGACGTAACAGACCTTCAGCGATGCACAGGTAACAGTAATCAGGATGCACAATAGAGACCACCAGAGGCCCAGGTCGCATTATCTCGTGGTGCAGCTGAGACAATGAAAAGGTCAACCGTATCAAAGGCCTTGCTATTTGACGCCTGGTTAAGCAAACAACGTCCGCACCGTAGTAGATATGGACATTTAAATTGCTAAACGATTGAAACACTATTCTTACGTGTACGTTTATCTGGTATGCTTATCCAACAACGGTTAAGCTGCGTTTCAGTCCTCTGGCTTAACGCCAAGCAGCGTAACAGTCAGAGTTGGGTACATTCAAAGAAACGGGGATACTCTTAGCGGATAGATTATTCATGTACGTATGTGAGCATGTACCTGAACACTTGGCCTTATAAGAACCTCTCAATACGTCAATACCCAAGTCGCATTGTCTCAAATGACTTCAAACATAATGATGAGAGCTTCAAGATCGCATTTCACAGGCCATTAGTGTAGGCTGTAATTATTCGTTCGCTGTAATTATTCTTTCGAGTCACAGTTCATAGCATCCCACGCACTTTCTTTAGCTACAGTATTCTATCAACAGCAGAGTTAAACTAAAACTAGAGCTCTGTTTGGCGTTGGTAACTTCTTGTGTCCAGTCCCACAATGGAATTCAAGAAACATATCTAACCAGTGCTTTTTTCTAGAAAAAAGGGTTCCGGAACTCAACAAATTCAGAAGAGTTACAGAGGCATATTTTATGGTAATATTTCTATTTCATATTATATATCAATATCAATACAAGCTGAAAGCACTGAAATTAAATGAAAGTATCTAAATAATTTTGAATAATTTTTTCTGAAAAATTAAATTAACAAAGGTATTTTTAATAGCTGAAAAAGGTCCCGGAACGCCGTTCCGGACCGCTCCGGCTGAAAAAAGCACTGTATCTAACCCACGGAACTTCTAATGCGCCAAAGTATGATCAGTAATAGATCATTTTCAATTGAATTGACTATTGATTGATGCATTTAGAATTATGATCATGGCTCTGTTGAAGCCATAGGATTAGAATGGATTAGAGTATATTGGATTAGATTGTCCACCCAAGGACAACTCTCAATTTATTCCCAGATCATTATATACAAATATTTACTAGTTTATTCTAAAATCTTCTAATCATAGGCGTAACTTTCTATTGTGACGGTGGTGTCCGGTCACCACCACTTTTAAAAGTGGTGGTGATAGTCACCACCACTTTTCGATCCTGCAATGAAGTATATTTTTAACATTAAAGCATTTGGCTGTCTACCGTCTAGGCTATTCATGCATACTTAACAGCCCAATGGCGGCAATGCTAATAGAGGCCTCCACAGTGTGTCCACACTACCTTACTTACCCATGTTTGGTTTCATAATTTGGTGATTTCATCAGTTTTGTTTCTACAAAGGGTCAAATTATCAAATTCATGTGAAAAAATGGATCGATTCGTTGTAAAGAGACCGCGACAGGTTATAAGTGTGCATGCAATGTATCATGTTTCCGTGGTACTGTACTTGTTTGTAAACAAGCTGCGGCCATGTCAACTTGTGTCAGAATAAACGAATATTATTATTATTATTGTAAGCTCTAACTGCAGTCTATGTTAATTTAGCGGGTAAAACAGTAGTTTAGGCTGGTAAATTATTTTATATTGTCAATTTGAAATAGAAGCTGGATCGATGAAAATGATTGTTGGCCTAAATGGAAGTGGGATTGATGAAACTAATTCTTTGTTTAAATAGAAGTTTGATTCATGGAAATAATTGTTTCTGTAAATAGAAGCTGGATTGGTTAAGCTAAGTCTTAGCTTCAATAGAAGCTGGATCAATAAAGTTTTTTTGCTTAAATAGAAGTGGGATTGACGAAAATAATTCTTGCCTAAAGAGAAGTTGGATTGATGAAAAAAAATTGGCCAATAAACGTTAAATTGATGACAATAATTCTTGCTTAAACAGAAGTTCGATTGATGAATTTTTTTCTCCTGAATGGAAGCTGGATTGATGACAATTAATCAATTATTATGGGCATTGGTAGACTGCTTACTTACCAGCGTCAAGACGTTACAATAACTTACCAACCTAAACTACGGGATAACCATTTAATTAGCGTTGACTATTGGTACCATAACTTCGACACTGCTAGAGTTTCTATCTCCATAGGCGTATATCTACATTGAGGCACGAGGAAGATGTCTCCTCTTGCTTTTGTTATACACTGGAACTTCCATTGACCAATGATCCCAATAACCAGGATTTTGCCAGTGGTCTGTGAAGTTGCCTCCTCTTGAATTTAAGTCTCGCTACTGTCTCCTTCGCAACTGGACTTGGAACACCATCTGGACAACCTTCTGACTTAACGCAGCGTTTGTGAATAAGCTGGTGTCCTGCGCTTAGGTATAGCTTTCGAGTAGTAGGCCTACGTTAAAAATTAGGAGGGGATTGGTCACCACCACTTTCTGGGGCAAAGTTACGCCCTTGCTTCTAATGAACTTTAATTAGCTGTTATCACTCATGTTAGCATTTCTGCGTTTTTGTCAGATTGTTTTTCTCAATTAAACGAATATATATAGGCTATATTAAATTGGACTAGATTCAGTCGAATGTGCGCCGAAGCTTACCCGCAAAATTAATAAGATCACTATACGAATGTCAGTCTGGTGACGCTGAGGGGCAGCCTATATAATTATGGAGGATAAGCTAGCAGTCTGAGGCAGAACATAGGTCCTAAACGTCCTAAACAGTGTGGTATGTCAGACGAACGTTTGAGAAACTACTGATCCTACTAAAGCATTGAAAAGAAGCTCGTCTGTGATCGCAATTGTAATAACAAAGTACTCTAAATTCCTAGAGCGCTACTTAAATACTGAGCGCACGGCGTCCACTAACCTATTGACAAGTGCTACGTCAAGTCAGAGGGCTGTCCAGAGATTAAATCTAGAAAAGATCCGGTTGGATGTAGACCACAGAGAAGAGGAGACACTAGTGTTTCTGGGTATAGTGAAACATGACAGTAATCTTACTGTGATGTAATGTAGATTATTGTTATTACGCACTTATCAAGCGCCTCTATTTAATGCCCAAGCATCAGTCGATGGCGCTGAGCAATTGTGAGTGAAAGAATTACTTAAGGTCCCTTCACAGTTACTATGGGATGCTCTAATTCGTACTCTCCGCGGCAGAAGGCTGAACTAATCAGCTACCGTATCCCACACTGTGTCCCTTGGTCCACTTACAGAGATGCACCGTTTCAAATCCGATTTGGACTAATATATAATATGGCATGTCGAATGTCCGTCGATTTTCGCGGAAAATTGGTTTCAAATCGATTACCAAGATTCGCCAAGCCATTGCCCGTCTTGCGGCCATTTTCCGCTTTAACACCATTATTACTCAACTATACCCCGGGCCAGGCCATTGTCCAGCGGATCTGAAACACGTTAGCTATTGTTGGTTGTTGCTGTACGACTGTAATTTGCAAATTCTGTTGACCCTGTTTTGTTTTGATAGTTTGATCGTGGGATATTTCGGTAAATATTTTGCGAAACAGTTTGAAGTGTTTTTAAGTTCTCGATACCGGTGAGTTGAAAGCCGAGTGCAGTCTGCGGCGTCCAACCTACAAAATCTATGACCACAGTTCGAGACGTCTTCGAGAGGTTTTTAGCAGGCGTAATGATGCGGTATGTTGATATACAACCACTCCTCCAACATTTCAATGGGACTCATCTAAACTCAAAGAGAAATAACATTTACCAAATGTAAATAACATTGGATTTATAAACAATTTATGGACTGCATAATTAGTTAAATCCAGAAATAGAGAAAACAATCCTTTAATCTTTCATGTAATCCAAAATACGGTGTGCAACTGGTCCTACAATAAAGAATATTCTATTCTATATTCTATACGGGTCCCAAATCGAATAATTCTGAGTCCTATTATATGGGCTTCATGCAGGCAGGGTAAGTAAGTTCAACATCGATCATGCTCTAGTTTAATCACACCAACAACTCCATAGCTAGGCCTACATATGGCATCGCCCAGATATGCAGTAATCATAGGTCAGGGCACCAGCTTATTCACAGGCGTTGCGTAAAGTCGGCGGGTTGTCTTAAGAACAAAGTCCGGTCGCCGGAAGACGAGAGAGAGGGGAGAGAGAGCGAGAGCGAGAGAGACAGAGACAGAGAGAGAGAGAGAGAGAGAGAGAGAGAGAGAGAGAGAGAGAGAGAGAGAGACAGACAGACAGACAGACAGACAGACAGACAGACAGACAGACAGAGACAGAGAGACAGACAGAGACAGAGACAGAGACAGGGAGACAGAGAGAGACAGAGAGAGACAGAGACAGAGACAGAGACAGAGAGACAGAGACAGAGACAGAGACAGAGACAGAGACAGAGACAGAGACAGAGACAGAGACAGAGAGATAGAGACAGACAGACAGACAGACAGAGACAGACAGAGACAGAGAGACAGACAGAGACAGACAGAGACAGACAGAGACAGACAGACAGACAGAGAAACACATAGAGTGGAAAGATTTAGATGGAGAGAGGAAGAGACGGAAATAAAAGTACAAAGCGATGAGAGAAATAAAGAAATCGGAAGGGCGACAGGAAGAGATATAGGAAGAGAGACAGAGAGACAGAGAGAAGCGGTCGTTGCGTCATACATCCGGCGCCAGAAACAACGTCACCCTCTGCAGAGGTCACGCATCACCATCCCTGAAGTTACTAGGCCTCGCGTCAATGCACTGTCATCGATCGCTCTGTCATGGGGTCAAACACCAGATCACCCATCATCAACGTCAACAGCATTACCAAACATCCCGGATCTACAACTTCGCATTTGAGTAACAATTCACCCCCGCATCACACTCAAAAGCCCTTCTCCTCCCATAACACTCTCCTGAACTCCCCGCCTAATCCTATCCCTCTCCATAACACTCTCCTGAACTCCCCTCCGTAGCAACGCTCTTCTCCTCCCCATAACACTACCGAACTCCCCTCCGTAGCAACCTCCCCTAACAGCGTCTCTGAACACTCCCCCCCCCGTTAGAACCTCCCCATCCAACAGTTTTACGCAATTGTATGTAGATGGTTATCGACGATACGCACATAAATTTCAGAGGCGGCGGAGGCGACGACTGTGTCAAATGTGATCCGTGTTTCCTTCCGATCTGTACACTTGTCGACACTGTGTCCGACCGACAGAATTACCGATTCAAATATACGAGCCTCTATAATAAGAACCTGCTTAGAAAGGTAGGCCTAGCCAACAATCAGGCCATCCTGTGTCGACCTACAATAGTCGTGTTGTCAAAAAAGGTGAGATATACAAGCACAAAATGGATATAATTCTCTTTTCTAGAGCTATCCATATCTTTTCAGTCTGTGGTTGTCTGCCTGTCTGTGGCTCCATAACAAAAGCGCGCAGGACGAAAGCGCGCAGACAAAGACGCGCAAAAAATGCGCGCAGTCAAATGCGCGCATTGATAACAACCCCCCACGAATGCGCGCAAAGACAAAAGCGCGCAGCTATATAAAATATGATGTACCGCCTAACTTGATATAAATATATATTTATTATTCGTTTATTGAAACATGAGTGACAACCGCTATCAGTGAAATAGGCAAACTACTACCATAAACCCATGCAAGTGAAGCGAAACTGAAGTCCAATTAAAGCATTATTGAGAAGACTTTTGTTCCTGATTCAGACATTCAGACATCAATTCTTTTATTATCTTTTTACGAGATTTCGTCGGCGCGCATAATTATGTCCTGCTCGCTTTTGTCGTTGAGCGCTTATGCCCGTGTCCCGTGATATTCTATCCGTCCTAAAGCTATCCGGGGGAGGGGCAGGGGTGTAGACGAGCCGGAGCGGTCCGGAGCTGCGTTCCGGTACTTATTATTTAGCCGGAGCCAGTTTTTAATTTTAGACGTGTCTTTGGTGGGAAAGTTGGAGCGGCGTTCCGGTACTTATTATTTGCCGGAGCCAGTGTTTAATCTAGACGTCTCTTGGGTGGGAAAGTTCCCCCTAGGATCGAGTTTTCCCACGCAAGACATATAATTTTGTAGAGAAAGTGTGAAATGTAGGTTACTACCCCCTCGAAAAATTTTGTTGGAAAACTGTCGTTACTACCCCCTCGAAATTTTTCGGAAATTTTGGATACTACTGGCCTTGGAAAAGTGTTCTTACTACCCCCCCTCGAAAAATTATTTTGGAAAAATACTCGTTACCCCCCCCGGTCATCAACTTTCAAATGGCTGGAGCGCTCCGGTACTTCCAAATTTACGTCTACACCACTGGGGAGGGGTGAATAAATCTCCCCCCCGGATGGTATATACCGGTATAGAATACCCGGGGGAGAAACCATTTTTATCCCCATCGTGTGAAATCATCCCGGGGATAAAAATGTATATATGTATAAGGTGTTATTTTAAAAAATGCGTGTATTATATAAATCGATACTGTAATCAAAATCCAAAACGAGGTATAGGTAAAGCAAGTGCCTCTATGTGTTCCAAGTATTCTAAGCAATCAATCAATCAATAAAATTCGTTTATTTGTGTAAATTAAGCTGACACGGACGCATTCTTAACAGGCAATATTGTTCAGGGTATTCAAGAGACAGTCACAAAGCAAAAGATCAAAATATGTTAGTAGACGTGCTTATAAAGAATACGTGAAATATAAATACGGTGATCTTTAATAGGCAATTGAGAAGTTAATGTTTAGAGCAAATCAGACCGGTTACATTAGGAGAATAACCAAACGGGGAGTGGCTTTCTTTACCTTCTCTTGAGGGAGATTTTTGGAAAAGGAAGCATGACGACTAACTTTGCCGCATTGTTTAATTAGCATGAATCTCATCACAACACCAAACAGAAAACAAGAGCTCTTAAAGTTGGCTCTTTGTCTCAAGTGACTTCGACGGCTTTGCTGGTGTAGGCCTACCTATAGATGCGAAACGACCGATATCAAACGTAGAAATGAACGACATTAACACGACTTAAGTTAAGAACTATGGTCTTAACTTTAGACCTACATGACAATAACAAGTCTTAACTTTAGTTCTAAATGACATGAATCTTAAGTTTTTGCCTTAACAACATCAACAAGCTGACACAGCGAACAACATCTGGGCAATTAAGGTTTGTCAATTAAATGCAAAATAGGCTAATTGCACAGAGGCATTGTTTAATTTGCGTGAGATTACAACAATACACAGAACACAAGAGCCCTTGAATTTCGATCGTTGTCGCAAATGGCTTCAATAGCTTTACTGGTGGACTTTAATAATAGGCCCGGAGATCGATATCAATCAAACGCGATCCACCAAGTCACACAATTAAGACCTTAAACCCTTTTCATAACACTTTGTCTTAAGTGCTTGCCTGTTAGTTAACTGTGAAGCGCCCTTGCTAACCTGTTAGTTACGGCGCCATATAAATTGTCACTATTATTATTTGTCTTAATTTCATAGAGAGAGAGAGAGAGAGAGAGAGAGAGAGAGAAGAGAGAGAGAGAGAGAGAGAGAGAGAGAGAGAGAGAGAGAGAGAGAGAGAGAGAGAGAGAGAGAGAGAGAGAGAGAGAGAGAGAGAGAGAGAGAGAGAGAGAGAGAGAGAGAGAGAGAGAGAGAGAGAGAGGACGGACAGACGGACAGACGGACAGACGGACAGACAGGGAAATACAGGTACAGGTACAGGTACAGGGACAGGGACACGGACAGGGACACGGACAGGGACACGGACAGAGACAGAGACAGAGACAGAGACAGAAATGAAAGGCTCTTTGGCTTCACTGGATTCTTTGCCCCCGTGTGCCAACAATAAGTAGCATATGGTTTCCCCAGGGCTGTAGCACTAGCCTACTAGGAAAAAGTATTGGCAATACCAATAGGCCTACCAATAATGCATAATAGAAGTATTGACAATACCAATAGGCTACCAATAGGGCCTACTATTTCTTTAAAATATTGCAATACAAATACCAATACTTTCACCAATACTTTACTCTAAGCAAGTTAACATTTATTCACATAAAATGTATGTATGTATGTATTTTCGTTTATTAGTTCAAAATATTATTTTGTTGTCAGAACGCAACAAGTGACAATTATTGTTCTAGGTTGTAGAAGTTATGAATCTTAGATTTTTGCTTATTATATAAATACGTGATGAGATCTAAATTACTATTGTATTGTATTGTATTGTACAGTATTTTAAAACATAGTAAGACGCAATTTTCGAAGCGTAGCGATTTATTTCCCACTATTTCTTGATCGCAACTAATTCAAGACGTTGAGAAACCATATAAATTATAGTGGAAAAAGTATCGGTATCAAGTGTCACAGACAGGCTAAAAAAATATCGGCTATAGGCTACACATGCGACACCAAAAAAATTAAACTACGACTGACATAATTTTTATAGTTCTAAACTGACTTAAATTGGACAAGTTGTAAGTAAGCTGCAGAGGATACTACTTGAATGGGGGGGGAATGATTTCGTACGACTCATGGGGGTACTTTAGCACGAGGGGATAGTCCCTCCCGTTCAGAACTTCAGATTTATCCGGCCGGATACTTTATTTCGCTAAGGGGATATGATTTTAAAGGGGATAGATCATAGATAGGCCTACTCTCATGACACCGGCGCTCGATCGTTTATCGGGCTACCCTATAGGCCTACCATATAATTATCTGTAGCTGTATATCTCTCACTCTATCTGTTACCTGTATCTCCCTCTGTTTACCCGTATGATGGGCCGTATGGCCCGTATCATTATCACTGTTTCTCTGTGTGTAGCCTATTTACGTCTGCGTCTGTGTGTGTCTCTCTCTGTCTCTTTCCAATGGAATCCGTGCCTTGCTATAGTCCTGCCTGGGATTTTCGACTGATGCTTGGGATTCGCCACAGATAGGCCTAGTACTGATCCCATTGAAGAACAGTCGTAGCAGACAGAATGGAGTGGAAGCAGTCAGAGGAACGGCAGAGAAACTTTATGCCACTGAACTTTAAGCAGATGACTAACCGAGAAGAACAGGCCCAGCACCCTGATAAGTGCCGTCATCAGGAGGTAGGCCTACTACCCTGAACAATGCCACATCATAGGCGTAGCTACATTGAGGCACGAGGAGGCAGTTGCCTCCACCTGCCTTTTTTGTACTGGAACTTCGACTGACTACTGACCCCAATGACCAGGAGTTTGCCAATGGTCTGTGAAGTTGACTCCTCTTGAATTTAAGTCTCGCTACGTGCCTGTGCCACATTGCGGGGGTGGACCGTGGATGCATGGGTGCATTATTTGCACAAAACAGCCCCCTCAAGGCCGTTACCAGTCATTGCTTCCACGACGTCAATTCCTATTTTAGAATCAACAGTCTGCAGTTAATGTGCCCGATAAAAACGAAAAACAAGTGGATGTCAATATTTATGATAAACATGCTTGATCTGAGGTACCTCGGGGCAAACTTATAATAATCCTAATAATAATGAATATTGCATATAGTTAACATCAGTGTGTTATCAGGTTGTACAAAATTTTATTGGCACCACCCCTTTTAGACCAAAGTTCTGCCCAAGCATGTACGGTATCTATTTCGCACAAATTAGGGAATCTTTAATTTGAGGCATCAAATTAGTCACTCAAACTATCAGTATTAATTCACCCTGCACAGACTTGCAAAGTTACTACATGTAAAGCCAGTATTATAATGCAAGACATCCACTTATTAAGGCCTGAACATCAGAATTACAATGCAGTAGCCTACACAGCTGAAATTTGACAATGCCTCTTACAATATCCAAAGGCCCACTTTCCAACCTAACTGTAAAACCTGACGGCAACATGTTTTGAGTCCACTTTGGATTGGCTTTTAGAATAGTATTATTAAACTTATGATAACTTATGATAAAGAGAAGAAATCTGGAGCCGAATTAGGCAGTTTCGCGATTTTTAAAATAAAACTACCGCGAGATCCAGTCTGGTCCTAGCCTCTGGAACTCTCTTCTGGCAAAATTTCGCTTTGCAGTCTGTTCTGGTCTGCTCTGGTCTGCTCAGGTCTGTTCTGTTCTGTTCTGTTCTGGTCTGTTCTGTTCTGATCTGTTCTGCTCTGGTCTGTTCAGCTCTGTTCTGGTCTGCTCAGTCTGCTCTCAACTAAAATCTCTAGACTCATTTCCTCTGTTGGCTGTCTCAATGTCATCTTGGACTCGTTTCTTGGCTTTCAACCAAACTCAATCCGGAGTTTGGCTTCCACAACGATTTTGATTAGTATAGTGACCATTGGCTGAAGCCTTGAGTTAAAATACTGCGGTGCTATAATACGAGTTCTTAGATTATATTACATTATAATATATTTCCCATAAGTGAACTTAACAGGAACTATCACAACAGCTTATGATCAATGAGCATACCAGGCGCTACCTGAATATGATGACGATCCATTTAGTTATCGAAAATAACTTGCAAGTTCTGCTATACATTCAATGCAATTAGGCCTCTATTCAGCGGGACTTGTCCCTTCGGGTGTGCCCTTTTCTCCATCATGCCATCTCTTCATAGATAAACTTTTATAATCATATACATTATGTGTATGAAAGCTGTTTTACTGTTGTTTCATGTTATTCATTTTTTTCTGGGAACAATAAAATTGAAATTGAATTGAAATTGAAACTGATCTCATTAAAAACTACAGAAGATATCTCCATCTTTAGAACACATTCTGGGCAGTAAACAAGATTACAAGAGTCAGTAAGTGAGTCCTTTCACTCTCAATAATTAAATTGCAATAAGAATTTTATAAGTAAATGTAAACAATTTTTTTACATGCAAACGAAACTGAAACAAAAAACGGAATGCAGTCTCAAGTAACCCAGTCTGCGATTTCAAAGCGTAGGCCTACTTGTAATCGTAAGTGCACATTTATGTAGCTCCTCTTCCAGAAAACTCCTCACAGGCTGTACCGACAATACAAAACCACAATCAATTAGGCGAAGAGCAGTCCCTTAAGGTAGCATCGAGGCAGCTATGGGTATGAATTGTTAACGAAGTCATTTTCTGTGAGGGCGGATGGCCAGTCCGCTCCCTTGCTGTTTCATCTTCCCATTGACATTGAACGATCAGTGTAGGCCTACTTATTATTGTTGAATTGGCTAGTGGCGCAGTGGAGCAAAAATCTCGACCAAATATTTGCCTTGGCGGGAGGTTTGAACCAACCTCCGACCTCTCGATTGACAGTCTAGAACGCTACACTACACTATTGAGCACCCCGAATCGACTGACATACAAACAGAGGTGGAATGTCAACTGAGTCAAAACCAGTCAACGATCATTGGTTTCATTTGGCAAGCATTCTACTTCTTACCAGCAGCCACCCATATCAAAAAGAAAGAATTAGTTTATAAAAATAGAAAACTCACAACACTGAATATCTGAATGTGGTGAATGGAAGAAAGAAAACGGTTTCCCACTCAAAGCCTGTTGATCTCAACAACACAAGAATCAAACATAGGACCGACAAATTATTCATAGAAAAATAACTCTTGTACATGTTATTCAAGCTCAAACGAAATCAACCTACAAGCTGGTCATACACTGAAAACAAAAACAGGGTGTCACAGAGAAGTTTTATACATTTAAAGTTTACGTGTTGAAGGTTTCATCTGCTGTACTCAACTTCTGTGTGTTACAATTATTTTATATAATAATTATATTTGAGAATTATAATGATGATGATAGGTGATGATAATGATGATGATGATGATGATAACACAATGCGTTATTGAAACTCACCTCTTTTAAAGAACACAGCAACAATATTGTGCAATAAGCCATCTCAACAACAAGACAAACACAAAATTAAATGCTTTCAAAATTATTAGTACATTTTTAGCAACTTCACTTGAGTGTTAAATACACTTCTGAAAGTCTTTTGTCCTTATGTTGCACACATATAAACAGTACGTCACAGTCACACAAGCACTTTATATTCAGAATTTTGCTAAATTTTGAAAAAAGAAAACACAAATGCTATATGAAGGGTTTCAACAGTCTTCAAACTCAACTGAGGTAAAAATTAAGTCATCCATATCCCAAAGTAGGACATACAGAAGCATTCATTCCCTTCTCTTTGGTATCTGAGTTGGTAAAACTTGGGAAAAAATGCCAGCACTGCAGTAGTACTTTCCTTTCCTTTTGATGCTGGTGTTAATTTTCCTTTGATACCGGTCTTAATTTTCCCTTTGATTTGGTGTTAATTTTCCCTTTGATACTAGTGTTGTTAATTTATAGAACATTCACAGTTACAGAGGAAAACTGAATGCTGCATTAGTTTAACCTTTGAAATTTCTGGCAATAACAGCATATACCTATTGTGCGATGGTCACTTTGATATAGACAGACGTGTTTTATTACATAAAATCTACGTTTTTCACCCCTGCTATCACTTCCTTGCAGATATTTGAATTACGTTTGCTGTATAGTTTTAATTTGCAAATTACCAAATGTGTCACTTGGAATACCAAAGTTGAAAAAGCTCACCTACGGGCTCCATAAGGATCACATACTTCAGCATCACCCATCAGAGTATTTCTAAATCTGCTACTGAATTCTGTCAATAAATACATAAATTGAAGTTAACTTAGCCTAATTAGGGATTCTGTGTTGCTATGGTGTGTTCTCACTACATTGCTAAGCTTACCGAATGATTGTGATGCCATTATTTGTCTTCATTAATAAAAATTGATAACATAATCAACAGAGCAACAATGGAATGAAAATATTTTATTTATTAGCTTTCAAAACTAAACACCACAGCCAACAGTAAAATAAGTCTGACATTATGGCTGATCGGTTTCATGGTTTCCCTGGAACATGGAGTGCACCGGATCTGGAGCTACCCCTGAAATTGATAAGTTTTTATGGACTTTCAGCAAGTCCTTAATGCACACAGGTGGCCTACTTGCACCACTGATTGATGCTTTTTCTCTAAACAGTTGTCATACTTAGGTGTATTTAAGAAAATAACAACCAACCGAAATAACTAATAATGAAACATCATGTTTTCTTGAGATGATAATGGTTTATCAGATTTCTGCTTCAGCAGTGCGTTTAATCAAAACTCACCATACAATCATCAGTACTGTACTTGCAGTCATTTAAATCAATAAGAAAATATATCCCGCAGTAACTCTACAAAGAATATAGTAATGATAAGCTTTATCAACACAAAATCGGGTACTTAAGTCACCAACCAATAATTATACTAGAAAGCATTAGATCACTGCACCAATGCACGGTCACCAAAATGCCCAGAACCTGCTTATTTTTCAATGAATTGATTGGGTGAGATCCTTCACGACCACTGCCCATTTGAATGGATGCCACGCCTTTGAAGGTCTCCCTTACATGGAGATTCAAATCTCTGAAATAAGCCACTATCGGTATGCAAACCATCAGTCACATGCGCAGAGATGCATGCAAAGCGACATTATGCTTGAAACCAATGTAGCTGATTGTGCAAGTGTAGATGATACTCTGAACTGGAACCTGTGCTGAAAGCTTCCTGCACTAGAGAAATGATCTTTACAAATTCCAAATTTTCAACAATGGCAGTCAGAAGGGTAAATGACACCAAGACAAGATTTTCCCCCAAAAAGGTTATTCTGAAACAACTGAAGTAATTTAACAACAGAAATTTGTACAAAAATTATTAGAGTAATCCAAATCAAAATAAATATCTTAAGTTCTTTGTTATTTCAGCTAGTTTCCTTAACACACTGACCAACCACACACTTTTAATTCAACTGTTAAATGCGTGAATTGTTCGGGTTAAGTTACACTGTCAATCACTGGTGTAGGCCATTTCTTTTCAACTGTTTAGACCATTCTTCACAGACTAGCTGTAAGTTACGATTGAACGCTGTTCCTTGATGTTTTATAGACAAAGACACAAAGCAGTGGTTAACATGGCAACAACTGAATCCTTAACAGCAGCATTTTAACACATAATCACTTTTTGGCACATTATTTACACAATTTAATGACTCATGACGTTAGCCGTGACGTCAGATCAGCAGTTGCCATGGTAACAGCTAAGCTGACAACTAACCAGGCTCTGAGCAGTGTTAATCGTGCCCATTATCTTAACAAAGCAATGGAATTTAGGCCTCGTGCATACTATTTACATAGAAGTCTAAACAGTTCAAAAGATCGCAGCTACTCGGCATACAGCGGCGAACGATTCGTGCACCGATGGAAAATTTCTTCTGTATACGGGCTCATGCACAAATTAAATCTAGCAACACGCATGGAGAAATGAAGTTTAGATGGTTGACTTTTTATGACGGCGTTCTTTCTTGAGCTTTTAACTTTTTAATGGTGTTCTTAAGTGCCTGACGTTTGTTACAGAACCAGACGCGAATGACTTCGCGGTCGTAGCTCAGTCGATCCGAAAGCTCCGACATTTCGCTCCCTATCAAGAAAATTACACAATAGCACTCAGTATTCAGTTATTTAAGCATTAATTACCTACCAATCTGATTTATCAGCAGAACTTAAGAATAACTCAGGAAATTGCTTCATATAGTAAATGAATATAATAAAAATATAGATTTCAAAATGCAAACAATTTCATAACAGTACACAATTTTATACATATCCTCCAATGTAATGAATTGGTGAAATTGATATTCAAAGTTTATTGCGGCTGAAGCAATAGGCAATTTTTCATAGCAGGCTGTAACGTTAATGTAGAGTCAAGTAAGGTGGCAAATAACTGAGAGTAGACAATTGCACCTTTGAAAAGCAATAAAATGCTAAGGTGGCTAATCAATTTTTGCTGGAGAAAACATCACAGGAACCGAATAAGTTGTTTAATTAAAAACAAAGCAGAGATAAACAATTGCAGAATCACATGTAACTGCAACCTAAAAGACACGGATTATTAGCAACATCCACTAAACAGAAAGTGAACAAATTCTTTAAAAGACAACATCTATTTCAACTAAAGAATATCAATCACAGCTAAAAAAATTCATGCAGACAGAATGCCAAACAGAAAGAAGAACTGAGAGAATTTTAAGTAAAAAAAACAAAAAACAGCAAAACACACCTATAATCAATAGCCAGATAACACATCACAGTCTCTTGAAACGTTTGATCATTATTCTAACTGAGCCTTGCAGAAGTTGGAACATTCTCATAGGCAGTTAAACGCACGTCCAATGACTTTTTCTGTGGTTCTGTCTACGAAACATAGAAGTTCATGTGTTTACAGATTAATGCAACTTACAACAACAAAAGACTACAGATCCAAAGTCTACCTTTTGTCATTTTTGATATTCAATAACATGTACCTGGTCCAAAGTGTGGACTTGTTAACAAAAAGTCGTTGGAAAGGGACAAGCCTTATGATACGGTGTGTAAACCAGGTGATACAGCATGTAAACCACACTGCACTGTTCTCTTTGTTTTGCGATTTAGGACTGATATGGCCCAAACTAGATCCATGGAATGCCCTTCCATCCTCTCTACGTGTTACCCTTCTTTCTGGGTCTCTTCCTACGTCCTTCAAAACCTTTTCTACTCTCGGGGTTCTCGTACTGGGAGCGCTTCTGAATGGCCACTGCTGTGAGCGGCACAATATAAGTTAAGTTAATAAATACAATAAATATAAAGGGGTATTGCTGAAAAAGTTGAGCTCTACACTACAGTTCATGTATGGCATGTTAACCAGTATGACATGTTAAGTTAATAGATTTACAGATCTGGGTCAAGTGAACAAACCTAGGCAGCAATTAATTTCTGCATGGACTCCTCTGCCTGAATGCTATTCCTATGACTTGTTTGCTGGAAGACTGCACATACTTTCAACTGGAGTAATCTACTCTAATCTAATCTAACCCAATTACTTCTACTACACCATGAAAATGCACAAGTGATCAATCAATGATTGAGTCAAGTGAAATCTTAATCAAAAATCATAATGCATTGTAGAGGCATGGTCGACATCCATTTGTTCCGGAAACAATAGAATTATGCTATCAGGTTGGCAAGTTGAAAATGGCGAGTCCTAAGTTTAGACCTGAAAGTCAGCAAAGAATCACCAGAATGGTCAGAGTGGGGTAGCTCTCGACCTAGAGAATCAAAATAGTATTAGTCGCGGATATAGGCGAGTGAATCATAAACAACAATTTGAAACATAATTTAAAGTAAATTAATTAACAACAGTTAACATGCAGCGTTTACATTCAAACAATTACAAAGAAAACCAAAAGTAAAATTCTTTTCAGAACAAAATATAAAATATTTACGTGTAAAATTAAACAAAATTTTGGAATCAGTCATGATTTGCCATGTTGATTATTTTTTAAATTTTTTATTACTATCTTCAAAGACAAACTCTGTCAATTAATAACTTAGTATGAGAAAGTTAAGAAGCAATAGAAAACCAGTCACTTAAACTAATCTTGATAGGCAACCATAATAATAATAATAATAATAATAATAATTATAATAATAATAATAATCTGCATACAAGAACAATCGATGGTCACTTCAAGTGAAATCAGTCAAAAACATAATCCATTAGAGAAGAAAGGTCCAAAGTCGATAATTCTGAGAAATTATAAGAAATTATTTTTTTCATTATTATTTGAATAATTGGCCAGCTGTCGGAGAATGTAGCCATGCACAAAATCTCATGGTTCGGGACACATAGATCTAAACAAATCTAGATCTTCCAGTTCTGTCTCCCTCTAACTGATCTTTAAAAAAAATAGTGTATGGTTAGAGCAATTTTATTGCCACGTTTGCTAAGGGGTACGAGTAGATTATAAAATCTAGTTTAGAAAACATCTTCATGTCTTGGCAGCAATTTGAACTCCTGGTCTATCAGTAGAGTCAGTCCGGCATGCTAACTATCGCACACCCCTTAGAAATTATAAACTTTTCTATCGATCGAATTCAGTCAGGTGAAGCCGAAGATCACTTACCTGAAGGATGAGTATTTCGTTCAAAGTATTCGTTCAGCACTTCGAGGGCTTGCGGAGTGAAGGAGGTCCTGCGCTTGCGTTTTTTTGACGGTTCGCTCCCGATGAATTCGGTGAGATTTTGCATTCCGTTTTTATAGCGTTCCTCCGCTTCTGCCATCCACCGCTCGAGAACTGGTTTGATTTTTTGCGCACTCTTTGGTGTTATGTCGAGCTTTTCAAACCTTAGTGCAAAAAACCAAGTTGTAATTGTTACCAGAAATTTGAAATCAGAAATAAAGCCATTATAAGAGAAAATGATCTGAGGTATGAATGATATTGAAGTTCATTAACACCAAACAGTAATTCAATACACAAACAATCCTCTGATAACTAGAAAACGTTACTAGTGGTGGGCTCCCACACACATAGAGTTACCTCACCATCCAGCAATCTCTTACCAACAGAAGATGGAGGTTCCACATCAAATTTGTGCATGGCTAGCATTCCCTGACAGCTGGCCAATTATTCAAATAATAATGAAAATTGTATTCTACAGCTTTTGATGACCTGCATTCCTCTATTCCTGCATAGTTACAGAACCATGTTGTGCTTTCTCAGTAATTTGACAACCCACATGAAACAATATCCCAGTAAAAATCTCAAATGCTGCTATTATGTAGCCCATGTTTATTGTAAGTTTCACATTTTTTGGTTTCCCAAATCTGCATTTAAACTGGACTTCTCTAAAGGTTATCATTCTTTTCATACAGTGTCACTTAAATGGTGGTTGAGGAAACCTCGTGCATTATGATAGCATTGATATAGAAGTCATTAGATTATGATCAGACTTTAGAACTCCACACATCTGAATGGGCTGAAAGGCACTATACAAATAACACACCTGTAGGTACATAAATAAGGAGATTGCACTATTATAACATTATTATTAAATACATTATTCATTTATTAAGCATACATATCTAATGACCAAGCATCAATCGATGGCACTGAGCAATAGTGCCTGAACGACTTCCTTAAGGTCCCTACACAGTAACCATCTCAGGGGAGGCTTGAACCTGCATGCGAGGCATGCAATCTAACCAATCGACTACCATGTCCAAAACTCCAAATGTGTCCCACATTATGTTCCAAAACTAAACAGAATTTTGGAGCCATGTTCAAAACCATTATAATAACAATGATATCTAGCCTTATAACATAAGTAATTAAAATTGCATTGTAACTATAGTATGTGTAACAACTAAGTAAGTATATTCTTGAATGAGAAGCACTAGCAAATGTACAGCACTGTACATGGCAAGCTTAAAACATTCAAACAAACAAAAATTTATATATATAAACCAAGAACTGAATGAGAGAAGTTAAAGGTAGTGTATTTCAAATAAATATCAAAATATCTGTATTAAACCTGCAGATGGCCGACTGACTGTACGAGGGGCCTTCAGTGGCACTCAGAGCCTGACCCACTTGAGTCTGAGTCAGGCCTAGGGACAACCGTCGAATTTTGAATTGTTTTGCGAATTCTCGAATCTCATCCAAGTTAACACCATCAACAATTGTGCCTTCTCTGCTACCACTGATGATGTCTGGAAAACAAGGTCAAGCGATATCATCAAACAATAGTCACATCAAGAGATTATCGAGAAATGTTGGCATCACAATACACAAAGCAAATGTTGGCACCAACAGTACATCAGAAAGATACTGGCATCAACAGCAGAACAAGAAGATAATTGTATTGTTAAAACAACAATAAAACATCTGTCGGTCCTATGCTCTGGAATGACCTCCCTCTACGATTTGATCTGTGATCTCAATTGGTGGTATTGCAGTCTCTTCTCGTTGTCTTAAGACGTTTTTTACAGGGCTCTACGCACTGGGAGCGCCTCTGATTGGGTATTACTGTGAGAGGTGTTTTATAAATCTGTAAATACAATACGATACAACACAAAGAGGATGTTGACATCAATGGCATATCAAGTGGATGCTGACATGAATAGTGCATCAAGGCGAGAGCAATGTTACATTCCTGTATAAACAGCTGGTCAACTGGTAACATGGCTGATACTGCACTGCCGTACATCCCTTGAGCAAACAGTGTCTTCTTATACAGCAGTCTCTGCCTCAATCAATTTTCCACTACGCATCTGTGCTTTTCAGAGTTTCTTAAGCAGGGTTATATGCCTTGATACATACAGTTTTATATACAGCTTATGAAATGATTTCAGTTTAGTTTAAATAGAAACTTAACATCTGTTGGATGTCAGTAGCACTTTTCACACATAGACACATAGGCGCTATATAAGTCTTAAACTTCACATATGTACATGCTATATACATGCATATACTCATAAATACAGATAAGACACACTGGTCACACATTCATGCCACATATACAAGCACACACTCAACGGTACATACATACATCATATAGTAAGATTTTCACCAGTTGTAAGGCAGGAATGTTTCCAGTGAGAAAACTAGCACAACTAACACACCCAACTGCAAATAACACCGGCTGTTGAGCATACGTTCAAATCCATATGAGGCCTGCCTCGCATTAAAGTCGCACGAGAAATATGACTGTACTGACTTGGTAAGAGTTGGTTGATGTTTGGTGTTACGGTTGCCGTGGAGACTGCTGACAGGTTGCAGTCATTCTGCAACGAAGCAATAGTGTTGCTCAGACTGCTTGGCGTTGACGATATCTTTGACTTCTGGATGCTTCCGTTCGGCTGCGAGTGGTGATCAGAGTTTGCACTGGACAGCACTAGCGATACAGCGGTTGCGTTTAACTTTGGCGCCTTGTTCTACAGAAACAAAGTGCACAGATTAGAGTGTTTCACTGGCCTCACACCAACACTGCAATAGCAGCTGTGTGTATGAATCAAAGCCTTTAAATGGCAGCCTTCTTGAACATGACAAAAGTACTATTACACAACTATCTGACTGATCCAGTAAATTTAAACGACATCTCAAGACATCTAGAATCTCTCCCATACAATCTTCACCTGAAAGAATGAAAGTATCTATGAGAATCAATCTTCTTGGTGAAAAATAGCAATTAAAAAGCCTCTCTATAAAGTGACAAATACGAACTGTTGCAGTGCAGCTGAATCACATGAAACAGAATGTATGGTTAATGGAAAATTGTTCCCTTGCAGAGAAACGTTCGATGCATAAGAAAGCCTGATAAGCTCTTACTGATTCCGGAATTAAGGAACCTGCAAATCCCAACAGTTAGCAGAGCACAGTTATCTGTGACCAGACTGACTTGATACTGAAAACACAAGTATGCCAGGGCCGGGCAGACCAGTGCAGATTGCCAAGTTGGAGGAACCCTTGAATCAAATTAGCTCATCCTTAAGAACCTACATCTCATAACATTTTAGGGACAAGGATGTACTAAAAGCGACTGGGAAACCAATGCAGCTCATCATTAAAGTGCTAAAATGAACTCTTAAGTAGCAGTCAAACCCCAAGAGTTGAAAAGGTGTCTTGTATGATTACTGTTGCCAAGTCTGTGCCTCAGTCAAATGACCTGCAACTTTGGGACCATGCTTCTCTTGGATTTCTATCCATGTGTGTAAACAATTAACGTATAAACCTCAGCCTCAACATCAAGAGTTCAAATTCTGGTTGGTCTGCTGTTGACCTAATTACTGTTTTGGTTTGGTGTGATATTGGTAAGCTTTCAGTTGGCCTTTATACCATTTGTACTACCTTCCTTCCCAGCGGGACTTTGGCCCCTTATGGGTCTCCCGAGTATCCATACTTGTCTGCCAATGTACTGAATGGTATATTACTTATTCTGTTTGGTAACTAAATAAATAAAATAAATAATATACAAGGCGTTAACCAATTAGACATCAGTGCCATAGTAGATACTAATTAATTAAATAATTAATAAATGGTAAAGATAAAAATTGACATATTCACTGTATTTTTAGATAAGAATACAAGATCTAAATTTAACTTATTATGCAATGTACATCGGATAGTAGCACACAGTAATATATTAAGAAGCACACACTTTCCTCTTGCTTTCTCTTGATTATGAGATACACAGAAGCAAAGAGCTGTGCAAAAAAAATGACACACGGTAACGGCATGGACAAAACAATTATACTGGCGACACCAATACCAATTGGTGACACCAATACCAATTGGTGACACCAATACTAGTCCATAGATATAGCTGCTGTGTTAATAATTATGCACATTGTACACGCAGTATTTCTCGTGTGCAACAGTTCGACAGAAAGCGTAATGAAAAGTTGCGGGATTAATAAAACCATTTGACTTTACTGACCTGTGGTGTTGCAATCGCCAGCAGCTGGCCCTGCGCCTTGGCAATAAATTTTGGCAGCTGGGCTGCTGCGGCTGTTGCCATGGTGATGTTCGGTTGTTGGGGGGATGGGGTGGCGGAAACGCTCAGCAGGGACGACACAGAGCTTGTTGACGAGGAACTCTGCGAGGCTGTTAAACAGAAAACGAGCGAAGATGACGTTGGACCATGTTTACGGAACAAATTTGCCAGACAATGCATTCACAGACGCCTGTCCTCTTCGGATCACAGAGAACGCAAACAATCCTAATCCAAGAAGTTCAACAGATGCAAGTCGTAAGATGGCATGCACCAGAACACGACACGTACAGCATCTGTTTGTGTATGCATGTATGCAACTGTTCAGATGTCATGCAGACATGTACATTGTATGTCAGCATGTATAGATATCGCTTTCGTGAGTTTCTTGTAAGGCGCTATAAAAATGGCCATATACATACATACATAGTTACATACATACACAAATAAATATGTGTGGCTTTCTATAAGAATGTGCGACATGGTGGTCTATCGACAGCAGTAACACGTGTACACTCAACACAGTATTCTATTGATTGTGGCTGAGGCATAAGTTAATATTGGCAAGCAAAGCTTTCTTGTATAGATAGATGTACCAGCTCGTTAAAATCTTTGGCACGCGTGATGTGCATCGATGCAATTACAAGCAGAGAAGAAAGATCATCTCACCGGTTCCGTATTAAAATTAAGCGATTTACCATGGTTAATCACCAAACCCAGGTATTTTATTGATTGCACCAAAGGAACCGATACGTCTCTCAGAGTCATGGGAGTAATTGCAACTTTAGCTGATTTACCTACAGCAATGCAATGAGACTTGGAAGGATTGAACTGCAGAGACAAATCATTAGAAACAGACATGCAAAGGGCAAACATGTCTTGCAGCCCATTAACAGAGAAGCAAATTAACAACATGTCGTCTGCGTAGAGCAGGCAGCCAATAAATAATGAACTGATGTGACATCCTATATCAAGTTGACTCAGTTGCACGACAAACACATTAATGAATATGTTAAAGAGGGATGGCGACAAAACACTTCCCTGTCTCACACCAGATGTCACTGAGAAGCAGTACGAAAAGCAACTGCTCCTTCACACCTTAACCACTAGTTTGCTACACCAGTTTTCTAAGGTAGATAGGGCCTACTATAGCGGGTGGAATAACAATGATAGCATCCTTGGTCAGTGTGGGTATGAGCTTGATAAGCGTACTCTATCTAATGATTTGTACACAAGTACATCTGTCACCAAGCAATAGAATATTAGGTAACTGCATATGATGTTATCAATGATGTTATCATCCAAAACATGATGAATAATTGCAACAACAGCTGAAAACGATTTTCTGACTGAGTTTTTTAGCAACAGGACGTATGAGGAGTTTCTTTTGTCTTCTGTGAATGTGTGATAGCAAATACTAATAAATTATGATTATTGTGAAGAAAACCCTAATGCTAACAGATGCGTATTCAGCGAGTGGTCACTGCAAGGATTCTGGTTCACATACAGATCGTGACTTATTTCAGATAATTAAATTTCTAGCAAGCACTGTCCATACATGGGGACCTTAAATGGTATGGTACCCATTCAAACCAGCAGCAGTGGGATCTCACCCAATCAATTCATTTGAAATAAGCAGGGTCAAGGCCATATGTCCCTATAGAAAAACATTTATATTTACCACGAACCTCTTCAACAGATAGCAAGATTTTTCCCATGTGAGTTTTTTCATTGTTTCCATTACTCGCAAGCAAACTCAATGCAGCCCACTATATAAATACTTAACAAGTTACCACGCTTGCGTGTTGGACTTTAAAAAGCTTGAACATCGGTTCCAGTAGGAACTGTATCCACTACACGTATGTATTCCCTCTCACTATTCTACTGGACACTGTCAACACATAAGTCGTCTCACGAAAACACGCAAAAACAGCAGGATATACGAGGAGTTTCTTTGTCAAGGCTTACTTGCTAGCGTGGCAGCGCTAACGGATTGTGTGACGCTGGCCACGTTTGTTGCAATCAGCTGGCCACTAGAGGTCGCCAGCAGCTGTATTTGGTTCCCTGCACCTGCTGCGAGTGACAGCGGAATGGATATGAGCTGCTGAGTGCCATTACTGGTCGACACCGGAATCAGCAGATGCTGAACTGGAATGGCCGCTGGAGAAACACCGCCGCCGCTGCTTGGACTCTGCAGAGCGCTACCCGTTAGGATGAATGGCGACGCCACTTGTGGCTGACCGAGAAGGTGGGCGGGGCTTGTCAGCGATGACGTCAACTGGTTGAACACATCTAAATAAACAAAGACAAGATAACTGAATAAATGAACAGCATTTGGTCGGCTGTTAACATCAGGCAGACAGGACCATAACAAGATCCTTTCCCTGCAGACCAGGAGATAAGAGCATGGCTAATAAGGATTAAGCCATATTGAGATAATTACAGCATTTGCTACATGCGCATTTCTTCTTGCTCAATGTACAAATAATCAACAAAATTCTACAGACAGTTGTGAAAACAATGACGTTAGAACAGAGACCATTGTCTCCAACTCAGATGGATGACAAACACCAACTGAAAGCCACTGTTGTCTTCAGAGCATAATACACAACAAAAACCAATATTCAGAAAATCAAACATCACAACGATCAATAAATACAATCACTAGCACAATTACAAACACAAGCACACACTAGCACATACACAAGCACACACACATGCACACACACAAACACCACAAGCAGTCAAGCACCAACATCAGAACTCTTTGGCTAGTGTTGTAACATACATCTTGATACGAACATATAATTTCTGTACTCAAGTCGTTACATTGTCTTCCTGTTCTGCAGAGAATATCTTTTAAATTGGGGTTAGGATTTATAAAACACCAAACCCTGGCCAACCACAGCACTTAAAATCAATTCCTATTCCTCAGTCTCATCACTATACAACAACGTCACCTGATTTCCTGTCTTTGGCCATACCTAAGGCTAACACTGCTAGGTGAACAAGCTTTTTGGATGCTGGACCTAAATTTTTGAAATATTCCCTCCCTTTATGTGCTCGATTTGCTCAGTCGCTTATAAATGTGATTTCATGCTCAACTTAAAATTATCTGTTCTGGATTGCTTATCGATCATAGGCTGTCTCTCTCTGTCTCAATGGACTGATATTCGGGAGGTTGACCTGATTATTGACTATTGATTTTATTGCTTATTGCGATGTTGACTTGGCTTTGGTGTGCCACTGGTTGATGCCTTGTGCATTAGACATCAAGTGCCATTGAAGTTAATAATTAATAATAATAATAATAATAATAATAATAATTATTATTATTATTATTAGTATTGTTGTTGTTATTATTATTATTATTATTATTATTATTATTCTGATAATGGGACACATGTTCTCATATAGGTGCCACGTAGGCCTAATAATGCCCATGGAAATGATGGCAGGAGTGCTACTAATAATCCTTTTTATGTAGATATTCATTAAAATTACAATAATAATAATTATAATAATAATAATAATAATAATAATAATAATAAATAAAGTTATTAAAGTTATTATTATTAATTATTAACTTCATAATTTCATAGCCTGAGGGAATAGAACTACCTCGGGCAAAAAAAAAAATAAAATAATAATAATAATAATAACAATAACAACAACAATAATAACATTAATAATAATAATAAATAAAAAACATCAATGAATGCATAGCACAATAATAGTGATAATAATAATAATAATAAATAAATAAATAAATAAAAAACATCACTGAATGCATAACACAAAAACAACCATACCTAAGTCACATCTGAATTAAACATTGATTGACATTCATTTTCACTAATTAATCCTTCTCTTAGTAAAACAATTGGTCAGTTCGCTGATTGTCTTCACTATCTTACATTATGTACCAACTATCCTACCCTATGGGGTCGTCCATTAATTATGTCAACAAATTTTAGGCAGTTTTTGACCCCTCCCCCTTGTCAACAACTGTCAAACATTGACGGACCCCCATAAAAATTATGTCAACAATCCTAGAACCCCCCCTACAACAAAGAAACAAATTGGCTCAATACATGTAGAATCATTTTTAAAAAAAATTTACACTAAAAATGCAATCTCGAATTTCAAAATATATGAGTTTAGTTTATTACCAGCTTTTTAGTAGTATTAAACATTAAGCACTTTATACATTTTTGGCATATCTTAATGTTTTCGCTACCATTTGGAAGGGTCTGTGTTGATTTATTGGAAAAAAATTTCTTGACGTCAACTTTTACTCAACTCCCCTCCCCCTTGTCAACAACTGTCAAAGTTTTCCAAACCCCCTGCCCCCTATTTTGTTGACATAATTAATGGACGACCCCTATAGTCTAGTCTAATCCTCTTAATTAACAGCTGCTGCTTGTCTGTGTTATTAGGATAAATTGGACAGTGGAATAAAGAATTCCTGTTGAAGTCATCCGGAAAATTGGTGAGTTATCGGCTTTCACGGATTAGAGACCATTTCCAGAAAATCGGGAAATGGTCTGCAATTGATGCACCGAAACTAAACCACATCTCTCATCTCATCCATCCCAGAGGAGTGATTCATTCCGTCCGACGAATGGCGTAGGGGTATTAAAGCATCATCATCATCACCACCACCACCCCCACCACCCCCAGGGTATTAAAACATCATCATCGTCATCATCATCATCATCATCATCATCATCATCATCATCATCATCATCATCATCATCGTCATCATCATCATCATCATCATTTATCGATTCAGACTGACATGAATGCATCATCATCATCATCATCATCATCATCATCATCATCATCATCATCATCATCATCATCATCATCATCATCATCATCATCATCATCATCATCATCATCATCATCATCATCATCATCATCATCTTCATTTATCGATTCAGACCGACATGAATGCAGTATGATTACAAGTAATAGTATGAACGGATGTTCACAAGTTATTACAGGAGTTGAATTTAACTGTATGGCAGCCAAGCAAGGCGCCAATCTGTCCTACTGTTCATTTTACCAATGCCATCTGGAGACCGAAAGGCTGAGCTGACCTTTGGGAGGGTAGCGGGAATCGATCCCGTGTCCCTGCTGATATTCTGCTCTTCCTGCCGGAGTGTTAACCATTCACCCAAAACCCATCCCCATCATCATCGTCATCGTCGTCATCATCGTCATCATCAAGTGTGCTCCTCTCCAGAGTGCTGCTGTTTCTACAACTCTGTCAATCGTATCAGACTTGAGCTCATCTCCAGACCGCATGAAGCACAACTGTGGGTTTGTGAAGAGTTGCCTCCCTCATCAATTCACATGTGCCTTGGTCAATAGACAGAGCTCTTCCAGCTCTTTTTGTGGGCCAGAAATCAATGCTCAGAGTGTCCCAGCATGATCCTGCCATCTACTGCTTCCTGCCATCTCCAAGACTGTATTACTGATATCAGAAGTATGAAGTATTCACATAATTCTCTGCAGGCACCATTGTTGCAAGACTTAGGGTTTCTCTGTGTGTCCAAGTCTCAGCTGCACTGAGGCAGACAATCAAGGCAATGAAGTAGCACGTATGATTTAAACAGGCAGATTTTTGTTCATATTCCAGATTCCTCAGTTGTGATTGTTCATACAGCCATGAGCAAATGCTATTTGCCATCTGACATCAGGCTGCTGTAATAAGCTTGGATGCTTAACTCGAGGTTCAACTCATGGTACCTCCTATCAGTTCCACCTTGTTTCCCACAACCTGTATGTGATCAAAATCATTTCCCAACCTATTTATCTTCCATGGTTACACTGTTGTAAATGAATGAATGAATGAATGAATGAATGAATGAATGAATGAATGAATTAATTAATTAATTAATTAATTATAGACAAGTACAATGGTAAGACAAAATGATAAAAAAATGAAAGTACAGAACCTTCATAGAAAACCTACTTGATAGTTGGTCAGATTTGTACGAGTCCAGCAAGTCGGAGGTGCTGAGTGAAGGCAAGCCCCACAGTGAACTGTCGGACAGAAGGGCTCCATTGAGCTGGTTCCCCGTTGCAATGGTAGCCAGCTGAAGAGAATTAACCGAAGACAACGTCATTGCAGACAGCGCTCTGGCCGAGGGCAACGGAGACTGGGAATTTCGTCCGGACAGCATAACATCCTACAAGATACAAACCAAATAAGTAAGCAAGACAGCAATGCACATTTTCCATGCGGGAACACATGAATTGCTTACACTTCGGATTTCACACAGATAAAAAATGTAACATAACTGAACACTTATATAGCACCCCTTCAAGGTATCTACTCAGAGGCGCTCTCTGCACTAGCCTATATGATGTTAAATGTCATTACGAACAAATATATTACAGCAGTAAGCAAAACAATGCACAGTAAGCTGCAAGAGTCGCCAGATCTCCTGGCTGAAGTACAAACAATGAAACAGCAATTCAAAAAGCCTGTAAGTCACATTTGTTGTGCCAACGTTGGACCCAAATAGACCAAAAATTGTCACAAGCAGTGCAATTTTCAGGTGATATGGTGTACTAGTACCCCTGCTTTTCGACTAGGGTACCATACCCTACTTTTTCACAGTATGAATAAGCAGTGCCCAACACTTAGCAACAGCTTGCGCTTTTAGAAGGCAATCCAGTGACAATGCTGTCTGGAAAGATACGTTTTACTTAGAAACACACGTGCAAGATTGTATACACAGAAAAAATACACAGAAACATACATGTACAGTTGTACACTGTCACATACCAATACCTGTACTAGATAGTAAATACGTATACACATGCATGCATGTTAAAAATTATTCATGCAGATATGCAGAGCCATAGAGCAACTGGCACTTGCAGACTACAGTGCTAACAAGAAGGTCTGCTTTAATACACGCTTTGTGGCTCAGTGCACGAAAGGAGTCACTCCATCATCAGCGTACTACAAAAGGCTGCTACATGTATAAAGGCTGATATCACAAGGAGAACACTGCCATAGATCAAATCTCAGGCGCATAAACGTATTTTCAGTTTAGACGCAATGGAAATGTACCCGGAAAATGGCCATTTATTTCACAAGGCTTTTCACGTGTTAATGGTAATGAATGCAAAATTCATACAAAAATACTTAAGAAGGAAAGTGCAAGTATCATCGCTCAGAGAGCACTTACACAAATCCAAATGACCAATGTTTACAGAAATCAAACATTCATAAATCGCTATGCAAAAGCCTCTGATATATATATATGTATATATATATATAATATAAATAAATATATATATATATTATATATATTATATACATCAGAGGCATCACATTTGTTATATATATAATATATATTTGTTATATATATATTTGTTATATATATAATATATATATATATATTATATATATACTGGTTAACCTATCTAAAACTGATCACCACTAGGCATCATACATAATTCATCTGAAAGAACTGTTTGTTTGCAAGATTTAGACAAAAATGACAGTACTTGTTATTTTTGATGGGTACACCAATTTTCGCAGTCAGAGTTGATTCGTGAGTGCTTTTAAGCCATCACATATCAAATTTAGTAGTTAAAGCAAGGCATGGTACTATTATTATTATTAATTAAATTTGCAAGGCGCGCAAGGTCACACCGAAATGTGAATCTGAGGCATTGATATACTAGCACATTTATTACCAAAATATGTCTATCAACTCAGTCCTCACACGTATTGGTATGGCAGAATGGTATTTTGGTGAAAAAGTAAACATAATAATGTCAATCAAGCAACTGTAATTAGTAACTTCTATAGTGCCGTTGTATAATGAACGAGGCATCAACCATTGATGCACCAAAACCGAGCTGTAATCAGGTCACCATCCCAAACTTCAGTCCATTATGACAGAGACAAATGCATTCCTTCCTCAGTCTGCCAATGCACAGACCCATTGTGACAGATTATTGTGATTACAATGAGCAGAATAAAAGCAAAAAATTAACCAGAATAATCCCAACTTTATAAGTTAGGTAAATATATGCGGCATTTGTAAATAATGTGTACCCAATCCACTGGGTCAGTACCCCAAGTATTTCATCAGTCCACAGCTTCTACAAGCAACCATCGAACGTCAGTGAGAAGATCAATATAAAAATAATTATTTCCATATATATTATATAAATACATATATATACACACATATATACATATAATCTATACCAATCTGTGTATATGGATGTGAATATATAAGTAAGCGCATGTACTGCATTTATATATTATTGCATATATAATTATGTATAAAAGTGGTGTGCCTAGCATTATATATACATATATAGTGTGACTTTAACATTATATCCATGGTATACTGTCTGATATTATACAGGCAGCTTATCGAATTATATCTACATTCTATCTATATACATTTATACAGCAAATGTATATATATACAAACAAATATAATGTATATATATATACACACATATATATACATATATGAGGTATAGACACATTCATGGGAGGTGCCAATCCTGTAAACTGGAACCTAGGAACAAACTGCATTAAACGCTGTCAAGAGTCAAGCCAGAAGACTCCCACATACCATGCACAGCCATCCAACCCTCTCCTGTTTCCTTCCTTCTTCTCCTCCTCCTCTTTGGACAGCTCCAGCAACAGTCATTCGTCAAACAGACCCTAACGCTGCCAACGCGACCGAGTCACCATGGCAACCATTTCTAATAAAAGTCAGTGCTACGAGGAGTAGGAGTACGACGAACAAAAGGAGGAATACGACGAACGGGTGAATAGGAGAAGCTATGACTGCAGCCCTCACTTGCCCTTTCTGCAAACACACACGCGCACGAGCGGCCTCCCTATGTAAACAACCCTGTCATCTGCCTTCCGAGTCTGTCTCTCTCCACTCTCGTCCATTTCCTTGTTTTAGAGCATCTTGCTTTCAAGACCGATTTTTAGTGCGATCGCATGCAACGAAAATCTCTGCCGGCCAAAGGAATAATATCGATGGCATCAAATGGACAGCTGACTCCGGAGGCATATTCTGTACCATTTGTCTCCATTTTATATATGTGCGTAAGTAAGTGAATTCTAGAACAGTTCTCAGAAAAATTGTCTGAGATCTAATTTGAACATGCTCAGCCAAATTTATTCTCATAAGCAACAACATTTTGGCTGACATCATGAGGAAATAAGGATTTCAGACGGTAAGACCCGGCAAAACATAATTAAGGGATTTTCCAATTCTGGTAATAGATTTCTACAGCAGCAGTATGCAAGTAATAATAATATATTAATATGCGTTTATTAAATCAAACTGACAAGTACGCAGTAAGATTACATGAAATAGTAGTAACAGATGATCATAAGTTTAACAGGAGTCGAATTTAACTGTGGTGGCAGCCTGTAAGGTGCCCATCTGTCCTACTGCTCATTTTACAGTTGCCCCCTAGGGAGTGGAAGGCTTAGTCAACCTTATGGGCTAGTGGGTAGTATCCTTCTGATCTTCATGCCAGCGCGTTACCATTCAACCATCTCCCTGCCCCATTCACAGGCTCAGCATCTATGCAAAATCTTTCTGCTCACAACTGATAAGTACTACATTTTATTAGTAAAGCCACAAAGTCTAAATTAATTCATGACACTTTCCGAGCCACCATCGATGCAATTTGCAAAGCATTTGGTATTTAAAGGCAATCGTAATCTCAAGATTTCTTCAGTTCCCAAAGAAAAAATTAAGCTGTGGGAACCATATTACATGTATTCACATATAAGGTAAGGCATGTTTAAGATGATTACATATATATATATACTACCACCAGTGTAAGCCTCTATCAACACTAGTCCTCAGAGATGTGGTTCTGGTTTGAAGGATATCTTGACAAACACAACAATATCAATCCAGCAGCTATTCCTACTCCCTTCCTATAACACTTTGCCTACTGTGAGAAAGTCAGTCTTGATTCCTTTAAAGTCAGTCTTGATTCCTTTAAAGTCACTCTTGATTCTTCAGGCTTCTCATTATTCAACAAGGTCATCTCATTATCTTTCTCTGGTTATGCCTAGGATTAGAACTGTTCCTAGCAAACATGTTTTTTCTGTTGCTGGACCTAGATTTACGAACTCTCTCCCTGTGTCTGTTTGTTCTGCTCAGTTGCCTACGTCCTTTCATTTCCGGTTTAAGACTTACCTTTTCCGAATTGTTTATCCAACAAAAGCTGCCTCTTTGTCTTAGAGGACTGATCTTCAGGATATTGACCTGAATATAGCTTGGTTTTGGTGAACCATCAGTTGATGCCTTGTGCATTAGAAATTGGCATAATAGAAGTAACTAATTAATAATAATTAAAAATTACTAAGAAGCAATCCCTTAAGAAAGCTCCATGCGTCTATAGGTGACTCATAAGAAGAGCTCTAACTGCACAACCAAAGTAGGCCGGCTGCCTAGGATTGCTACACAATGAAGTAAAACACTGCAAAACCCCATGCTGTGCCACACAAGTGCTAGCCTGTGTAAAGAGACCATTTCCAACAGTGTGAAGACAGTCAAGATATCATGTATGTATCTATGTACCATATGTATTAACCCTTTAACAACAAGAGATTTAATACTAAAAGTGATTTGGAAACCAATGCAGGTCATCATTAAAGGGTCAAGACACTTGATACAGCCTATTCTAAGTAGCTCACAACAGCACTGCTTCCAAAATAAATCATGCTTAATATATAATATCATGGTAGATATTTGGCTAAGTGCTTGACTTAGTAGCATCAAAACTCTGATAGGCAGTAGCACCTTAGCTAGATGGCACTTACAGTATTTAAAACGTTTATGTATGTATGTATGTATGTATGTATGTATGTATGAGCACTTGTTATAGCGCCCCTTCAAGATTTCTACTCAGAGGCGCTCCGACTACAGCGCGGACACTGAATCGGAGTTTCACGCCGAAGCGCATGAGCAATTGCGAGTGAAGGACTTGCCCAGGGTCCCTACGCGGCGGCTTGAGGTGGATTCGAACCCTCAACCCTCACGCTGGAAGGCACTGAACATACCCCAACACCACCACACCCCACTTTAGTAGGAGGTGCTTATATTTTGTAATATTACATAGTTATAAAGTGTGCTGAATAAAGGCAGAAACCTGTTTAATGATAGCGCTTTGTGCCAGTTTGGCTGCATCCGGTTTGCTGTCCCCATTAAGCTCCCCCATTCCAGTGACGGAATCGTCCGCTTCAGCGTCCATTGACTTCGGGGAATCCCAGATCGGATCCACTTTGAAGATGTCTGTTGCTGGTCACAGAAGACCCCCGAATAGAAGACAAGAAACCCTACAAAACAATGCAAAGTCTGTGTAATCATGATAAACAGCTACCACATCAAAGCCATTACAATCCAGGTAATGCAAGGTAATTACCATTTCTACAGCTTCAACCATCCAGGTTAAACTATCTGGAAGACAGTTGTCATCTGCTTTAATACGAATGACACAAGTTTACATTTTATATGTAATACACAACAACCAGGTAAACAATAAAAAGGTTATACCCCAGGCAGATTGTCTTCAAATATAAGACTCTCCTAAGTTCCTAAAGTGGTAATACTAAACAGACACTGACAACAACTTCTGTAGTTGCAAATGATCAGGCTTTGTGCATTGATCCATCCCCCTGCAACAAATCTTCAGCTGACATTCTAGCTGTCCCTTTAAACTCTGCTCAAGTTACTTTTTCTAGCTATGTTAAGATCCACCTGTTCGGATCCCTTGTGCAGCCATGTTCTAAGCGCTTTTGAGGGGTTCCTACAATGTGCTCTATAAAAGTCCAGTTACATACATGTATCTGTTGTGAAATTCCATGTTCTGACCTCCTCGCTAGAAAGGGATTCATTACCAGGATGCCTTACACTTAATATTAACATGTGTTATAGTTTTATCATTCTTTATTATTACTATACATTATTATTACTTCTATGTCTTATTTTAATTCTATTTCAATGTCCCATTGTGCTTTTGCTAATGGAGTAATATAGGCTATAGTTACTTACTTACTTTAATGCACAAAAACTAACCAATGGTTGATTAGGCAAAACCTCATTCTAAAACCACAATCCACATTACTAGTTGAGATAAGTAAATAAATTTCCATGTTTTTCACAAATCACACAATCTAACAAAAAGCTTCCAGTGTATAAAAATTAGTTTATTAAGGGCTGTGCTATAGTTTCACAACATTAACTGCTAAGCAATTAGAAAGTGATGAAAAAATATAATCAGCATTAAGTTTCTGCCTACTTTTTTACTTTTAAGAATATGCTGAGAGTTGCTTTTCAGAGTCCTAAACCGACATTCTCTTGTGCCTGTAGCCAGTAAGTTATACTTATAATGTCATTGGCAAAGCGTATGCACAAGTACCCATTCTCCATAACATTACTTATAGTCAGTTTGCTGTTGCTAACCATTTAAACACAGTTAGTTTACATGATGCACAGGCCTATAATAGTATGTCTCACCTACAAATAAGCCTATTGTCATCTTGACAGGTCAAAATGCCTATCTGGAAAATTGCTGTCAACATGTTATCTTCCGGTTTGCATCTCTTTGACATGGAAATTTCCTGTTCTGGAGGCTATTAAATGAGTCATGGCAGACTCACTTTCTTGCGGTGACATTCGTGAACATCCTCTGATGCTATGACACATTGACAGGCTTAAATTCTGTCAGCCTCTAGTTTATTAAGTACATGCCTACAGGTATAAATTTTTAGCAGTCCCTAAGCTATACCCGAGAGGCAGCCATGGGTATGAAGTGTTAGTGACTTCATTTTCTTAGTCTCAGCTTACGAGCGCAGGAGGTCAGTCCCCTACCTTGCCATCTGATCTCCCCACCAACACTGTATGGTCAGTGTACCTTGTCTTACATGGCTTCCCATAATTTATAAGTACAGTACATCTTCTGTCCTCGGGATAAACAAATATTTTGGGAATAACGAAATTCCTTTGGACACGGGCAGTGGCAGTGGCGTAACGAAGAGGGGCAGAGGGGGGAGGCCGCCCCGGTTGCAGCACCAGAGGGTGCAAAATTAGCTTTCAGTGGTACACAGTACTATGACAAAACGATTAAAAGTCAACAAGAAAATTAAAAAGGGGCGCAGTCATCTACTCTTGCCCCTGGGCACTGAAACCCTTCGTTACGCCACTGGGCAGTGGGGAAGCCAAGTGTAGCCAAAAGAAACTGTGACATGCTCACAACCTAACAAACTACTAAGGCTAAAGTTTGCTTCAAAACAGTCTCTTTACAAAGCCCATAAGAACATTCTGCTTGGTTTTTGAAATCAGGAAGTACTAGCACATGAGAGGTGCAATGCAAGAGGAATGTAAACACTACAAGTCTGAAGAAACGATAATTTCTGCTGCTACTAACACTTCATCAAGTACAGACAGAAATACTTGGCAGTGACTGCATTCTATTCGGGGTGTCATGTAGACTTTGATGAAGCTATCGATTTCTATAAAAAATGTATTTGCGACCATATACTATGCCATCGTTTCCAGTATATGAATAATATTTATTCACCAAATGGCAAGTTAACACTAAACTACAGAAAGATGTTCAATGCAGGCCACTAGAAAGGGATTTATCACTACGATGCTGTAGGCTATAGATGACCTTTTGACACTAACATTTCAGTCATTTTACTCAACTTTTCATTTAATTTACATCTTTAATTACTAATAATTATTACTTCGATGTATTATAACTATGTTTTGCGCTGTATGTCCCATTGTACGTTTGCAAGTGCAGTAATAAAGGATATACTTACTTACTTACTTATTCACTTAATTTATTTTCAAACAGTCATGCAAGATGCTTTCAGTCGCTATTTCCAGTGTATAGTGTCTTATTTCTTGGCCACATTTCACATGACCCTAAATGGGTCTTGGTCACCGGGTAACAAGCTGTTCGCCACAACTGCTTTGTATTGACAGCCAAGCTCCAGCAATCAAGTCAACTGCTGCCGCTATATAAATCCGTCAACAACTTCAATCCACGCCAGTATTTCGGTCATGTATTCACTTCCATCGGAAGACTTCCTTCTCCGTTTCCAGCGTAGCATCTCGGCAAAGCATCCGTCATGCAGTCCTCGCATCTTCATCGTCGGCAATGTATATATAGTCGCTTCACGCATCTCTAGCCCGCGATAAATTATTGAAATTAGGACCGTTCGGGACAAAAGAATCATGGCTCCTACCGCGGGGTGTCTGTCGTGCCGCGGGGCAAACGCGTCGACAAAACCGCTGCTACGCACGTTCACGACGATCGGCGACCCATGAAATCGACGACGTTTCGTTCGTTTTCAGTCGAAATCCGTAAAAATCGAAAAATCTGTCGATCGCACGTGCGTTTTATAATAATATATGCAAATTATTTGAAAGATGATCGTAATATTACAGATATCCAGCCGCTACCGTCGACGCCTCCGCCAGATCCGCCGCATGAACAGCTTAGCGTGTCGTCTACGCAGACACCGCCGCCGCGCCGCCGCCGCCGCCGCCGCCGGATCTACCAGCGCCGTCGCTGATGGTCCGAGCCACGACCCCGGGCGCAAGACTCGACGACACTAGGCACATCGATCGATCGATAATTGATGCGGCCTGCACTGATGCACCAGCAGCAGGACCAGCATCACTGGCCGAGGAGGAGGTGGAGGACAAGGACGAGGAGGATGAGGATGAAGAGGAGAGCGACAGCAGCAACAGCTCAGTCGGCTAGTACAACGCGGTTTGTGTAAAAAATCTTTGACATCGTCAGCATGGACCGACCCCCATTAAAGCGTACGAGCTGCACGCAAGCCACTTCCTGGGCGCTCCTAGAACTCCCGTCAAACGCGAAGCAGGCTATAATGTGTACACAACATCTATAGGTTACAGATATGGGGAAAATATAGGCATCTATAAATAGGCATCTCCATGTGCTGTTCATGTCTATATTTAGCCTATATATGCGGACTAATTTAGGCCTAGGCCTACATTATTTTGAAATCTGCGTAGGCTGAATATATAATTATGCTCATTAAAGTTTCGACGTAGGGCCCCGGCTTATTCACGAGCGCTGCGTCACTTTTGAAACGATCGATGAGGAGGAGGAGAAGGAAGGGGAGCAGAGGAGGAGGAGGAATAAAAGGAGAAAGGAGGAGGAGGAGGGGTTGTTAAAAAATACTACGTGATGAACAAAAGCTAATTGCCAGAAGACCAGACGTAGAAGGGGATAGATCTCATGGATCGAGTTGCTACGGTGGGCTGTGTTTAGGCTGCGAGCATTTGGAGGGAATCCACAAATACATAGCCAGATATATGAGATAAGTTCAGATAAGATAAGATGAGATGAGATTAGGTTAGGTAAAGGTAAGGTAGCCTACCTGATAAGCTAAGGTAAGCTAAGCTAAGATTAGATAAGATCAGATAAGATAAGGTAAGGTTAGGTTAGGTAAGGTAAGATAAGATAAGATAAGACAAGATCAGATGATAAGATAAGATAAAATAAAATAGATAAGATAAGAATATTCTTTAATTGACCAATTGCTATCCGCATTTTGGTGTACAGACGTGATAACATAAGCATACTTTATATTTTATATCTTTTAATAATATTTATAGCCTATTTTATTTTACCTTTTTAAATTTCTTAATCTACATTTTTTTATCTACATTTATATTTTTTTGTATCGCTAATTTGAATGACCTCATCAAGTAAGGTATCTCTCTATATATAAATTCCCGTTAAATGGAAAATCGTCGGACGCTTTTAAAGTGCATGTTGTTCACTTTGCAAAATCCGGTAAATTGTTGTTGAAATTATGATATTAGTTGTGTCTAACATCAGGAGGAAATGTTTTTATCGCTGTTGCTGGGATTAACTAATAAATTGCAGTTATCAACGCAATCACGAAGTTTTAACCCAATATTTTGTTTTTAGCCAGCTGTTCATCACACTCCTACACAGTGGCCGAGTATATCATGGGGGAGGCGGGGATGGGGGGGGCAGAAAGGACTGTCCCTCAAAGTTTTGACTGGGGCCTATCTGTTCCCCCAAAATGCAAAAATCCGGCTCCCTAAAAAATCTATCCCCCAAAGACAAAGTTATGTACAGATTTTTGCCTCTGCAGCCCTACAGCACATTTCATGGCAAACTTATAGTATGGGGGGCTGCGGGGCTGAAGGATTATAATTTATACAGTATCTTTGGGCATGCTGCGCGGACGTCAGACGGTATGAGGTTTTGTAATGACGACACTAATCCTAACCCTGACCCTAACCGACCCCCACGATGCCTAACCTGACCATAACCGACACTCACGACGCCAGTAAACTTACACACTATATCCTTCAGCCCCTGATACTAGAATCTTGCCCATTTCATGCCTGATTTTAAGTATGCTTGCATTTCCCCGCCACTTGTTTGTTCTTTGTTTTGCTGTTTCAACATTGTTTCAGTAGGCCTATATATTTCTGTAAAATGCTATCTGTACAAGGCTTTAAGGAGCCTGCTGGTGATGAAGTTGTCTCAGTGAGTAGCAGTAGTTTGTTAATTGTAAAATCATTTTACAGTTATCAACGCCATTTGACGTCAATAGAAGTTATTCAATGATTGTTTTTGTTTGTTTCTGATATTTTAGACTAACCAAAGTGGGTTTACTGTGGAACCTTTGTGTGGAGCCAGTTAAGCTGGCTACATATTATGATATTCTAAACCAGTAACTGTCTGAGCAAATGCAGGAAAGCTTCCTTGAGCCTCATGGACGTTTCTACAGCATAACATGACTTTGTATACATCTTCTTGTACACCAAAGCAAGTGAGAACATGGAGAAACAACCCTCAAGAGCCCCATCACCAATGCCTGAGCATCAGTTGGACGAACACTCTTTAGGAAGCATCAACAGCAAAGATAGAGCAACACCGAGTAGTGGTGGTCAAGAAACAGTTAAAAGTTCCACACCAGACAACGCAGACATGCCCAAAATAACTATATTTCCTTTAAAGCAGCAAAGTATTGGAAGTTTGGAAGCAGTTGCGTCAAAATCGAGTGAAGTTCTTAAGCTGGGATCAACCGGAGACGTGTACAGGACTGCCATTGAAAATTTGACCTCACCACGTAGAAGGCGGTTCATCATATCGCTACGAAATCGAACGAAACCACCTGAAATTGTCCAAGAGTATGTAGATGCTGTTCTGATCATTGGTGTCTTTGAGATTAAATAAATTTTGAAAGTAACATTGCTGTCAGGATGAGTGCTAAGGACTGTCAGCTTTCCAAGGCTATGATTTGGAGTGAGTATTGGCCATATTTTAACACTATGACTATGAGCTGCAGTGGTTACCCAGTCACTTTTAGTACACTCTCATTGTTAAAGTGTTAAATGGTGTGCTGCCAGGAAAGGCCCGACTTGTCTGACTTGTCAAACCCTCTATTTTGCGCTCTGGTTTTTGCATGACTCCATCTAAATTCCTGATGAACATTTATTTGCATTCAGGATTGCTGGTTTCATACATGTAATAAGTTCTTTAAATAAATAAATATTCTGTTTATACTGGGTTTTGTAGATTTCAGTTCGGAGTGTAAGAGTGTAATGTAATATAGTGTAAGGTAATATAAGCCTTTGGTTAATTTCTTTTAAAGTATTTGAATGTTCATTGTTTATGTATATAATTCAACATGCCATGTACCATGCGGGCACTTGTGCTTTCTCATGCATTGAATCATCATCCTTGAATAGTCTACCATCGTGGGGCGTGGTGGTGTAGAGGTATATTTGGTGCCTTGCAGCCGGAGGGTTGCGGGTTCGAAACCACCTCAAGCCACCGCGTAGGGACCCTGGGCGAGTCCTTCACTCGCAATTGCTCATGCGCTTCTGCGTGAAACTCCGATTCAGTGTCCGCGCTGTAGTCGGGAGCGCCTCTGAGTAGAAATCTTGAAGGGGCGCTATATAAATATCTGAAATGAATGAATGAATTAAACTTAGAAACTATTTCCAAATTCAAGACGCATTTGCATGCCTTTTATGATACACCTTTTTAGATCACTTCGATTGCCATGTTAATCATCCTTGCTCAAGGTTCTTAAAAGGTGAACTGCAAATAGTCAGATTATCAGATACATACATGCATTACAATTATGTGAACGCTGTCTGTGTTTCTGTTGAAGTGATATCTCTGTTGAGACGACATCACGAACCTCAGATATATATTCTCAGCCAGAAAACAAAGCCGTTGGTGAAACAAGACGTCGGCGAAGTGCTTGGGGAGCACAGTCAATAGCTGCAACAGCCACCATTATGACGCGGAGGGTAGGCTGTTTTCAATATAACATGGTTCATTTTATTACCCCTAAACCTGGTGCCATGCTAACTTTTGTTTATGCTAATTGATGCATATATGTGAACCATCGGCACAAAACTTGTCTTTAGTCGACTTTTTGAGTTTTGGAGTATAATATAGTACTTAAAGAGAGCACCTCCTCTTTACGACACCAATATTATCATTCTATCTCAGTCGTAACTGAATTTATTTATCAAAAACTACTTGTCATTGCTTAAAATACAATGGACAAGGCTGGTAAAATGGCCTAGTTGTGGTGCTTTTGCACGAAATTAGAAATCGTAACTTGTTTGAAATCATCCAAGTAATACCCTTTAATGCTACTTTTTCTCAAACTTTTATGTGTTTTTTGTATAAAATATATATATTTTTAAATTATAATCTGTAATAGTCTAACAATTGAAAGAAATCAAGTTTTGCTCTTGTCTTGAAACTGATTTTGTGCAGGTGGGTGACTGCAGGTGGGTCACGTTTATGGCTATATATTTAGGAGCCTTAAAAGGCTCACAAAGGCATAATGTAATTCTGCTAAGGTGCTGTAACTCAACTGAGCATCTTAGGGATGGCACTGAACTGATTTGCTGTGCAGTTGGATGTCAGAGCTTCTTTCTGGATATGACTGGGGCAACTATTCTGGTGTTTAATGCACAGTAAATGTTAAGAACGGTACCAGCTCTAACACCTTATTTGGCAACAAGAAGAGAAGATGTTATCCCTTGAGTTCACCGTCAGAGACAGTGTGAAGTGTTAGCGACTTCATTTGCTTAGCCTTTGCTTATGTGGGCAGATGACCAGTCCTCTGCATTGCTGTCGGATCTTCCCTTTGACACTTAGCTTATGGCTGACTTCGTTAGGGGATGGTATTGTGGCAGAAATCTTAAAATATCTTTCTACTGTGGCAGATGTTTAAACCTCCAACTTCTTGGTTCACAGTTCAGCAGTCGAGTCATTAAAGTACTGCATACGCCAAACAGTTCTTGAAGATATAGGTGTGCGTAGAAGTTTTCATTTAATCTAGTGTGAGCTAATGTAATGACATCTGTTGCACATGATTTTATTGTAATAATTGTTGATAATTGTTTTTAGTGAAGTCATAGTCAAATTCATAATTATTTTGGTTAGAGAAGCCTGATCAAAATCCAAAAAGTAGAGTTCTTTTGCAAATTTACCATTTAAGGTATATTTTGCCTTTAGTTTAAAAATGATGCGAGTCAAAGTCAATACCGGCTCTTGAAAATGGATGCTGACTGAGGCATTTGTGTTCATAGAATCTGTTTAAAGGCATTCTACTTCATGTTGGATTCACCTTCTTTCACATTCGTCATAAGAAAAGAGAAAAGAAAAGAGAAAAGAAAAGACTATTATTATTATTATTATTATTACTTAAGTTTATGAGAATTTTAATGTCTGCATTCTTTTTTCCATTCTCCATATGGCATGCACTTTTTGTTGCAGAATAAATGGGTGAGCAGTCAGTCAAAAAGGAAATTGGTGATAGCTTGCTTGGAGTGGTATCAGCAGCGGATTGAGGGTAAAAGAAAGTAATATTACTTTCCAATAATGTAAATACTTTTGGAGAGGAAGCAATGGAACTGTTTGACTTTTCAAAATCTTTTGTTGTTTATTTGTTCGTAAGCCATAGCTGTTCTGAATACAGTCTTAACAGCAGTGTCTGGAGAAAGTGGTAAATAATGTGGCTGAATACAGATGATCATCCGTGTCAATTTAAACATGACAAGTATGAATGTTAGGAGCTGAGTTAGTACATTGTCAGTACCTTATCGAAACAAAGATTTAATTTAAATTCAAATGCAATTTAGTAGGTAAGGTTTAACTGCTTACTGTACATGTCCATTACTGGACAGTTATAAGTGGCTGGTGACAAGGTTCAGTCGCTGTGGCCTGTATAGACAGACAATGATGTGCCTTTTCTGTGGCTTAGGACACCGCTTAAATCTATGAGCATTTTAGTATTGTCTGTTAACAGACATGACTGTTAGGGGAAATAGTCTTACTGACTTGTGGTATGGTATGTTGAATTGACACTACATAAATATCCATTTATAATTTCATTACAATAGTAATGTACTTTGAAAACCAGAAGACAGTTCAGGCTTTCAAAGTACAACTGACATCCTGTCTATTAGTTAACTCTTTGCACTTGTGCAGACAATTGACTAGAAAAGCTTGCTATACACATATGAAGAAGAAGACGAGCAATCCCTTAAGCTAGCCCGGGTAGCCATGAGTATGAAGTGTTTCAACTTCATTTCTAAGCCTTGGCATAGAGGGCGGATGGCCAGTCCTCTCTCCTTGCCGTCTCATCTTCCCACAGACAGTCCTGTCATTACAGCAAGTTGCTCAGAAATCTTAAACCAATTTCGCCGTGGTGTGGAAACTCCCTCTCGATTGACAGTCCAGCACACTAACCACTACACTATTGGGCACCCCCATAATTATGACGCTGTTTAAATTGTCATTATATTACAATTAGTATTACAAGAGTTTACAATTGCACTGGGACCTCCTTCTTAAACTATGCATATCAAATGCTGTGCTGTATGGAGGTTGCATTAAAATGAGGTCATGTTCTGAAGCTGAATTCATTTTGAGTCCCCTCTCCCTAAACAAGCTGAAGCCCCCAAAATAGATTCAGCCCCCGGCCCACTATAGGCTCGTGCTACCGTCACTGATCAAGGCTTAAGCCCCCCCCCAAAAGAAGAAGTCCTAGTTACGCCAATGTATGACCAGTCAACTGCTGAGCAATAATTGTGAGTGAAGGAAAGGACTTTCAAGGTTATGTATCGCAGACATTTTTTTGCGTGGGCAGTCATGTAGCCAGTGCAGGGGCGGTTTATACCCCAAATAAATTCTCGGCAGGGTAAATTCTGGATCAACGACCAGGGCAAAGGCTTCTTATCAGGGCATTTGCCCTGGCTTGTGGTGTAGTACCGCCACTGGCAGTATCCATCTCAGGTGAAGCTGAACTCGTCTTCGCACTGGTGATCTATCTAACCAATTGGCTACTCTGTAGCCATGATGGTAGCTGATTGGTTTTAACTATCAGCTCTGTGGTTCTGTATCTATGCCCTAGACTGCCACTGGTGATATTTTAGTTATCTGAGCTGTGTTGCTTACTGATAAACACATGTACCTTTGGCATGAAAGTACTTAGCCTATGTATTTTCGTTATGATTGCACATTTGTTTGCGTGGATATGTTTTTGTAGATAAATTTGGATCATGTGTTGCCTGCTTCTTTGACTTTGTACGTAACCTGCTGGCCATGAATGTCTGTCTTATGTTCATCTGGACGCTATTCGTTGTTCTGCCGCAAGCAATCTACTTTGACTACTCATCGATTAATGGAACGTTTTACTTTGTGGACATCTTAAAGTTCACGGTATCTTATTTACTGATATCTTGTGGATTTAAATTTTAAGTAATGTTTTCTTGTTGTTATAATAATAAGACGATTTGTTATGAAACCTATATGCATGATCAAAATAACATTTAAAGGTTATATTCTGATATTTTCACATCCTGTATTTTATTTAAGTTTAGCAATACTTGGAATTTTGCGCTGCTTTAAATCTGTGCTACATTTTACATTGTGTTTACTGTTGTACTTTTGCTGGGTACAATACAATACAACTGCATTTCATATTGCCCTTCTTCCAAAGTTCAGAAGTGCACACACGACCATACCACAGAACATAAATGTTGCTGAGCAATTGTATGTGAAGGACTTGTTCAAGGTTCTTATACATTGACCACCTTGGGGTGGCTTGAACCCGTACTCTCTGCATTACAGGCTGAGCATTCAAACAAATTGGCTGCAGTGCCCCACACTACAATAGCCCACTGGATACTTGTGTATCCGATGGTGATTTTACTTGCCGTTGAATGCAGATTGTCAGTGCATCTGAGGTTCAACATGAGTAAAAGAATGCATGTTAAAAATCTGATTTTGTAGCCTACCTGGTCATGTCTATTAACTAATGAGGAACTGCATTGTTTCCCAGTCACTTTTGATACATTTTCGTCGTTAAAGTGTTTTAAAATGAAATTTAAGGTTTGATTGCTCAGTCTTCAAGTTCCAGTTAGGGAACTTTGCCGAGTATAAAAGATTACTGCTCGAGTTTATGCTGCCTCCAAAGCAACAGGAATTTTGTTTGTATTTCTGTTATCATATTATAATTTTATTGTGTTTCTGGTAACATTTTATTTTTGTGTGTGTTTCTGGTATCAGTTTATCATTTTATTGTGTGTTTCTGGTATCATTTTATCATTTTATTGTGTTTCTGTTATCATTTTATGTTTACATCTTATCATGTTTTTGTTGTTTCTTAGGGTGTCATTGGAGAAACGTGGCTATTTTTTGGGAATTTCGAGGCTGAGGTTCATGGCTATCATATGTGGTTTGCTTATTTTGTCTGCATCTTATGCACGTTCTACTTCAGTTTATTCTGGCTAATAACAGGGTATGGTTTATTTCCTGCATTTTACTTTTTTTGCAGTCATTTAACTCAATTGTTAAGGAACGTTTGATAGAGATTGTTTATGTGAATATGTTCCAAAATCCAGTTGCTTCATGATCTTCTCAAACAGAGACCATATAATATTATCGTGGTATCTGTGCCTTGGAGGTTAGAGGAATTATTTCCTGCATGGTATAGGCCTTTGTGTGGGAAATGATCTCGGCAGTGATAATTATAGAAGGGTAGAAATACACGAAAGCCTGCCAACAAAACCAGGGCGAAGCCATGAAAAATCCATTCGACTCGGCAGATGTCGCCACTTGGCAACTCTCAATGTCTACTGTCTTGTGGTGGCATACCATGTTTAATCAGTGACGTTGATAGATAGTGAAGCCATGAAAAAGCATGCCTTGGAAAAAACCTCAGCGAACTCGGGTGTACATGAGTTGGTGCAAGTCTTGCCAGATCCTCTCCATTAAGCCAACCTTAGCAGGTGGCCAGAACTCTCCCTCACCACTTGATCTTCCCACTGACAATGTACAGTTATCTTGTAGATGAAATGCTGTGGATTCAAGTGAATTAGAAATCTCGAAATGTGTGTTTGCCCTGGTGGGGATTAGAACCCCCATTGTCTGGGCTAACAGTCTGGCTAGCTAACCACTGGCTTCTCTGTGTTTGGTCCAACTGTGTGGAATAGCATCTTACAGCTTGAGCTTCTTGGTCTTTCTCTACCTCTATTTTGTAAGGTCATGAAAGCCATTTTGTCCAATCCTGTTTTGTCCGTCTTGAGGTCGAGGGTGCCTCTTACAAGTGTCTGTTGAAGATGCGCTATATATATATCTGTCACTACAATTACAGTTACAATTATAGAAGACTGTTTCAGACCCCTTTACTCTAGCTGAAGTATACTGTAATTCTAAGCTTAAATTGATCTGAACTGTTCTTTGCACTTCCTCATGTTATTCTAGTATCGTCATGGCGCTACAAGATGAAGGAGGTCATGTTATTCTGGAAAACTACAACTTCAGTTACCTTACATTTACGTCCTGGGACTACTCGCTGAGAAACGCTGAAGCTACGGACATTCTCAGTCTCGGTATTGCCAATTCATTTAGGGTTTGTGAGTTTGTTTTGTTTTAAAGATCTAACGAATGACTTCGAAATTTACAGTTTCTCTTATCTCGTAATGCTTGTCTATTTTCTTTGGCTACATGCAGTCGTCTCATTAAAACTAAAACAGATTATAGGCCTATGAATTAAAAAACTGAGCTGTGGTTCTTAGAATTAGGCCATATAATAGTAAGTTCTCTTATTATTATTATTATTATTATTATTATTATTATTACTATTACTTTATTATTATTATTATTATTTTTTTCCCTGAGGTACATATGATCCCTCAGGATTGCAATTATTATTATTATTATTATTATTATTGTTATTATTTATTATTATTATTATTATATGTCAGATAATTATTATTATTATGCAGAAGTGTCATTTCAGCAGAGCTCAGTGGCAGTGTCCCGGAGAGGCAGATGGCATTCCCCCGTTGAAGAGCCATTATTATTATTATTATTATTATTATATTATTATTATTATTATTATTATTATTATTATTATTATTTCTATTATTAGTTTATATAGCACCTCCTCAAGGTTGCCTACTCAGGAGTGCTCAATAAATAATAATAATTATTATTATTATTATTATTATTTTTATTATTATAATTTTTAATATTATTAGTGTATGTATGAGGACACTTAATATAGTGCATCTTACCTGACTTTCTAACAGGTCTAAAAAGTCCTTTTTAAGACAGTTTGCAAATGTATGCTGCACAGAGTCAAAGGCAGCAGTATTTAAGTGCACTTGGAGACTTGCAGCAAGATGGTCCAGCAGAAGGCATGATGAGCTCAAGTTGAAGTGCAACAGCGCTGCACCTGCATATATCCATGGGCTGCAGAGTGCAACGATTGCAGACCCATGTGACTCAAGACTGGAGACGCAGAGCATTTATTAAGAAACATTATTATCTAATGACCGAGCATCAATTGATGGCACTGAGCAAGTGTGAGTCAAAAGACTTGCTCAGGATCCCTACACAGTGACCATCTCAGGGAAGGAAGCTCGAACCCATACTCTCTTGTGTTACAAGGTGAGTGCTCCAACCAATCGGCTACCGTTTACTGTTTTAAAAGCTGTGTACTGACATAGCCTACATTATCATATGTGTTAACACAGTGGGGTGCGGTGGTGTAGGGGTATGTTCGGTGCCTTGCAGCTGGAGGGTTGCGAGTTCGAATCCACCTCAAGCCGTCGGTGGAAAACTCTGACTCTGGGGAAGTCCTTCACTCTCAATTGCTCATGCGCTTCGGCGTGAAACTCCAATTCAGTGTCCGTGCTGTAGTCGGGAGCACCTCTGAGTAGGAATCTGGAAGGGGCGCTATAACAAGTGTTCAAAACAAACACAACATACCTTTAAGTTTTTCACTTTAACGATGAGCTGCTTTGGTTTCCCAGTTGCTTGTTAGTACACTCTCGTCGTTAACCGGTTAAGCAGTTTTAAATGATAGCCATTTCGAGTGTCATCAATTTCTGATTGTAGGTCTTTCTTATTTAGTTTGTCAGTCTATTAATAGAATGGTTATCATTTTGTCCTTAGGATCTGATTTTGTTGATAGGATCTGATATCCGATGTGGAACTAAATCGACTTGTAGAAGCCATGAAAGCAATAGATAAGACTAAACTGTACTTGCGCAGAGCCGTGGCATGGCTTATTACAGTGTACGTATTTCTTATATTCTTACAGTGCATATTTCAACATGTTACATCATGGTAGAACTAGTTTTTAGCAGTGACGATCATCAACAATTGTTATTTCCATCAAAAAAGTTCATTATCAACTGCTTTTTAATTTTATTTATATATAATTAGTATTATTATATTATTTTGTATAATATTTTACTATGTTTTATTATTGGTTTTATTTATTTTATTTGGATGGATTGATCAATAGGTAGATAGTAGAGTGGTCTACAAATTTGACTGCCCAGGATCGAATATTCTTCCTTTCTTTGAAACAAACTTTTCTTCAAAATTTCATGTGGTCCGGGGAATATTGAGAGGTTACTCGATCAACCTAAAAGTTAACATCACTAAAGAGCATTGTTGTAGTTGCAAGTTTATTATCAAAATACTGTTCACAAATTCGACAGCTTCTATTCATTATTACAGTAAAACTAGTATTTCGAACAATGGTATTTCGAACTTTGATATTTCGAACTTTGGTTATTCAAACTTCTGGTTATATCAAATAGCAGTCCAAGACCTGGCCACAATCAATGCAAGCCTGAATACTGAAAATATGCAATGGTTTACATTTTGCCATCATTAGAACAGTGTTGTTGCCATTGGTCTATTGCAAAGTCTTGTGACAAGCATATGTTTCAGATATATAAAACTTTGGGGCTATTGAGCAACCTTTAAAAATTGTCTAATTGCTCACAAATTTTCAGAAATGACATTCATTTGAAAACGAACAAAATGAGCTTATGTGCATTGAAATGTGAGGAAAACATTTCACCACACATATGCAGACCACCCTAGTAGATAGATATTTACATCAATTTTTTTAATTTGTCAAGGCACTGTCTTAAACAATCTGTGACACAAAACCAAGAAATTACTGTTTTATTGATACACAGTACTGATTTTTAGAGTAATATTTGCTCTAATTTCATGGATTCTGTCGTTTTCAGTGTTGTCATTACTGTTGGTTGTGTCATCATTTTCTCCGTGATTACAGCCGATACAGTTACACTATTTCAAAAATGGGTGCGTTATGTTTAAACTGTTCCTATACTATTTTCTTATTCACTATCCTGTTTATGCTAAGTTTCAGATAGCATGTCTGACCTTTAAAGCACTTCTTGTGAAGTATTTAAAAGTACTATATTAAGTGTCTAGATAACACAGCAATGCAACTCCTACAGGACACTTACACCTGTGAATAAGCTGGTGCCCTGCGCTTGGCTTTTGAGTGGCGCTTTAGAAGTTTGGAGATTACGATTACGATTACCTGTGATGTAGAACAGTACATCATATCTTCATCCAGAAAAGAGATTTCATACAAAGTTGCTTGAATGTTTGTACTTAATTTTTTTGTTCTTGTGCTTTCTAACTTCGTGGTGAATAAACGTATATATTAGTTTCGTTACATGTGTTTGCAAAGCCACTTCTATGAGTAGCGGTCGGCTCTTGCATTTGAACCTTTGAAGTGTTGCTTAATGATTTACTGTATGCAGGGCTTCGACTGGGCAACCAGGGACCATCTCGTTGTTATCTACTTTCCGACTGCTGTGTTTAGTGTCGTAAACCTCCTGATTCCATTAACAATTTATCAGGTAAGTTTACTTCATTTGGTTTGTTTAACAATTTCTTTAACAGTATAACAACATAACATAACATAACAGGTTAAAGTGGTTCAGAAGACTAAAAATCTGTGTGAGAACCACCACTAATACATTAATTAATATCCAATCTGCCCAACATTGTCTTGAAATTGTTGAGTGTCTCCACCGAAACTGCATATCACTCTGCTACTAAAAAATCTTTGCTTAATAGCGGCTTCGGACTTCCTGAATATCTTATATTTGTGTCCCCTTAATCCTATATTCTGACTTTGTGTGTTTGAAGAGGATTTTTATGAACGTGAATTGTAATTGTAACACGTCCAATGTTTTACCTAATTTCTTTCTCTTTTCTCAAAGCTAAAACTATTTTAAGGATTTGCGAAAGAATAATTTTGTCAGTTTCAGTTCGTGCATGGGCACAATTAAAGTTCAGCCTTTAATTTTAGAATGATTAATTTTAGTATATTTCATGTTTATTACTCTTTGTGGGTTGATTGGCGTGTTTCTTGTGGTCTTCTGTAGCTACCAACGTTTGAATTTTACATTAAGCCACAGCTAGAGGTGTACATCACCATCTGCCGTGTCTTTGTGCTTAATGTGGCTAATATGGTGTCGCTGTTTATGTCACTGAAACTGAAGATTACTTGGGTAAGTTCCATTTCTGCCACTGCAACTCCCTAGTCCTGTTATCTCTGAGCACTATGTAATGACTAAGCATCAATGAATAGCATGTTGTTACTCTAATTATCTATTATTATTCTGTATTTTGTAACTATATGTTGTCATCATTGTCATTGTCTTTTATTATTATTATTATTATTATTATTATTATTATTATTTTTATTATTATTATTACAGCGATTTCATATAGAGGAGTGCTCAATAAAGCTCCACTATCTGACGACTAGGCATCAGCTAATGGGCTGAGCTGTGACGGATTGCTCAAACTCCCTACACAGTAGGCCTAACTATCTCGGGGAAGGCTTGAATGCATACCGTACTCTTCCACATTACAAGGCAGCTGCTCAAACCAGTTGGCTGCAATACAGTACAAAACACTTAAGATAAAAATGCACAAATATTGCTGAGTAAGAAATGAAAGCTTTGTCTGATCTGATGCTGTTGCATTTTAGCGTTAAATTATTCTCGTAAGATGACACTGATAAGACAAAAATATTGCCTATGAAAATAATTTTTCGATCTGTAAATATAACTCCATGCAAAGTTCTTCTGAAAAGAAGAAATATTGACTGATACACAACACTACAGGTGCAGGGTGTGGACAGGTTTTGACTTCGCATTTTGTTCAGGTCTACTATAGTTTGGCATCCTTGGTCTTTGATAAAATGTCACCATTCGAGTAATGAGGCGGCATACATGTTTATCACTGGGTGGTTGATGGTAAGAAACTCTCATGTCACGTGATGGTGCATGAGACCATAGATATCATGGCCATCTGACTGAACACTACACTGGGTGTTCAACCTAGTCTTGCACATATGTTATTTAGAGCTGACATGCCATTAAAAGGAAAGCGTCACCATGCTATATTGAAGGGTGCTATATAAATGTTCAATTACATTACGTTATATTATGACCCAAGAATTACTGAAGTTGTGCACGTCATTTGATGGTGCATATGTTACAGGCAATTTGTAAAATCAGGGATTTTGTAAAATGCCTGAAATTTTTAGGCAATTTGTAAAATCCCCAATTCACTCAGGCACTTTACAAAATCCCTGAAAAAACCAGGGATTTTGTAAATTCCCTGAAATCTGATGATGATAATTTGACAGATTGCCTGAAAGGAAAATGATAAACATAATCAGAATACATTATACAGCTGTATAAGTGTATATCATGGCTGAAGGTTTCGTAAGATACTTGTGGCACATGTAATCAGCTTACACTTTTGTTTCATGATGCTTTTTTACTAGGTTTTAATAAACTTTGTATTTGCTTTTTTCCCCCTTGTTTTACAGACTTTTATGTTGTTGTATGTCACTATATGTCACTGCATTTTGTGATAATACAGATATTTGAATTATAGGAAAGATTCACAGGATGTGGAGGAACTCTGATTGGCCAAGAAATCTTCAAGCTCATCGTGATTGACACAGTTTTTATGGTTAGAAGAGACAAATTCAAAATGATTTTATTTGCAATGTTCTAGTGTAGCCTATGTTGGCTAAGTACAGTGCATTAATACAATACAATTGTAATTTGAATATGCCATCTTTACAGTATCCGAAGTGGATACTTCAGCGATATAACGGGAAGCATTAAAACCATATAACAGACAGACTGAAAGAGGTAAGAGCAAATGATGATCTTGGTAAGAGAGTTGCGAACATGAGGAAGCAAGGTGCTCCAGATGGAAGCACCTGCAACTGCAAATGAATGCTCGCCAAAGACAAAAGTACACTAGGATCAACTAAATAATAATAATAAATAATGATATTCTTCTTTATTAATTCAAACCGACAAGTACGCAGTAAGATTACAAGACACAATAGTAACAGATGATAACAAGTTAACAGGAGTCGCATGTAACTGTATGGCAGCCATGCAAGGCGCCCATCTGTCTTACTACTCATTTTACCAATGCCATGTGGTGAATGGAGGGCTGAGTCAACTTTAAGGGGTAACAGGAATCGATTCCACTTTCTACTTGATGTTCTGCGCTCTTCATGCCAGTGATATTAACTATCACGCCCCCCCTCTCAACTGCAATGCCTCCACCCTGTAATAATTTAACTGGGAGTGTGCTTAGCATTTTCTTATTTTCTTCACTTTTGGGCTGCCTTTCTCTAACGGCCATTCTAGCCAAACATCCTTGCCCATGCATTTGAGACTGTTGCTACAGCAATTTTGCACCATGAAGAAGTTTAAGATAAGAGCTGGAAGTCCTATGAAATGTTTATGAGCATGCTGGCTGTGTTTTTATTAGAAGGGTTTTTGCTTTTCCTCTAGTTTTATAGTGTACAGTTAGGGAAACCAGCCCACCTGATTTCATGCATTGTGAGCTTGCAACAACTTATTTACTTTTGGAAGCAAGGTGCTTAACATGAGGAAGCAAGGTGCTCCAGATGGAAGCACCTGCAACTGCAAATGAATGCTCGCCAAAGACAAAAGTATACTAGGATCAACTAAATAATAATAAATAATGATATTCTTCTTTATTAATTCAAACCGACAAGTACGCAGTAAGATTACAAGACACAATAGTAACAGATGATAACAAGTTAACAGGAGTCGCATGTAACTGTATGGCAGCCATGCAAGGCGCCCATCTGTCTTACTACTCATTTTACCAATGCCATGTGGTGAATGGAGGGCTGAGTCAACTTTAAGGGGTAACAGGAATCGATTCCACTTTCTACTTGATGTTCTGCGCTCTTCATGCCAGTGATATTAACTATCACGCCCCCCCTCTCAACTGCAATGCCTCCACCCTGTAATAATTTAACTGGGAGTGTGCTTAGCATTTTCTTATTTTCTTCACTTTTGGGCTGCCTTTCTCTAACGGCCATTCTAGCCAAACATCCTTGCCCATGCATTTGAGACTGTTGCTACAGCAATTTTGCACCATGAAGAAGTTTAAGATAAGAGCTGGAAGTCCTATGAAATGTTTATGAGCATGCTGGCTGTGTTTTTATTAGAAGGGTTTTTGCTTTTCCTCTAGTTTTATAGTGTACAGTTAGGGAAACCAGCCCACCTGATTTCATGCATTGTGAGCTTGCAACAACTTATTTACTTTTGAGCTGTTCACTTTTTCTCTCACAAGGCTGTTTGTTAGTCATCATCTATGCTGTTCAGTTAAAATAAGTGAAAAACATTTTTTTCATTTGCAGTTTGCAACTGCCTTCATTGTATATGTTGGTTATTACGTGGTTTTCAAATTCAAAAAGAGAGAATTCTTCATGCCAGCAATTGTCTTAAAAGTTATCCAAGAACAGACTATCATTTGGGTATGTATGGCGTGTGAATAAGCTAGTTCCTGCAACTTTGATTTCTTTAGCCACTGTTGAAATCTCAAGAGGATATAAAGTTCAGTATTTTAGCTAGAATTTTCAACAATGAACAAAACTTGTGTAAGAGAAACCAGTTCCGATGGCTTTTAAAGTTCTTATCCGAGGATGAAAGTAATTTCTAAGCTGCATGTAATATAAAATGTATTCGTTACAGCTGTTACATGTATAATATTATATTTTTTTATTTTATTATAAATGCATCCACAGTTGTGTTTTCAAATGTGATCGAATGGAAACAGTAACAATAATTACTGCTTTCTATTAGGTAAGTAGTTTAGTGAGTAGTCTTAATTAGCATGGAACTGGCACACAAGCACTTTGTAAACAAAACATCTTTATTACACCAAAGAGGCAGAAACAACCCAACGAGATTTTTAAAAAGAAGGAAAAATAATGTGTGCAAACTGTAAAGAATAAATGCAGATTTCATTAAAAAACGATGCGGTATTACATGACATACAGTTCAAGAGAAAGCCAACAGCATTTATAGCATCAGTAACTATTGTGATCCTAATTGCGCATATAATTATATAAAGCACCATTTCAAGAGTACTTGTCAGAGGTGCTCAACTCATAAGTGTCACTCACTTTCAGGACATGATGAATTGTGGCTTCTTCAAGGGTTTTTAGAGATATTTAAAGATGTCCAGGAGCCCAACTGACTTACCATTGTTGCTTTTGCAGATTGGAACATTGGCTTGTCCTGTGATGCCAGCTTTTGGTTGTCTGTTCCTGCTCCTTACATTTTTCACCTACTACTATGTGATATGTAATTTTTGCAAGCCAACTAGCAAGCGTTGGCTGCAGCCTCATCGAAATATATTTTTCCTTGCGATGACGGTCATAGCGATGATGGTTCTTACGATCACTTTTGTTGTAATAAATCTCATGTGAGTACTGCCCTCTGTAGGCTTTAAATAACAATATGAAAACAGCTGTAGTTGATCATTGCACTGTACTCTGAAATGCGCACACGGTCATACTAATCTAATCTAATCTAATGACTTCTATAGCTCCATTATCATGATGCACATGACATCAAGATGGTTGATGCTTCAGGTGAGATGTAGTCGAGAAGCATAATCCGGTGGGGAGGCACAGTTGACATCCATTTTATCGGGATACCACAGAATCGGGCTGTATTGTATTTTACTGTATTGTATTCAAACATTTATAAAGCTTCTCTAGTAGGGTGAACCGTTCAGAGGCACTTCCAATGTAAATAATAATAATAAATATAATAATAATAATATATATTCCAATGTGCAAGGCCACGAGAGAAGAAATAGATTTTAAGAAAAGTAAAGAAGGAGGAGGGGTTATCAGCTAGAACTTGAGAGCGAGTAGTTGGAGACAGTGCATTCCAAAGAGAGGGACCAACTGAGGTAAAGGACCAGGACTGTGAAACTAGATTGCAACAAAAATGAAGGAAGCCTGTGCATGGGCGTATTTAGGGGGTGGTTTTACAGGTTCAAACCCCCCGAATAAGTTTCCAAAAAAGTCTTTACATGCTTTTACATGCAAAATACAAAAAAACTGAACTTTTGCGACCATTTCCAATGGAAAACCCCCGAAATCTTAGTTTGTGAGAGAATTTGCTGCACAGTGGCCACCTTGGGGAGGCACAAACTAATACTGTTTGTTGCCAACTGAGTATTCTAATTAAGCCCTTTGGTATTTTGCTCTGTTTTTTCTGCTTTACTTAAATAGACTAAAGGTACAACTGAATTTTATAACACTCTAATTACAGGTTATTATTTCAATCAATCAATCATCATTTATTGATCCTTGAATCCAGTTGTTAGACAGAGCATTACGGGTCAAAAAACAATCGTAATAAGGAAAGTAATACATTTTTGAAGAAAGCTATGGAATCACTTATATTGAAAATATGGAAGGTAATGAAATTATTAGTTTTGTATGTATGTATGTATGTACATGTATGTATACATGTATGTATAATAATAATTATTATGATTATATGCAACTGTAGTATACTAAAGTTGGATCTTGTGTACATAAAATAATTACTATACTGTTTGTTGGAATTTATTGTATGTGTTTGTGTAATGTTTTATTATTTCCTGTCAATGTTTCCTCATGCATATGTAGTGCTCGGACTTAGTAGCCTGACTGAGTAACTGAGCCTAGGCGATTCAACCTGGCCAAGTTTTTGATGCTGTATGCAAACATGATTCAATTAAATTCAATACCTTTGTTGATATCCAGTGTAAATACCATTACCAACTTCGATGAACAAGTATCCAAGGGTGATCCGAGAAGGAGCAATAATGTTCTGCCATAGTTAGTTACAGGCAGTAACGTCATTGTTATGACGTCAGTCATCAGTATATATATCAAAACATTGCCACAAGATAAATATAGTAAACTGGTGGTAGTGCAAGGTAGTGTTGTTTTCGTTAACTAAAACTAAAACGAAAACCTTCGTTAACGAAAACTCAGGGTTATAGTTAACTAAAACTAAAACTAAAACTTGGTGAAATAACTAAAACTAATAATAACTAAAACTCGAGGAGCCGGCCAAAAACGATAACTGAAACTAAAGCGGTCAAAACTAATAACTAAAACATCTAACGAAAACCTAATGAAAACACACAACGAAAACCTAGCGTCCTTGAATATTCAATGTTTTTGTACATACGGGCGAAAATCGGGGAATAACATAAAGCTCAACAAGAAATTTTTACCGCACTAATCATTAAAGGGACATTATATCATGTATGATACATGGCATGTTGTCATACTGTAAGAATAATGGTTGCTATTGCCTATTGGCAGTAATTTGATATACATTGTTGTCGGCTAACTATCAGTGAACAAATAACTAAAACTAAAACTAAAAATGAAGAAACTAAAACTGAAACGAGGAAGTGTCAGTTTCTATTAACTAAAACTATAACTAAAACTAAAACTTGGCAAAATAACTAAAACTAATAATAACTAAAACACCTAGCATGTAAAACTAATAATAACTAAAACTAAAACTCAAGTCAAAACTAAAACAACACAAGTGAAAGGATGATGCTAGGTGCATTCTGAATCAAGCAAAATTCTGTTTAAGGTTTAATTTAAATTGATGCAAAGTAAGCATATTGGTAAGGTCAGTAGATAACTAGTTCCAAACAGATGATCCACAATATAGAATGGAAAACTGTCTAATTTTTGTGACATTTATGTTGTCATCTGTTTTTTAGGGCAGGCGGCTTCCTTTTATCGAAACTGGCTGAAAATGCAGAGGTTACCCGTATTCAGTATGCCAATCAGACATGGTGTGGTCCTTTAAACATAGACAGTGCATTCTCACCTGTTCAGGATTTCATGAGTCAAGTAAAAAGTGAGAACTCAACTGCTGGCAAGTTTCTGGATGTAATCTGTTCGCCGATATTGATCCTTACAGTTTTCTTTATTCTCATGTAAGTTTCAGTTTGTTAACAATTCTAAACCATGGTGAAGTGAGTTCTGCTTATTGTGCCTCGTGGAATAGAAAACTGCTAGAACAACTTGATAGTTAGCGACAGTAATTACATTTAAATTGCTTGTCGCCGGGCTCAATAGGGGCGCAGCTTTCATGGCACCAGTACTTGCATGTTGAGCATTGAATCCACGTTTCTTCGTGTTGGTCGCTATAAACTGTAAAGCTCTCTGCAGTAAGAACAGTGGAAGCTGGCGTCACTCTCAACTTTATGACACTCTGCTGTTGCTGGTTCTGTTTCTTCTGCTTGTGGTTCCTCTGCTTCTGTTTCTTCTGTTGCTGGTTCTACTTCTGATTTTTCTGCTTCTGGTTCTTCTGCTGCTGGTTCTGCTTCTGGTTCTTCCGCTCCTAGCGCCTCTGCTTCTGGTTCTTATGCTTCTGACTCGTTTACTTTTTGCATCCAAAGCAACTCGTTCTCGGCACCAACAATTAAAGGAGCGATCAAGGCCCCATTGACATTGACTAAGTACCTCAGTAGCAATAATAATAACTGTAATAAATTATTTTAATCACTAATAAGTGTAATCACTAGTAATCAGGCATGCAATGATGTTATTGTGTTGTTATCTGGACCTACTACAAGTGGTTTAATTTATTCCTGGTATAAGTATTCATTGTTGATTACAACTATTATGCTTTCTGTTCGAGTGTTCGCAGATCGATATATGGTAAAACTTTGATGGTGTTGTGGCAGTCCGAAATATTAATATTTTTCATAGAACGTTTTGTGTGAATTTTCTGGATGGAACGGAACCAAATGGAACCTTGGAGAACAGTAGATTCAAACTTTTATTTTTAAGGACCACCCTAATACACATATATACATATATATACATCTATATTATAGCAATAGTAGTGGTTAATTTGCTCATCCAGAGGTGGTAGGTCTCCAAATTTTTGCAAAATTAAAACCTGAGTCTGTCTGGGCTAATCCATTACTGTGAAGCTGTCTTGCTGGCTCTGCTCCTCACTATCTTAGGACTTATTGTGCCCCAGTATCTTCTCTGCCCAGTCGTTCCTCTCTCTGGTCCTAGGCCCGTGGTTACTTGGTTGTCCTGTGGGTGCGTACTTCTACGGCCCAGTCTAGGAGTTTTCGCTGTTGTTGGTCCCAATAGCTGGAATCGGTTACCTGAGTCCCTCAGGACTGACCTTTTCTGTAGTTCCTTTAACCAGTTCCCCAGCGCCTGAAAACCTCTCTCTCTACCAGTTAAGACACTGGCCCGGATCAGGAGCGCCTCTGTTTTAGAGTGGCGCTATATAAATACTCGATTACGATTACTGAGTAGATTTTTTGAAGGGGCGCTATATAAATTTCCAGAGTGAATGAAAGAATTACTGATACTCGTTTTTCGCTATGTGAATAAAACAAAAAATGCATGAAACATGATGCTTATCACTGATTATTGCAACCAAAGATACATAATTATAGGTGAGATTTGTTCCCATTAATTTTAGTCACAGAGCTCATAGTTCATGTGTAGGATCTCAAACTAGAGGTGATGGATCTCAGATCTGGCAGGACCCGGCTGAATTTGACCACTGGTTGGATCTAACTGCCTATTGTGTTCTATGCAGTAGGAGAATTGTTTATGGTGTTTACTGTTTCAAAACTGGTCAAATATATGCACTTGGGGTTATTGAAAGTAGATTTTTAAAATGTTTAAGTTAATTATTTATCATATTGAGCATAAGGTTGCTAGTCTTGAACTGAATCAGATTGTTAAGATTTCAAGTTTCAAAGACTGTTTCTGTTATTTGCTGCGTTAGATCTTTGATATATCTTCTGGTTTGTCGGGTCAGATGGGAAGTTGAGAAAAGACTTGTTCTTCTGGCCGAAGTGCAAATGGTATGTTTTCGAACAATAATTGATGCAAATGTGAATGCGCTTCTTGTTTATTTTAACATTTTTGTGATTTTATATAATGTGGCATTGCTTGGAACAGCAAATTAGTTTAATGTAATGTGGTATAATGCAGAACATGAAATTTATATGATGTGGTATAATGTGGAACAGTTGTGCAGTATCAAAATCTTGTGGAAAGGGGTGATGATAGCTCAGTGGCAGAAGGTTTAGAAAAACCTGTACTTATTCAAGAGAGAGAATCTGGACTGGTTGAAACCTGTTTGAGATGGTTTACTGTATGATGCAGTGTGGAAAAGTCAAGGGAATCAAGTTGTAATGGTCTGTTGTGTGCCTTGTTGATACATTGAGTTGGGTATGGTATTGATGGATTCTTGTGTTTAGACACGATGTTGATGAATTAGGTGCTGTAAAAATTGAAGCACTCATTTTTTTTAATAAAATAGTTAAAACGCAAAGACTATTTGCCTTATCTCGAGCTATGCTGTGCTGCAGACCGAACTAGTCAACTTTTCGAAGCCCAATTGTTTGAGAACTTTGGAAGTTGTTGACAGCAATTTTATGTAATGTGTTGTAACATGGAATTGCAAATTTATCTAATGTTGTATTACTTGAAAGAGCTCATTTTGATGTCGTATAACTTGGAACAGCGGATTTATGTAATTTGATTTTAATTTCGAATTTAGTTGGAGCTGCTAGATTTAAAATGTAATATAATGTGATAAAACTTGGAACAGCATATTTTGTAATTTTTTGTGGAAGAAGAAAATTGAAGTAACCGGGTATGGAGATTGAGAAGCAACGAATGTGGCAATTAATAAATCTGTTGTCAAAATTCAATTTTAGCAACACTAACAAGCAGAGAGGGACAGGGAGAGTGAAAGACATCTTTCAAAGGTCTTTGATTCAGTTTGTACAGTGAATGTTTAGTGTTATATAATGTAGCATTTATGTGGAGATTTTTAGGCATAGAGCATGTGCAATTTTATTGGCTGAGACATTAAAGTTTTCGTAAGAAAAGTGTCTGATCTTTTTAGGAACGCCTTCAGACCAAGAAGTTTCACTCAGTAGCTGGTGATAAGTCACGACACCTTGAAGTGAGTGACCTGTGTTTCAGACTACTGCAACATGTGTAATGTAGTCCTTTAATGCTTTTCAAAGTGATGGTTGTGACAAGATAATTTTATTAATGGTTGTTGTACTTCGTCTTAACGACACTTTTTCATATCGAAGATGATTAGTGTCGGAGGCAGAAAGCAACCTCGTACTCCACGTTTATATTGCGACCGAGCCACCCGCAGTAAAGATCCGAGAAATTAATCTCTGATAAACCGACCGACCAGGAATCGAACCCGGGCCGCCGGCGTGGAGAGCGGGCTACCAACCCACTTGGCCACTCAGGATCCTCGTTTTTATTAATGGTAATTGATATCGGATTTATATAGTGCCTCTTCAGGAGAAATGCGCCAGTGGCACTGTAACCTGACTGAACAGACCAGTGATAGGATAAAACAGTTTTCGAATGGTTACAGAATGGAGGCAAAGACAGAGCAAGGAGCTTCTTTCGTAGGTTGCAAAGGGTTTTTGCAGAAAATTGTCAATTGTAGTAAGTAAGTATATTCTGTATTGAACCAGTTGCAATCCGCATTCCGGTGTACATACATCATATATAATAAACAATCAATAGTCAATGTGAATAAAAGCATTCTAACTATAAAAGTTTTATAGTTTTTTTAGTGCATCCATTAATTGCACATTGTTGGCAACCTACCTAGTTCAGTTCTCATCCATGTTAATTTGTTGCTGTGAGGCCTACATTTAAGTACTAGATTTGTTTAAAAATGCAATTACTAATTTCAAGGCACATCTTAATCTGCATTTCACATCCTTCAAAAGTTTAATTACTACTTGTCATTATTGTCTGTGCACAGGTAAGTGTTGCATTACTATTTCCGTTCAATTAATGTTTTTACCTGAGGTAAAACAGTAAAGTTGTACAAGAGTAAGAAATTGCATTACTTAGTTTATTTATTATTCTTGTGTCTTTTCTCTATTTGCAGAAATAGAGGTATGGACAGTCTCCTAAGAGGATTCACATTTCATCACGTGTCAACGAGTCTCAAATTTGCTTTCAATATCGGAAAGATTATGGCAAGAAGCTAATTATCACAGGAGCTAATTCAGTTGATCAGTTACCCTTAAGAAACCAGAGAATGATTGGATCAGTTACGTTTATTCCCGGTTTAAGTCTGCGAAGTTGAATACCAATCATATGCACTCACTAGTCAGAGTCAACTTTAGGTGTTTTAGTCACCTTGACAACAGTTTCATATTTATCAGAGTCCACTATCAGTTTCTTTGTATATTTGACTTTAACTTAAGACACTGCTATTGCAAATTAAGTGTGTGCATTCGTTCTGACTTTGGAGCTTGCAGGTCTTCCATGACCATTTGAAAGTGGGAATGTATAAATGATCTACTTCGGAACTCCCCCTCTCTACATTTGTCCACCTTTGGCATTACGGTACCCTTCATGCCGTCTCCCTCTGGACCCTCCGGCTTAGTACAATTACATAAGTAGTTAAGTGAAACCTCATATCTTAACCCTGACATAGCCTACACCCACCTCGTTCAAGACCATGTTTTTGGCTAAGACCTTAAATCAATAATGTACAGTGAATCTAGAACATTGGCTTACAAAGTTAAGTTAGCAATACGCAGTCAAACCGGAATTAAAGGCACGGCATAGCACAAACCAAGTAAAATAAAAAGTAACACTTCCAACTAAACCTCTCAACAAAAATGTACTTATGCCCCCGCTAACACAGACTACAGGAGCATAAATGAACCAACTAACCACACAATAATCCTGTAAACTGTCTTAGGAAAGGATTCTCAAAATCAGGTGCAATCAAAACCGGAGAATTACTTCATGTTTGCTTAGCAATTTAGCCCTTGTGTGCACGGTGAAAGTCACCCATACATTGACCGGAGAAGTAATGAAACCCCGATTGGCGTGATCAAACCTGACAGACCGGCTGAAACCATTCGGAGCGTGTATACTGTGGCGTGTATAATTATGAGGATTGTGGAAAGAAATCGATTGGCAATGGTCTATCGTGTGTACTATGGGTAGTTGGATTGGATATTTTATTACTTAGGCCTACTAATTAGTCCGAACACCGGCATGGATTTTCTCATGCGTGTTAATTAGTGGCCAATATTTGGCCAATGAACGTGAACGTTAACGACCTCGATCTGTACTACGCGAAACTGTGGATGACCTTAAGTAGTTCAGTTGATACATTTTGAAATACGAAGTATAAGGCCTTGGTTTCTGTTGGGGTGTGGCTTCAGCCATCCATCATCCTTTGTAAGTTATCGTTCCTTCCAGTAACCATGGGCGTCCGCAGGAATTTTTCTGGGGGGGGGCGCAAACTTTTAAATAGTTGTCGCAGGGAGTACATAGGGTGTCGAAAGCAGCCGATCACTCCACCTTCGACACTCGCTCCGTCGGCACTGGCTACCTCTCGATACTCTGGCTCGGATCCCAACATGAGAAAATATTCATAGACATTCATTGTCAAAACTATTGTGATAATTAAATTTTAGATGACTACAATCTGACCTTATTCTTGAAATAACAATTGCAATCATCTGGGTTCTTGTCCAAACTGATTTATCACTCTATGAATCCGTCTTTGTTGTCTGAAATTTCTGTTCCGTTACTACACAGCTTTTTCGACCCTCAATGCAGTCGACCTTCACAGTTCCTACGAAATTGTCCTACTCAGAAGTGTTCGTCTTCTTCGTTCCTGTGATTCTGCCCAACTGACTCACAGCGTAGTTGTAGAAATAATATTATTTAAGTTTAACGACCCGTGCGACAACAAAGATCGATAGATTCACGAAAGGACACTCGTGCCTAACAAACCTGCTGGATTTTTTCGAAGAGATGTATAAGAAAATGGATGAAGGAAAAGCGGTCGACATAGTATACCTGGACTTCGCGAAGGCATTCGACAAGGTCCCACATAAAAGGCTAGAAAAGAAATTGGAAGCGAGTGGAATCGGAGGAAATTTGTTGAAATGGTTAAAACAATGGTTGAGCGATAGAAGGCAGAAAGTTGGAATAAGAGGGAAGTATTCAAAATGGTCGAGGGTAGGGAGTGGGGTGCCGCAAGGATCTGTTTTGGGGCCGTTGCTTTTTGTGGGTTTTATAAACGACATTGACAGTGGAATAGTGTCGAAGATATCAAAGTTCGCTGATGATACGAAAATGGGCAGAGGGGTGGATACGGAAGAAGAAGCCGACGTACTGAGGGAAGACATCGAAGGACTGCACAGATGGGCCGAGGAATGGCAGATGATGTTCAACACAGAAAAATGCTCAGTTATGCACATGGGAAAAACAAATAAAAAATTCCAATACGAAATGGGAGGAACAATACTGAGAGAAACAGAAGAGGAGAGGGACCTAGGAGTCATCGTAAACAACAGCACCAAACCATCAAGGCAATGTGCAGAGGCTGCAAAGAAAGCGAACAAAGTATTGGGACTGATTAAGAGGACAGTAGTCAGCAGGGAAAAGGAAATAATGCTCGAATTGTACAAATCACTGGTTAGGCCTAATTTGGAGTACTGTGTGCAAGTGTGGTGTCCTTACCTGAGACAGGATGTAGAAAAACTAGAGAAAATACAAAGGAGAGCAACGAAGATGATAAAGGGATTCGGCAACCTGGCATATGAAGAAAGACTGAGGAGATGCAAGCTGACAACATTAGAGAAAAGGAGAGATAGAGGAGACTTAATAGAGACATTCAAGATAGTGACAGGAAGAGACAAGATACCAGCACAGAGGCTATTTAAATTCTCAGTTGATAAGAGAACTCGAGGACACAGATACAAGATTAATAAAGAAACAGCTGGGACAATCATGCAAAGATTCTTCAGCACAAGAGTAGTTAACAGTTGGAACAAGTTGGATGAGGAAATTGTTGCTGCGGACTCGGTGATGGAATTCAAGAAGAGGCTCACTAAGATTGGATACTAGGTCAAGATGCATTGGATAAGACTTGAGAGAGTGGCTCTGACACAGATGCAAGTCTTCTGAGCCACTATAAACCTTGTTATGTTATGTTATGTTAATATGTTATTTGCATTCCTCTTTCATCCAGGCCTGGCTTGGGACTGGTTCCGAAGCCATTGGGTACGTATGTTTAAAAAGTCTGGCAGAATTAACGTGTTAGTGGCATATAACTTTCTGATTACTTAGTCGCTCCAGCCAGTGGCAATTATATATGTTTATATATATATTTTATTATATATTATATATAAAAGGGTACATATATCATACACATATAGGGTAGAGTGGGGCAAAACGCCCCTTTAACGGGTTTTGCTCAATTACAACGTGAGTAACAACATTTTCAGCATGAAATTATTGTAAGACCTTGTACTGAATGTCCCAAGTAAAGTAAAATTATGTCCGATAAAATGCCCCAAAAGATTACATTAAAAAATAATAAAATACAGAGTGCTTCAAAGGGGGCGTTTTGCCCCTCACCTGGGCAAAACGCCCCCCGTGATTTGACCCCCGCTACCTGAAAAGTCGATGCACATAATCAACTGCAATCACTGCCATGATGCAACAATAACTATAAGAAGTAAAGAGATCTAGAATTTTTTTTAAAAGATGTCATAAAAAATAATTAAATAAAAAAAAAATGCTTTGCTTCAGGTGACTCTGAGGTGAGGGGGGCGTTTTGCCCCATGTCAGCATTTTCCATAGGGGGCGTTTTGCCTACGCTTGGTGCTACCTTGTGAGATTGCCCATATAATAAAAAATTGATATGTTAAAGCCCCATTTATTGTGCACAGTTATTCGATATAGGGTATACTTTAGACCTATATTTGTATTATTGGCTATATCTAGCATTTTGGCACCATTAATGATACAGAATTGGCGGCTGACTCTTATAAGGAAACACGAAAAAATCAATTTTTCTCAAATAAAAATAAGCGAAGCGTCTAAAGATAAATAACTGACGATTATCTCATTATGGTACAACTAAGAAACCCCAGAACATTCAAAAATTTCATTACATGGCACAGGGGGACAGGGCCGGGAGGGGGCGTTTTGCCCCGCGGGGGCATTTTGCCCCACTCTACCCTATACAACGTCCTGACAATCAGTGTCCACTACGCGGTTCACCAGCCGGACCTGTTATCTCGCAAGCGATCGGCTAAACACAACACAAGGAATACGATACCAATTAGCCTATACGACCAGTGGTTAAAGTGGTTTGAGTGAGCAGTGGGAACTCCAAAGAAGAGTTTCATTGGAAAGCATGGTTATCATGGTTCCATTGCATGGTGAGCAGTGGGAACGCAAGCCAAAAATTTCGAGAGCAGTGGGAACGCCGTTTACCACAGTTCCCACACCACTTTAAACACTGTAAACGACTGAAGGCGCGTCGGGGTTGACAATATGAATTTCCATATTACCAAGGCAGAACTATTATATACGTTAATTTTTTTAATGCGCCTAAGCAAAGATATAGGTCTCACTTGTAGAGCGTAGACTACCGTGTTTTAACGGTCGGTACGCTACTAGCTTACTAATTAATCTAACACTTTCTGTGTTAATTTTAAATTACTACCTAAGGAATTTAGTGTTTTCCGACAATCACGTTGAAAATCGTGTTGTAATAATAATATACAAATAATCAAAATGTCTCTGCAAATATGTGCAAAATCCAGGGGGCGCACATGCGCCCCCTTGCGCCCCTCTGCGGACGCCCATGCCAGTAACCAGTCGTCTCCGATCATGGGAAGATCATTTTTCTTAAGAACCTCGTTTGCCAGTCGTTCTGATTACGGCGTGAAAGAAGGAACTTTGTAGATGCGAGCACCTTCTTCGAAACGGGCGAATTGCGATGTGAATCGAATTCTAGGCCGTGGAGAAAACCTTGTTCAAGTGATATTGGAAAATCACAGAATTTCAAGATTGCTCTGGGAGCAAAGTGTTTGTCTTTCATGATATCCTCATAGCGTACTGCGCTGATTTCGAGCCCCTTGCGTTGAAACTCCAAGTACGACTTGCAATAAGATGTCACCATCATGATGCCCAGTGAGATATCATCCCAGAACTTGTATCTGAAGTCCTTTCCTAAGTAACCGAAATAATCCAAGCATTTCTCAGTAAGCACTGGCGAAAGTTTTCCGAGCGTGGTCATCATCATCAATGTTGGTGATACTCTTGACAATCGAAAATAGGATTGGCCCACGTTTATTACGTTGCGATACATGAAGAGACATTTGCTATAAGGGTAAACTTCTCTAAAGATTGGAAGAGCGTAAGTGTACATTGGCATGATTTTTACCATGTAGGCCAATGGAGTGAAGTTCTTGTAGCCTATGGTCTACAAGTCCAGCGAATGACATCTTGACTGAGCTGGCGCAACTGGGGTGAGTCGTCTTTGCTCGTGTAGCAAAGGGCCAAAGCATTGGTAGAGTCTGGTTCTGAGATAGAGATACACTCTCCCGTTTGATTTTTTCAACAGCTACTTCATCGACTATCTTCATCCTGGCTCTTTGCCTCTTAGTACGATAAAATAAGTAAATAAGTAAAGCCTTTAATATCTGAATCCTGATATCTGCGTCCCTCTTCTAAGACAATGCTTTGGGCATAGACCTTAAAATCAATATGCACAGTGAATCCAAAACATTGGCTTACAATTTTAAGTAAACGATACATGCACTTAGACAAAACAAAATCAAAGATATGGCAGAACATAAACCAAGCAAAACCAAAAGTACCTATATATATATAGACCCACCAAAACATTTCAACTTAAATGTAGGCCTACTTAAGTCCGACTAACACAGGCCAAAGTCTCATAAATTGACCAACTGAACATACGCTAATCCTTGAACCTAGTCATTAACTGACTGTACTGAGCCAATAATAACGTTAATTACTTTCTTAACGCATCAAATTTATGTTAACAGTAACATCATATTTAGAACACTCTTGAAAGGGCATCGTAGTTTTTCTTCAAAGTGCCACTTCTATGCCTAACTTCAATGTAAAAATTGCAACTCAAATGACCGGCGGGTTAACTTAGAATTGTTTGGTGCAAATGTACTTAAGTATTTAAACGAATTCTTTTCAGTAGGACTATTCAAGAATATTTTAGCCCCGTCACATAATGTTCAAACCGTTGAAAAGTAAAACTAACAACATGACTTTCTATTCAATAGTGCTCCACTTTTATTGTGTCGCAGACACCTTTCGTTACGCAAACGCAACGGGCCTGTTAAAATCATATTTTCTCGGAGCCAAACTCCTACTGCATAATCTGATGCATCCGTCTGAATAATTAAAGATCTTGAAAATCAGGCACACAAAACCTGAGAACTATTTCATGTTTGCTTCGTAACTTTACCTTGACGGCAGAAGTAAGTAAATGTGCCCTAGTGGCTTGATCAACCCTGACAGACTGGTTGGCGTCGGAGATGGAATACTGTGGATTGCGTACGTGGAAGGAAGAACGAATTCGATTGACAATGGTCTGTCATGTGTTCTATTAGTAGTTGTGTTGGAATATTTTTCCCGTTATTTGGCCTTAGACGATCATGGACACAGGCGGGAAGAAGTGGCCAATAGTTGACCAATGAACATGGCTGTGCGGATCACTGAACTGCGTAACTGCGTGAAAATACATTTGTCCGGGATGCAAAAGGCATGCCCAAAAGGAACAGAAGTTCCGATTACTAGGGGTCACCTATTAACTCTGAACAATGAGATGGCAAACTTACTATATCGATGACCTTGAATAGTTCAGTTGATAGATATTGAAATATGAAATTAAAGACTTAACCAACTACAAATACAAACTAGCTTTATGATGCACAAGTTCAAACGTATAGAAACTTGAAGTTAGGCCTTGTTTCGGTTGGGAAATGGCCTCACCATCGATCATCCTTTGTAAGTGATCGTTCCTTCGAGTAACCAGTCGTCTCCGATCATGGGAAGACCGTTTCTCGCAAGAACCTCGTTTGCCAGACGTTCTGATTCCTTCGTCAAAATAGGAACTTTATGTTGCGCGAGCACCTTCCTCGAAACGACCGAATTGCGCTGTGAATCGAATTCTAGGCCATGAAGAAAATCTTCTTCAAGTGATATTGGAAGATCACAGAATTTCAAGATTGCTCTGGCGGCAAAGTGTTTGTCTTTCATGATATCTTCGTAGCGTACTGCGCTGACTTCGAGCCCGTTGCGTCGAAACTCCAAATACAACTTGCAGTTACCTGTCGCTATCATGATGCCCATCGTCAGATCATCCCAGAACCTGATGTCCTGTCCAACGTATCCCAAGTAATTGACGCATTTCTTAGCAAGCACTGGCGAAAGTTTTCCGAGCGTGTTTGTCATCGTCGCTGATAGTACTTCTTTTGAAACACGATAAATGGATTGAGCAACATTTAGTACGTTGCGATACATGAAAATACATTTGCTATAAGGGTAAACTTCTCTAAAGATCGGAAGACCGTTGACGTGCATAAGTTTTATCATATAGGCCAATGGAGTGATGTTCTTGTATGGTCTACAAGTCCAGCGAATGACATCTTTGGTGAGCTGGCGCAACTGGGGTGAGTCGCCTTTGCTCTTGTACCAAAGCGACAGAGCCACAGTGGTGTCTGGTTCCGCGATGGCGATGCACTTTCCCGTTGTTTGCATCATCTGTGTCAACAGCGTCGACCCACATCTGCCAGTGTGAGCAACGAAAATCAACTGTCCTTTCGGATCCCCAAGTTCTTCCGCCATTCGATGAAAGTGATTCAATGGAACTAGTATCAGTTGATTACAGAAGAACATCTGAGCTATCCGCATGAAGGTATAGTACTCGAATTTCCACAAATGCATGCCCTTCTGTCTAGCTACCCCGAAAATGGCATTCTGTTCGTCTATCGTTATCAGCGACACATGATCGTTGTCAAATATGTATTGCGGATTCTCGAATCTATTGTGCGACAAGATGTATTCTTTGATTGAAATTTGTTTCACAATATCAAATTTATTGAAAAGAACAATATCGAGAACGTGTGCGCATCTGTTGTAGTTTTCTGGTCTTCTTGATTCTCTGATTCTTTCTCCAGTTCCATTGATTTTCCAGTAGACTTTCTGTATCGTCACATAGATGAAGCGCAACAGCATGAAGCCAAGCGATGTAAGTAGGCTCTGCAGGAACAGCGGCCAACCGGAAAGGCGACCCATCTGAAACAGTTTAACGTGGTTATATGGTTTAAATAGTGTAATGTTTTTCAACTGATGCTTAGGCCAAATGGCGCAATGATTAATGCTGAAGTCACCGTTCAGCTGAAACGATGTTTGGTGGCCGCAGGGCAAACAAGAAGTTTCGCTTTGTTTGTTGCTAAAACGTCGTTTCAGGGTTTACCCGAAGTTTCTGGTGCTGCAAAACTATTGACAACTGAGTCTCCTATTCTTTCTACAATCTATTTTAAAACAGACTATTTACAAAGTAATCTGTAGAGTAATGACTTAACTATTGATGAAAGATATAGCCTACAATTTTCTACGTTCGCTTCCAGAAGACTAGAAAACCCACCCCACCTCCGGCCTTTTCCCTCGAGTCTACATATATATGTATGACGATGAAGCCAGGCATATTATTTTATACTACCTGTAATAAATCCTCTTGTAACCAGGTTTCCGTCAATCACCTGGACACACCACATAAAACCGGGACGTACATGTCCCGGAAAACCGGGACGTATGGTCACCCTAAGCTATCTCTTTATTAAATTCATTATTAGGCTAGTACGATTTACGAAACCAGTTTAAGAAATAACTGCAAATAAGCTATTGGCCTACAGGAGCCTAAGATTAATAGACTTTAGTCGGCTACACCACAGACAGAGTTTGAGTTGTCAAATTTGAACCGAGGGGGTGGGTTGCAAAATTCGTACATGTCCTCATTCGAGAACAGAATTTCTTAGGAACCTGGAACCAATATATTTGCTAAATTGTCGTGGGCGAGGGTGTTCGTATTTGATCCTTAGCTGTGTCAAAAATCGAAAATTGAAGAATACGGTACAAGTTTTATTGGAAACTCTTGAGTTTTATTTTCAGAAGATTAATAGCAACAATGACAACCAACACTGAAGTGGTTTGAATGAAAACAGAGAAAAGCAAATTCATAGTTTTTATTAGCTAAGCAAATAATTTCGAACTACGACTAGGTTATTAAGCTGTCCTTGATAAGCCTGTAACCTTGTGTCGACCTCCATGTTTGCCCGACTTCAGCCAGCTCATAACATAATTATTTCTCGGCATTCCATAGCGTAAGAGGTGGGTCAGTTGTAGGCCTACCTATTATTAATAAGTCATATATTGTAAAGATAACAACATCGTCTGCCTGTGTTTCACTAACAGCAAATTGTTTTCATAATATTGCAACCTGTTTTCGCCAAAAAAGTACTCTTTTCAAAGAATTTTTGGGCCACGATGATCGATTCAAGCAACTAGCAGCCTGCAACAAATTAGAAGATCGATCATGCTGTTCCAAATTGTCATATAATGACTGCAAAAACTGGCCTCTTGCACAGTTAAACTATTAACTGTTGATCATCTCTATTTTTGTCAGTTTTCACACCTTAATAGTGTCCAGTTTTTCGAATTTGTCCCAAAATTTACATGTGTTAGCACACCGTTCTCTTGCTAATCCTTCTCGTTCCTATTGTCATTGAAAACCAGTGCCTCAACCTTTGCATCAACACTGCACGTACTACGACGTGGCCTATGAGGCCTACTATTAAAAACTGAAACATTATTTGCCTTGGTCAAGTTTTACTTCGTCAGTATGACAGTCAGCAGAAAGATTTTTCAATCCTTGCAATTTCTTTACTGTGTCTTTTATGTGCCGGGGACTACTCCATTTGGGCGCATCCAAAAACCTATACAAATATATTTACGTAACTATATTAACCAAATTCATCTGTGCATTTTTGAGTTAGTTGTGTCATAACCGAATGACTGGCGGAGAAATAATACTAACTGATTGACGAAATAGGCATTCGGTCTCTTTAAATCAGTGGGAGTAAGTCTATTTTGCCTTCTTCTCTTCTTTGTTTCTCCTCCGTCAGGCCAGGCCAACGATGAGTCCTCAACTTGTCGTCTCCAGAGTTCTCTATCCTTGATTTTTTCCTTTGCTTCTGCAATGTTCATCTTCATTCTCTCCAGATCCTGTCGTATATTATCCATCCATGTCTTTTGTTGTCTTCCTCTACTCCTAGTTCCCTCCACATATCCGTGTAAAGCCATCGATGGTAATCTATCAATCTATCTATTTTGCCTATATATACCTGTAATTAAGTTCATGTATTACATTATTTACTTATCTATTATTGACACCGAGAATAATTATAGTCAGTCAGTCTGAATTGAGGCGCGGATGGTTGCTTAGCCAGGGTGATCGAATGTTTTGCACAGGTCAAGGAGAAATAAGTGTCGCTCTGTGAATGTTGTTAGAGCATGCATTTAAGGCTGAACTCAGACAACAAATTGTTGCAGTGTTAGTCCCTCTGGTACAGTTGATTATTTTGCTAACGACAGAGTGCTTAAAAAGAAGCCTCATTGGTCCATTCGTAGCAAGACCCGATCTATTGACTACAGAAATGAAGGAGCAAAAGACAGAGTGTATTTGGTAGTCTAGCAAACAAACTGGAGGTTTTACTTCACCCAGAGACACAGAAATAGTCAGACAGACACAAAGACTGAATGACGATATATACAAATATCTCGCGTTCATTCTCGTGATGCAAATGCTCTATGATGTCTTTTTAAGGTGACTATCTCTTTACAATCTGAAATGTAATTAATCTAGGCACTTTGACTTAAACCTTCGCACTCTGTGCACAAGAGAGGTGCCCTTAGCCAAATGATGACTGCACTGTATTAGCAGGCTTTGCAGCATTTCTCGCCAACAAAATCTGAGACCGTTCCTTTGATGTAGGCTACGGGTGTTAATGTCCAGTTACTGCAAAATTTAGACCTGCATTTTGCTTAAGAAGCCAAAATAAAACATAAGCTTACCCCGTTTGTCAACGCACGAACGTCGAAGGCTAACGAACAGCTGCTAACAAGCGGTTCTGTCTGTCGAATGTAGACCTGATCTAGGTCATTGTTTAGACTTTAACCCAGGGCTCTTGCGTATAGCCAGTTATTCCTTCTGCGGTCATGCGCATAGCTAAAAATAGTACCATTTGCCCCAATGTCAGATTTAACTAGGTCGTTTTGCATTCTTCACGCTTAATTTTGTCAAAATAAAATCTGGACCGAAGGGACGTAGAAAAACCGGTAGGCCTACTGCTAAATAGACGAAAGCAAAAATGTAGGCTAATTGTCGACTTATCAAGGTTTTAGCTTATCTTCAACCATGGTGTGTATACAGGGCCGATGAGAGGGGGGGTCAGGGGGGGTTGCTGCCCCGGGGCCCGGTTCCATGGAAGGGGCCCTTGGCAGGGGCCCAGAAATGTCTAAAATTTTGTTCAAACTGAAGAAATCTGTGGGTTTTGGCCTAATGCAGTCTGTAGGCCCTATATGACGAATGCTTCATGATACATGATATCTACACAGGGCCACGGACGTGTGTATCCGTTTGTAGCCTAATATTAAAATATAGTCTTTTAGCTTAGTCGAAGTTGGCTGAGAAGGCCCTACGTACTATAAGTGTTGTTGAAAATATTGACACTGGACACATGGTAGTAAATAGATTAAAATAATATTGTAAATATGAGTCAATCCTGTACAACAAATTCAATCAATCCTAAATACCTAGAGTGGCGTCTTAATCTACTCTAAATAAATTTTATGAGGCTTATCTGATTTCTATGTGTGCATGCACGTCGATCCCTTGACAGAATCCATCGTAGGCCTAGAAGTCTTCACAGATTTATCTTCCGTAGTCGTCGATTCCCGTAGTTCAATCGCTTGCATCGAATTCGTCTTACTCCTCGTCGTCTTCGAAAGTTAATGAAGTGTTGGAATAATCGTATCCACACATATGAAGATAGTCTCACAGTTTTAGTTCCTCGTAATACGCAGTCCAATTAATTTTAAGTTGGATTCGAATGATGATCGTTCCAACCAAACTCACGACAGTAATCCCAGCAGAAATGATAGTCCTTCCTAGCTTTCGCAGGAACGAATGACTTCGAAATCACACTGTTTTACTCCGTTAAACGATGCTGTGGCTTCGCTTATCTTCCACCAACATCCGCAGATTTAATAATCCGTTTGACCCTCACTTCGATCGAAACGCTTTAGACTTTACCTCACTTCGATCGCTTCTCACTAAGTCGATCTACAAACATCCCTCGCAACTCAAACGACGCTGCCAACTTTTCATTCTTGGCAATTCACCATTTTAATCCTCTCCATCACCTCCAACGTCCCAACTGTCACTACTGGTTTCAACCGTCCATGTGTTTTCCTATTCGCCGAGCATCTCTGGTCGCTTAGCAACATAGCACATCACGTGATACTCAAATTTACGTTTTAAATGCCTCTTTCTTAATCTAATATTATATTCATATATCGCCACTACATTTTATATATCGCCACTGTATTTGACTAGCTTATACTAATAATTATATCAATTAATTAGTTATACATGGCATTTGATAAGATTTATTCGCTACACCGTTGTGCCTATCTAGGTCACAACCACTGCTTTTTTACCCTTTGCCTTGCCTATACTGAGCTCCTGCGCTGAGGAATGTTTGAAATAATATCTGCATTGTCTCTCTCGCGCGCGTTTTTTCTCTTGCAGTCGGTCTCTTTCAATATCTCTCTGCAGCCTCCAGTGTTCATTTTAAGCGGCCTATTGTGAAAGTAGATCTTCAAGTTCAGAATACAGTCGCTAATCCATTCGTTTACTTTTAAATAAAAACGGTTTAAATTAAATTTTCTAGTTTACTTGCTTCAATTTACTAACTATGTAATGAAGCGTTATAGAGGAACCGATCTAATGAATTTCTTTACCAAAAAGCAAGACAATAACGAATGTGACGGTAGTAATGGGACTGAAGAGGTTAGCATTGCAAATAATTCTATTAGCAATGTTGTTAACGAAAACGATTTAATAGCTGTTAAACTGAACACAGTCTCAGCAGACTCAGCTGCTCAGTCAGAGGATTTAGGAGTGAGCACAGTAACAGGCGTTGGTCATCGCTCATCAGAATGATTTTGCCATCATTTTGACTAGCTGTTGGTGCAAAGTTAACTGATGCAGACAAATTTCGATTTCTGATTGAATTCTATAGGCCTATACAGACCTACATATGCTCCACCAGAATCGTATGCGTGGCCTAGCACTTCGCATTACACAACCCCTGTGGTAAATCCTAGCTAAGCCACTTATTTAATTAAGTCACAACTTTTGTGGTCATATTATAGTTGAATCATTTGAATTTGTAAAAACACTGCTTATCAGTATTTGGAGTTTCATCAGCAGTCAGCCTATAATTGATTATTGATTTTCTGGCAAGCATAAAATCTTTTAAAATTTAATAATTGAAATTTGAGTTATTATTCAAATAAATAATACTTTAACTTGCTGCTGGATGGAAGTCATCATAATAAATAATTGATACCAAATTACCAATATTAGATATTATATTCCATTAAGTTGATGATGAATTAGAGGATAAATTATCATCAGAAATCTGGAGCTCAATTAAGGAAAGAAAGATGAATGAAAGTCAGAATTACAAACGAGAGACAGACGCTCCTTCAAAGTCTTGCATTTTCAATTTCATAAAAAGCGAATGATGCAGCAAATCAAGCTGACAGTATCATTACTAGTAGGCCTAAGTAGTAGTAGAAGTGGAGTTGATGATCATGATACAGAGCGAGTTGTTGATGTAGTCCATGTAGACAATGCAGCAACTCATTCTCTTGCAATTGGATATCATAATGCGATAACTGTCATTTAAAAATAATTTATCACATTCACATTATCACATTTTCATATTTCTGTAATTTCTTTATAATTAGAGTCACAGATGGACCTTTTAAACCAGAAATTGATTTTCACATTTACTTTTATTATTATTATTAATTATTATTATTATTATTATTATTATTATTATTATTATTATTATTATTATTATTATTATTATTATTATTATTATTATTATTATTATTATTATTATTATTATTATTACACTTATTATTATTCATCAAATGTAGTTTGATAGCTTTTTTATAGGCTTACATCAGACTTGGGCTTAATGATGAAATTGAAAAAACGAGGGGCCCTGATGCACCGTGAAAAGTGTGCGCCCCGGGGCCCGCCTTGGCTCTCGACGCCCATGTGTGTATATTTATTTTGCATTTGCCAGTTAATATGGTACCAGTTCAAGAGAAGCTCATCAGAGGCGCTCCAGGTCCAACATAATGAAAGAACTATCTTCAAGCGCTTACGGAAAAGAATCAAAGATAGACTGAGGAGTTCGTCTCACAAGACGTTAGGCAGCTTATTCCAGGAGGATGGGCCGACCACAGCAAAACTTGTATTGCTGGACCGTTGAAGTTCGGGCCATTATAACAACCAAGTAGCGTTTCGTGGCAGAGCGGAGAAATCTGCGACCAGGTTTGAAAGAATTCTGAGGCATAAAATATAACGTTGAAGGGAAGAGCTGACAAACATCGAAACTGGACCAAGTCCTGAGGTTGTGAACGACAATCGTAGCTCTCGTAGCTCTGTCCAAAACATCCTGAAGTCATTACCGCACAGAAAAGTTCATGCTGAAGTACCCTGTCACGAATTTTGATTAAGCCCATAAAAGCTGTAAACGGGTCCCATGTGGGAATGTGTGTCCTATATGGGTCAAATGTGAGCGTCCTGTCAGAGTCAGTTTCTTTCAAGTCTATATCAACCAATTTTAAGCTGCATTTTAGGCATGCAAGTATTTATGTAAATTGCAGATGCTATTTTTATATTGTAGGCCTATCCATAGAACCTAACAAGTAGGCTACGCTAGGCATGGGCCGGGCCCATGGCTGTCTAAATGATATAAAAAGTGTGATTTAAATATCTTTGTTGACATTTTGTATCTTTTGCTAAAAGAGATACTTGTCACATTACTTGACTTTGCATGAATTAAATGGCCTCAATTCTGTTTGATTCCTTGTGGTCCTTGTTCACTCCTTCGTTGCTAGTCGAATTGATCACTGTTGCTGGCCTTCCATTGGGGTTCTAGGGCGATTAGATCGAGTTCTAGGCTCGGCTGTTCGGCGGTGTGTTGACTTGATTTTTTATTAAACGAATATATAATAATTATGAGTCCAGTTAATAAATTCTCTCCTGCATACATGCGTGATATGATGCATTGGCTGTCGGTGTCTCAACGGATTTCATACCACATTGTTGCTCTGGTTTCTCGTTGCGTTCTTGGCTGTGCTCCATCTTACTAACACGGTCTTTGACGCCCAGTGTGATTTAATGCGAGTTTAAAATGTTTTCGATTTAATGCGAATTTCAAATGGTTTTTACCGCACAGTATGCTTTTAAACAGGACAGTATCGAATCGAAACTGGAATCTTCTACGTAATCGTAATGCATCATTCGAAGGTTGCTTCAAAGCAAAACTGCCTTCGAAACTCATAATCCGTTGGACAGAACCATCCATATGAGTCGTGAGGTTCCTGAGACCAAATGACAGATGATGTGGGATAGGTAATCGGAAAAGGTGGGATTTAATCCTTCGTGGGTCAGCGTGACAAAGACAGGTTTGAAGTCTTGATGCGTCGCTTGATCCGCTATCACTATCTTCCTGGAGATTCCCTGTCTTTTGAGCAACTATGCATAAAGGCTGATTCCCGCCTTTTTTCATCGATCCTGGTGGATAATGGGCATGTTTTACATGAATTGCTTCCCCCAATTAAAACTTCTAAGTATTCCCTCCGCCCCCGGGCTCATGACCGTATCATTCCTCCCGCAGATAATTTGATGCGTAAAAATTTCATCACTAGGATGATATATAAGGTCTAATCATCATTGGCTGACTTCTTAGGTATATGCGGGACTGTACTGAAAAAGATGTTTCTTCTATCTTTCCAGTTATGGTGGTAGCGGTGTTACGTGGCTGAGCGTAGGCTTAACTTCGGCTAAGTATATTTAGGCGTGGATTTAATCACGCAGAGACACACGAGACGCTTCACTTGACGAAATTCTTATAGACAGACGAGAAATATATGTATATACATGGCGTATTTACAGAACAGTAATTATCAGAGTCAGGTTGTCGTTTTAGAGGTCCGCACTCGCATCCCTCCGATCCTGCTCCCTTGGCCCTCTCCTTGACCCTCCTTTTTCGCTCTCTTCGTTCCCTCGAGAATCCCTCTCTCTCCAAATCTGCCTCCCGAATTCTCCCTCTTCCGCTTTTTCCTGTCTTCCCTATCGCCACCGCCTGTCAATCAACGCTTTCGCCCCCCAACCGCGCCCTGCAGTCCGTTCCCTCTTGCCTTGCTCTGCTATCTGCCTTCTCTCTCCTTCACCCTTTGACAGGCGTGGCCTTCGCCTCCGCTCCCCTACGTATGTCGTCAGCTGTCGGCTGTCAATCATTTCTTATAGCAAATACCATCCTAAAAGTTCGTGAGTTCATAAAAGTTCATAATGGCAACTTTATATAAAATCTAAACTAACATATAATATACTGATATTAATATCGTCGTGGCGGATCTCACTACAACACCCCATTTCCTATGCTGACGGCCATAGGTCGAGCAATCGGTCAGAAACGAGGGCTATTAGGTTAGGAGTGTTCTTCCGCACACGACGATGCACAAGAGCACAAGCATTTCGACGACGCATCGGCAATATCAGAGTGTCTTTATTAGCCGTGAGTTGCGACGTTGCCAGGCTGGTTACGACAAGTCTCTAAGCGTTTAATCTAGAAAAATAGAGCACAAACACAACAACGGGTAGTATTCTTATAAACACACATTACTATATATAAGTCAGTGAAACATAAAACACGATAATGATATCTTTGCGATAGGTTACATGATTTAATCTAAACATTCTAATTTGTCATGTAAGCTCTTGACAACCCATCTGCCATTGTGTTAAGTCGGCCAGGGGTAAAATGTACCTGTAGATCATACCTCTGAATGGCTAAAGCCCAGCGTGTAAGCCTCGGGTTATGGTTGGCCATTGTTTGGAGCCACCTTAAACAGTTGTGATCCGTGTATACCTGGACTTTGGCCCCATACGTATACTGTTGGAAATGAGACAGTGACCATACCACACTTAGAAGCTCCCTTTCGACTGTACTCATTTTGGCCTCCCTTGGTATTAATTTACGGCTGGCGTATCCGACGGGTCGTTCTACACCTTCTGGATCTAACTGGGCTAGTACGGATCCGAGTCCGGTTCCTGAAGCGTCGCATCTCAAAATGAACGGTTTCTTTATGTCAGGGGGTACTAGCATGCAGTCCGAAGTCAGGTCTGTCTTCAAAGCGTTAAACGATTTCTGTGCTTGGTCTGTCCATTTTACTCTGTCTGGTTGGTCTTTTCGCGTCAGTTCTGTTAACGGCGCTGCTTTAGTGCCAAAGTCAGGAATGAACCGATTGTAAAAATTTCCCAGACCTAAAAATGCCCTAACTTGTCGTTTTGTCTTTGGGACTTGGTAATTTGCAATCGCACTTATTTTTTCGGGGTCAGGTTTGACATACCCCTCCTCAATCACGTGTCCCAAGATTTTTATGGATTTTCTCGCAAACTGACACTTTTTTAGTTTTACTGTGAGGTTCGCCTTTCGCAGTCTTTCTAAGATGTCTCGTATATGTGCCAGATGTTGCTCCCATGATGGCGAGAAGATTATAAAATCGTCCACGTGGGCTGCTGCGTAATCTTCTGCTCCAAGTAGGATTTTATCTGCAAGGCGCTGGAAGCATTTCGAGGAATTCTTTGCTCCGTTTGGTAACACCGTGTATTGAAAGAGTCCAAATGGGGTTTTGAAACCTGTATATTGACGGCTTTTTTCGTCGAGTTCCACTTGGAAGAATGCTTGCTGTAAGTCTAGGCCTGTAATGAATTTCGCTCCTGCCGCTTTATCCAAAATGGATCTCATGTCGCTGGCTGGGTACTCGTCTGCGACTGTGATCGCATTTACTTGCCTCAGGTCTGCACAAATGCGTATCGTGTTATCCTTTTTTCGGACACACACGATGGGGGAGGCATATGGTCCATCTGAGGGCTCTATGATCTTGTCCTTTATCATGTCTTTTATCTGGTTGTGTACTTGCTCTCGTAGGCTTTCTGGGATTCTGTAGCATCTCGGTGCTATGGGCTTGTCCGTGGTTAGTCGTATTGAGTGTTTAATTAGGGTTGTTCTGCCTAATTTGTTTTCAAACCTATCCTTAAACTCGTTCAACATGCTTTTCAGCTGATCCTGTTGTGTTTCTGATAGTCCTGCATTCTTCAAATTTAACTCGTCATCATCGCAGTCTTCGTCATCTATGGGTCCTAGTGATTCAAAATTCTCCTCACAAGGTTCCGCTGTGAGTATGATGTTGACCTTTGGGATGTGGGCGTCCGACTCTCGTGCATGCCATAGCTTTAATAGGTTGATATGGTATGTCTTGGGTCCTTTTTCCGTTAAAATTTCGTAATTAACTGCGGACAGCTTTCTGGTTACGGTGAATGGTCCGTCCCATTTGGCGAGCAATTTGTTCTCTGTTGAATGTCTGAGGAGCAGGACTTCTTGGCCTGCTTCCAAGACTCTGTTTGACGACTTTTTGTCATAGTACTCCTTTGTTTTCTGACGTACTTGTTTGGCGTGCTCTGTTGCTAATTCGACGCTTCTTTTTAAGTGATTTTGCGTCGTGGTTAGGTATTCGACTACACTCCTTTTGCTTGGCAGTGTGTATAGCTTACCTGTCCATGCGTCGTGCACGACTTGGAGGGGTCCTCTTACATCATGCGAGTAGAGTAGTTCAAATGGAGAGAAACCTGTTACTGTGGAGGGTATTTGTCGACAGCTGAAAGCCAGAAATGGAAGACAACATTCCCATGACCTGGGGTCGTCTTCTATAACCTTTCTCAACATTTCTCTTAATACTCGGATCATCCTCTCTGCACTGCCTGCTGTTTCGTGGTGGTCTACAGTAGAAAATACCGGTGCTATGCCTAACATGTCCTGTAAGCCTCTTACAAGTTGGTTCTTGAAGTGAGTGCCGTTATCAGACTTGATGACGCGTGGTATACCTGTGCGTGCAAACACTTCTACTAATGACTTTGCCACGCTCTTAGCGGTAACGTTCGAGAGAGCTATGAACTCGGGCCAATGTGTGGTCTGCTCCACAATGATGAGTACGTATTTCTTTCCTGAAGAGGACTTTGGGGTGATTGGTCCCATGACGTCATAAACTATGACCTCCCACGGATTGTCTATTATCGGGACCTCGATTAATGGCGCCCGTTCTGATTTCTTGATGATGGCGGTCTTCTGGCATTCTGGACATGATCGCACGTATTCTTGTATATCGGCTGTCATTGATGGCCAATTGAACGTCTTGGTTATACGTGACGTGGTTGCTTGCACTCCCCTATGGCCTCCCCATATGGAACCATGTGCCATATCCAACACCTTTGACCTATATTCCTGTGGTACGACTAAGCGCTTTTGCGCTGCTTCTGTTCTTCCGTCCTGGTTCGTTTTATTCGTCTTGTACAAATACCCTTCGTCGACCACATAGTCTTCGTCTCCCTCCCTCGCGCGGTTCCAGATGTTAGACAGAGTGGTGTCGTTGTGCTGTGCGTGTTTGAAGCCGCCTGCATCGCTCGTAAACCATTCGTCTGTGTTTGTGTTTATGTCGCTGTCTTGCCCTTCTGATGTCCGCGTGCCTACCGTTATATGACCGCTCTCCTCTTCACTTCTGAAGACACCATCAATCATCTGATTTCCTTCGCTGTCAGCCTCTTCCGCTGACTCCTGCAGGGCTTCATTATTAGCAGATGTGGCAGTCTCATCCTCTGCCGCTTGCTGTAGCGCTGATTGATTTTGCAGGTGGTCATTTTCCTGCCGTGTCGAGTCATTAAAATCGTTGGGGTCATATACGTCGTTAGGGTCATAAACGTCTATCGGTCCGGCTACCGTCTCGTTCTTTGAACTGGGGGTTTCGTTACTCGACGTCAAATTCTGTTCGTTCGGTATCCTGCCGTGCCTGGTCATTAATGTCTTTAGGGTCATATACTTCGGTCGGCCTGGCTGTCGGCCCGTCTCTTGAACTGTCGTTAATCAGCGCCGGGTTCTGGCATTCGTCTCGGTTTTCAAGATTACCTCCGCTCGGGCGGAGTTCAGTGCGTGCGCTATCGGTCCTATCTTCCTGTAGGCCTACCGCCGTTCGCAGTTTGTCTGCTTCGTCATAGTCGCATCGTCTGGTTGCAATTAGTGTCATGGGGTGGGGCAATAAAGAGTCGTCTTGTCTGCGCCTGTTACTGGCCACCACCGAATCAATCAAGTCCGGATTTGAAACAAACAAATCATGGCCCGTTATCATCTCGATTCCCAACCGTGGAATAACCCCTGCCTTGATTTTTATCTTACGATTGGTTCCAAATGTTGGGGACCATATTTCAATTTCGCATGTTTTAACACATTTTACGTTGCCAAAAGCACACTGAATTGTCATGGGCTCACATGTGGCAGATGGATTGTCTCTTGCTAATTCTGAATCGATCAAAGTTACTTGAGACCCACTGTCCCGCAGTGACTGTACAAGCTTTCCGTTCACATACATGGGTATTATAAACTGTTGTTGATAATCAATTACCTTTTCATGGTTTGACTTGGGTTTTACAAATCTGACCTGTGCATGCGCATGGGAGTTGAATCTGTTTGTATTGCGTGTGTTTGGGTGATTCCCTGCCTGCTGACCGCTCTGGAACCCTGAATGCATTGGTCTTGCATCCTGATTTCTCTCTTGGTGCCTATTCCACATGGGTTCTCTAGTGAAGGGCGCCTTAGCCCCCCACTGACTCTCTCTCGTGTCTGCATTGTGTGGCCTGAATTTATGACCCTGTTTATGGTCATTCTGAGCTAGTTTCCTGGCTTCGCTTGCGCAATCAAATTGAATGTCTGCAAAGTTAACTAACTCTGCTGCGTTTGTAGGCCTACGTGCCTCAACAAAATATTTGGCGTCTGCCGGCAAAGTTTCCTTTACACGTTCCATCAGAATGTCGTCTACAAGAGCGTCTAAACTGTCAATTTCTCTGCATTCAAGATAATACCCAAAGACGTCTCGTAACTGGTCTAACAATTGGGAATATGATTGTTTCCCTACTCTGCGCATTGCTTTAAATTTCTCTAGATAGAATTTCGCATTCATTCTGCATGCATTTAAAAGAGCGAGCTTTGTCTCCTTGTAATCTGCGCAAATCTCAGTTTTTAGTCTGTTGTAGTGCAACCGTATAGCTGGGTTCAAGAGTGAGGGTAGTATTCTTGCCCACTTACTTTCATCGATGCCTTGTAGGCTCGCTACCTTCTCAAACGAATGAAAATACGACGCTAAATCCTCTCCGTCGCCCATTGAAGGAAGTTTAGAAAAGTTTACAGAGTTAGGTAGGTCAGTCGCAGGAACAGATGTAGCAGTCTGCAATAGACCCAATTGCACTCTTTGCTGATTCAACGCCATTTCAGTCTCCATCCTTTCCTTCTCTGCTCTAATCAGTTCGAGCTTCAACTGATCCCTGCTGCGTTCGTCTTCCTCTGTCCCTTCATTCTCCGTTCCTTCTCCACTCCCTTCTTCCTTCTCATACTCTTCCAGTCTCTCGATCATCCCCTTTCGAGTAAGACCGTTCCACTCGATTCCTCTCTTTTCGCATTCCTCTCCCAAATCTGCTCTTTTCATTTTTCCAAACATGCTGAATGCACTAGCACAACAAGGTTTATTGTGCCCTTCTTATTCTACAACCAAACATACACGTAGCCAACGGGGCTTGTACTAAACCAATCACAATGCCAACAAGGCAAACAAAATCTTACTATTTTCACTGCCAACGGGGCAAAACTGAAAAATTACTACACTTTCGCACGATCTTTAACAACAATCAACACTCATTCACATGAACAAAAACTGGTGCTGTCTAGCTCACCCGGTTATTCTGTCTTTCTGGATGCGTAGTCCCGAAGAATCCGCCGCGTCCGTGTTACAGATCCCTTTCGTCCCTCGAAGCCTCGTCCGTCTGTCCGTTCGATCCGTCTTCTTCCTCTCCTTTCCGTTTTCTTTTCCGATTTCCCCGGAGCAGAACGTGTGGTCCCGAAGAATCCGCCGCGTCCGGTCCGTTGAGGGGTTCCTTGCCGTCCCGGTTATCCTGTCTGTCCTGGATGCGTAGTCCCGAAGAATCCGCCGCGTCCGTGTTACAGATCCCTTTCGTCCCTCGAAGCCTCGTCCGTCTGTCCGTTGAGAAGTTCCCTGGTTATCCCGCGTCGTCTCGCTTCCGTTGTTCTGTTCGTCTATCCCTCGGACTGTCTATTCCGCGAGTCTTCGTTCGGTCTCTCTGCAAATATCGTGAATCCCTGCTGGCACAATGTACTGAAAAAGATGTTTCTTCTATCTTTCCAGTTATGGTGGTAGCGGTGTTACGTGGCTGAGCGTAGGCTTAACTTCGGCTAAGTATATTTAGGCGTGGATTTAATCACGCAGAGACACACGAGACGCTTCACTTGACGAAATTCTTATAGACAGACGAGAAATATATGTATATACATGGCGTATTTACAGAACAGTAATTATCAGAGTCAGGTTGTCGTTTTAGAGGTCCGCACTCGCATCCCTCCGATCCTGCTCCCTTGGCCCTCTCCTTGACCCTCCTTTTTCGCTCTCTTCGTTCCCTCGAGAATCCCTCTCTCTCCAAATCTGCTCTTCGAATTCTTCTCTTTCCGCTTTTTCCTGTCTTCCCTATCGCCACCGCCTGTCAATCAACGCTTTTCGCCCCCCAACCGCGCCCTGCAGTCCGTTCCCTCTTGCCTTGCTCTGCTATCTGCCTTCTCTCTCCTTCACCCTTTGACAGGCGTGGCCTTCGCCTCCGCTCCCCTACGTATGTCGTCAGCTGTCGGCTGTCAATCATTTCTTATAGCAAATACCATCCTAAAAGTTCGTGAGTTCATAAAAGTTCATAATGGCAACTTTATATAAAATCTAAACTAACATATAATATACTGATATTAATATCGTCGTGGCGGATCTCACTACAGGGGCTATAATGATTTTGCACCAAGGTGCTGTTGGTTTATTAAGGTATATATATACTTTATTTTGCACAAAGCAGAACAGAGAAACTAAGCAAACTTAGCAACATATTGTCACTAAATTAACTTACTTAATGCGAAAAACGTTTATTGTCAGGATACTTTATACTTTTTAACTGCGTTTATAAGATGTCTGTACACCAAAGTGCGATTAACAAATGTTTAATAAAGAATATACTTACTTACTTTACTTAGCAGAGGTAGGCTCTGTGCGTAACGCGGGTTGAATATGTGACTTATTTGACATAGTATTGATTGCAGCGTATAAGTTAGCTTAGTCTGCTGAGCTAGAACATATTATTAATAGGATAAAATGCATCTAAGTAACGGGACATTAGTTTAGTCATCAAGCTATAATATTATATATATTTGTGTGTGTATATATAAGTATTTTTTGACGCCGCTTCCTCACAAAAGGAGTACGAGTTTAAATTAAATTGTATTCTTTTTATTACGCATTAGTATAATTCGGGCCGTATAGCCTCCGATAAAAGGACATACCGGATACTGGTTGACAACAACTGTTGTGCTATGGTGTAAAAGTGGTAAAACTTGTTTACGTGCCTTTACAGGAACCCCGGAGAAGGCCGAGGTAGAAATATATTTCCGCTGAGACATGAAACTACCGCAGGAATCCGCCGTAAAATCGTAAAAACGCCTTTCACCCTACCATATGCTTACCCTGCAACTATGAAAGGCTGACTGGGTGCCAAGCAACGTGGCGTTTGTTTAACGGTTACCCAGGCATGTTACTTACTGGCTGCATGGCGTGCAACTTCACCGCTCTTCGATCCTGTTGTCGTATGAAGAAGACTTTGATCCCTGGCTTATTAGTGGCTTAATCACCTGACGTCGTGACACCAACCGTTAGGAGCTTACTGCTCTTTTGGCAGGTACTTAAAGAGTGCTATTTCAATGTCCTCATACATACACGCTGTACATAGGGCCTACACCATTAATAAATTATGCATACGTTGATTATGCATGCCTATAGGCCTGCCGAACACAGAATATAGCTTTCCTGAGTGCTTACAATAATGCTATAGCCGGATGTGTGTGCGTGCGCGACTTATACTTTAGACCTTATACTGTCTCCAGTCAAAAAACCATTAAAACTGTTCTCGCCACCTTCGAATTTCATGTTTGGTTCGAATTTATATCGTAATAAAATGTCAAAGTGTCCGAGTTTTAATAAATTTTACGAGATTGCCATAATGTAATGTAGCCTAGTGTAAGTCTTGGAAATTCTCAGCGCAAAACAAAAGCTCCGTCAGGGAGACCAGCTTATTCACCGTGCTCTATTAGTACCAGTCCCATAATTGGAAAACAGGAGCCTATTATTGTAATCAACTTCGTCAGGACTCAAACACGAAGCCACGAGATACGTAATCGACATCACCTGGAGACATTGGAGGGTCTTCGTTGATCTAATCACTGTGAACGTTCAGCTAATGGAAAGTCTCCAAAAATACCCTAAGGTCAAATTGTTTTCACCTGGAAGGGCGTCGATGGTATCCGATCTTCACAGACACTGACCAAATTAGATTTATAGGCCTACTTGAATGGATCATTTTCCTCCGACAACATCGACTGTCCGTCCGGGTGATTAAATCGTGAGTCTACGCCTCCACATGTGCACTCAACTTTGTATTTTCATTATATTTAGTGCACTCCGCCATTTTGTATTTTCAGTCATCATTTATCATTTCCATTCATGTCATCATCATATCATCATCATCATCATCATCATCATCATCATCATCATCATCATCATCATCATCATCATCACCATCATCATCATGTTTATTTAACACAAAACTGTCGACAAAACGCAACAGAATTTGAGAGTGGCAGTTTTTCATCTAATAGACGTTTTTGAAAAGCATGCGTGGAACGAAGATCTTATTGTTTTTCTTAATGTTTGTCTTAATAGACACAAGATATTCCTTCTCTCTGAAGTCCTTGCTTTTATCTGTTCTGCAATTCGATACACATGGTTGTTTAGCTACTTTGTATCATTTCTCTAATATTTACCACTTTATAAGATTTAATAATATTTCGCAAAGAGTATTGTCATGCTTAAACCCGTTTGGTTAACAGCCAAATTGAAATTAAAGGTTTGGTAAAAGACAAACAAAGTAACACCAAACTATTTACACATCCAACTAAACCTCTCAAAAATATTTACTTAAGTCCCAATAACTCAAGCTACAGTAAAATAAATGAACCAACTAAAAACAAGCAAATCCCGTAACTATCTCAATAATGAAAAGGTTCGAAACATCGGGGGAATTTAAAACCTGATAATTACTTCAAGTTTGCATCGTAATTTTACTTTTGGTGTGCATGATAAAGTCATCCTTTCATTGGCCGGAGAGGTAAATTATACCCCTATGAATCCATTATGTGGCCTGAGGACCCGTTTGCAAAATGGTGTTGGAGGAGTTTCTCACTTCCACTTATTCAATGGGTCCCTATACATGAAAAATCACCGAGGTGCTTGTCGGCCATGACGCCACGAATGACGCTATGGCCAAATCCAATATGGCCGCCGGTCGGCCATATTGGAAAATTCACCTATTCTCTTTCTTACAGTATATGCTCATGTAATACCTCTAATGTAACTGATTTCGGTATGTAGAATTCATTTCTGACATTGTTTTTGTCATTCGGGGTCATCTTTAGCTTCAAAGGTCATGGTCAAGGACATTTTGTTGCATCAACGATGTCATTTTGTTGCATCAACGATGTCGAATTATAACTTGGCCAAATATAGCAGTAGAAACAGGTGTAATATCTCTAATCTTACATATTTCGGTATGTAGAATTCATTTATGATATTGTTTTCGTCATTCGGGGTCATCTTTACCTTCAAAGGTCAAGGTCAGGGACATAATCTTTGTTACATCAACGAGTTTCTTATATAATTTGGTCGTATGTAGCAGTAGAAACAGATGTAATATCTTTAATGTTACTGACTTCGGTATGTAGAATTCATTTCTGATATTGTTTTCGTCATTCAGGGCCATCTTTACCTTCAAAGGTCAAGGTCAGGGACATAATTTTTGTTACATCAACGATTTCTTATATAACTTGGTCGAATGTAGCAGTAGAAACAGATGTAATATCTCTAATGTTACTGATTTCGGTATGTAGAATTCATTTCTGATACGGTTTGTTTTCGCTTGATGGACCCTGACACACCGGTTGAAAACACCCTTTCTGGACTGGTAGGCTATAGGCCTACTGAGGCTTCCATATGTGGAGGGTGGACAGGAATCGATTGGCAATGGTCTGTCTATCGTGTGTCCCATGGGTAGTTGAATTTAATATTTTGCTGTTTGCTAATTACGCCTAAGATCGGCATGCATTTTCTCACGGATTGGAATCAGTGGCAACTTTTTGGTCAATGAACGTGGCTGCACGGAAAATTGTACTATGCGAAACTGTGGATGACCTTAAATATAAATAGTCAAGATTATGAAGTTAGGTCTGGTTTCCGATGGAGTGTGGCTTCAGCCGTCCATCATCCTTTGTAAGTGATCGTTCCTTCGAGCAACCAGTCGTCTCCGATCATTGGAAGATCATTTTTCTTAAGAACCTCGTTTACCAGACGTTCTGATTCCGGAGTCAGAAGAGGAACTTTGTGCTTTGAGAGCACCTTCCTCGAAATGCTCGAATTCCGCTGTGAATCGAATTCTAAGCCGGTGAGAAAATCGTGTTCAAGTGACACTGGAAGATCACAGAATTTCAAGATTGCTCTGGCAGCAAAATGTTTGTCTTTCATGATGTCTTCGTAGCGTACTGCGCTGACCTCCAACCCGTTGCGTCGAAACTCCAAGTACGACTTGCAGTAAACTGTCGCCCTCACGATAAACAGCGAGAGATCATCCCAAAACTTGTATCTGAAGTCCTTTCCTAAGTAACCAGCGTAATCGAAGCATTTCTCTGTAAGCACTGGCGAAATTTTTCCGAGCGTGGTCAAAATCATCATTGCTGGTAATTCTCTTGACATACGATAAAAGGATTGGCCCACGTTTATTACGTTACGATACATGAAAAGACATTTACTATGAGGGAAGACTTCTCTAAAGAGTGGAAAAGCGTAACTGTACATTGGCATGATTTTTACCATATATGCCAATGGATTGATGTCCTTGTATGGTCTGCAAGTCCAGCGAATGACATCTTGACTGAGCTGGCGCAACTGGGGTGATTCGCCTTTGCTCTTGTAACAAAGGGCCAGAGCAATGGTAGTGTCTGGTTCCGAAATGGAGATGCATTCTCCCGTTGTTTGCATCATTTGTGTCAATAGCGTCGACCCACATCTGCCGGTGCTAAAAAGGAAAATTAACTGTCCCTTCGGATCTCCAAGTTCTTCCGCCATTCGATGAAAATGATTCAAAGGAACGAGTATCAGTTGATTGCAGTGCAGCACCTGAGCCAACCGCATGAGGGAACAGTACTCGAACTTCCACAAGTGCATGCCTTTCTGTTTGGCAACCCCGAAAATGGCATTCTCTTCGTTTATCGTTATCAGCGACACGTGATCATTGTCGAAGATGTATTGCGGATTCTCGAATCTGTTGTGCGACAGGATGTATTCTTTGATGGAAATGTTTTTCGCATAATCAAATTTAAAGAAAAGAACAATATCAAGAACGTGTGCGCATCTGTTGTAGTTTTCTGTACGTCTTGATTCTCTCATTCTGTTCGTGGTTCCATTGATTTTCCAGTACACTTTCTGTATCGTTATATAGATGAAGCGCAACAGCTTAAAGCCGAGCATAATTACGAGGTCCCGAAAGAACAGCGGCCAACCGGATAGACGACCCATCTGTAACAGTTCAACATAGCATAAGCAGTGAGTGATGGGCATTAACTAATTTTTTTAGTTACTTAACTATTTTTCAACTTAAATTAAAAAGTTTAACTGAAAGTTGGCAACTGATTTTGTAAATACGTTAACTGACCTGAAAATATTTAGTTTAACCTTTTCCAATTTTTCAAACTTTTTCAGAAACATTTTCAGACTGACAGAGGTTAAATGAACTGTAACAATGCAGAGCGTCAATGACAATTTCACATTCAAACTATGTAAGGTGTACTAGGCTAATGGTTCCACCAGTTCCCATGACTTGAGTAATAAAACCAGTTACTCATGACAATCATTGCGGAAGAGAGTTGCGTAGTTGCTGATTTTGTTAGCTAACCTTTTTAGTTAATAACTAAAAAAATTAGTTAAACTTTGGTTTTAACATCGCTATTTTCTGCCTTAACTGAGAAAATTAGTTTAACTAAAAGTTTGCAACTTTTTAGTTTACTTTTGCCCATCACTGAGCATACGATTTAGCCTGTGCGTGCATGGATTACCACTTACCCGACCTAGTCATGTCGTTGTTTGCAGAATGAGTGCAGTCTTTAGTCAGGTATTTATGCAGTGTACCAATGTTTTTTCCGACATGTTAGAAGTCAGTTGATTCTTTGATTAGTGTACACGTGTACCATTTTCGCCTAAGTATTCTAAATTTTATATGTTGCTATCAGTTCACACAGTTCTGATATGTTCATGTATTCATGACCTTTTTCTCGATAATTATGTTCAGAAATTTTTGATCTGTTTCTTGTTCTATTCATATATTTTTCATCTTTCCGGCCATTAATTCCCATCATCGTCTCCTTCGGTCCCATTACAAATAGTTAGGAAGACATATTTTAATTCTCGTAATTGTTGTCGTAAACTTCAAATTTCTAAAGCGCTACTCAACAGCTAAGCACAAAGCACCAGATTATTGAAGATCGATGTCCAGTGGAGGTCTGAGTCCGGTTTCCAGAGAGAGACCAGAGAGAAAAGCAGCTGTTTCTGCTGGTTTTGTTCAGGCTGAGAATGTTTTGAAGGCATGGGATGGGATGGATTAGTGTAGGAATTCTTGAAGAGGCAAGACATCAATTTGGAGTGAAAAGCCTGTTAGGTGACAAGCAGAGGCGAATGAGGCAGATGACGGTGGGTGAGTGACTGTATTTTTGGAGCACCTGAGAATATGCAGAAAATTCAGGAAGATGATCGTTCCAGAGTCAAGGTTCAGCGTGGCTATGGATCGGTTGAAGAACTTGATGACAGTAGTGACTGGGCGGAAGACAGTCAGATATGAGGATGATCGCCTGAAAACCTCTCTTAACCAGTGAAGACACTGGCCCGGCTCGGTAGCGCCTCTGTTTTTGAGTGGCGCTATATAAATACTCGATTACGATTACGATTAGATAGGGGCGGGTGAAAGCTGAAGAGTTCGCGAAGGTACTTTGGCTTGGAGCATTGCAGTGAGTTGTGGGTTAGCTATAGGACTTTAAAGTGGATGCGCTCAGGGATTTCTAGCCTGTGAAAATATAAAACAGGAGTGATATGGTGATGCTTCGGGTTACTGCTGACAGGTCGAGGCCGCAGCGGATTGGACACCAAAAGGAGGTCGTAAATTTCGTAATCAAGTCAACAAACAGAAGATCGGTGTCCCAATATTAAACAGCTTATGGTGGATAAGTTATTTGAAGAAAGTAAACAACCTAAATGGAGAACGGAATGAACGTCGACAATGAGAATGTGTTCTCTCCCTCTTCCAGATTCTGTCATTCTTCATCCAGCGGCCATTTAACATCCAGTCCCTCCGCCGGTGGAGAACCGGGGTACATCGTCGACAACGTGTTCTCTCTGTCTTTGTCTCTGTCCCTGTCTCTGTCTCTGTCTTTCTAGCTCCATCTTCCTGTGTCGTCCAACATCCAGCTGCCATTCAATATCCAGCTCACAGCTACACATGTCTTAAAACTGACTGAGCCAATGACAACCGTATAATGTTCCGTGTTTCGTTTGAAAGGAAGCGTTGAAGTTTATAGACTTACGACAAACATACATCCTGAACTCTCTACCAGAAATTCATATGAACCGAGCATGATTTGTATTTTAAGACCTGTCGAATAAAACCGTTTGGCAATGGGCGCATATGGAACCTGTTCATAAATAAGCCCACTTGAATTCTATTGGTAGCCTACTTTCAAATGTTCCCAGACTTATGAATAAAGTTGTTGTAGTGGTTCTACAGTCTACAAGGTACGTTACGTATAATGCGTATTATACGTTTCTGGAGGTTTGCCAGATAAACCTATCTTTTATTATTATTATTATATTCGTTTATTGGCGCTGAAGACAGCAGACAAAAAACCGCAACGGATTACAACTAGTTCAACAGAATAATAAAGATAGAGTTCCAACTATTTAATTATGGTACAAGAGATGGAAATATTGTTATATAATAATAATAATAATAATAATAATCTTTTCTTTAATTTAGCGCCTGACAAACGCATTGCGCTGTACATTTACATGTTATGCAATTGAAATCTTAACTACTAACAGAACAGACAGCTTGCAATACAACGGCGCTAATAGCAGCCTACAAAGCATATCCGCCCAACGGGGGCTCGAACTCGGTACCTCTCGGTCTCTGTGCCAGATGTTATCCAAAGCGCCACGATACAATTTGACAAAGCTCAAATCTAATATGTATAGCCTACAATACCTGGTTGCCCATAATTATAAGGTTGCAGTATGAGAGATAATAATGTATTAGTGAATCATATAAATTTTAGAGTTTATTTATAGGTTGGAGATGCCAAAATCTGGAAATTATGTCAATATTTTTGACCAATTTAAAAAAACATTTATTACATGCTGCGTCAATGATAATTGGTCATCTATTTAGACGCCCAAGAACATAGCAGATGTCACTCTGTGTTTTGGTTATCAATGTTGATAGAGAACGGATAGTCATAAACGAAAGCCATCTTCCTCTTTTAGCTAAATGGATGTAGAATATTGTTTGCTTTTTTGGTTCAAGGATAGCTTACTCCCTTTAAACGATGTCCCGACCTTTCCAGTTCCACATTTAGCTTACTAATCAGTACAGGAAGGTAACTATATATTAAACATAATATATATATATATACATTAGAGTCATCTGCGAACATCATAAATCGTAGAACTGACGAAGTGAAATGGATGTCGTTCACGTATAACAGAAATATCAGTGGGCCTAATATGGAGTCCTGCGGGACCCCACAATTCAGAGCTTGTATGTGGGTAGTAGACCCATTGTAGAGGACATATTGCCTTTTGTCCTCTAAGTAGTCCCCAAGCCAGGCCAGACACTTTCCCATTATCCCATGGTCTTCCAGTTTTTAAAAGTTAAATTTTATGTTTAATTGTGTCCAAGGTCTTAGATAGGTCAACAATGCTTCCAAATGGAGAAAAGATTACTATCTGTAGCCTCTGAAATCTTACCATACATATTCAGGACAATCAAATCAGTCGAAAGGCACTTGCGAAATTAAATTGGCCGTTCAATGAGGTGTCCCTTGTAGTTAGGAAAGGTATTATTCGTGTATGCATAACATTTTCAAAGAATTTGGGGAAGCATAGGGCAATATCGAAATAGGCCTATAAGTTTCTATGTGTCTTTTGACGCCCGCTTCAAAACTGGAACGACCTTTTCCAGCGAGTAACGGGAGACCGCTCTAGAGATCCTCGTTGACCCATTCGTGACAAGACCCGATCTCTTCGCTACGGAAAAGAAGGAGTCATGTTCCTAATGGAATTCAAGAGCAGATGCAATACAAACTCTAAGATAGGAGGCTTTCAACTAAAAACAAATAACCTTATCGACAGAAAGAGGGTAGACACAGACAATGCACACTGATAGACAAACAGACACATTGACCGACTGACGAAGTATCGAACCATATAAAATTTATATGCAATTATAATGAGAGCGATTACGATGTTCATTCTCATGAAGCTGTAGATAAATTTCTGCTCAAAGTGACCATCTTTCGAAAAGCTGAAATCCATAGGAAACGAATCACCGGAGAGCAAAGGATAGAATGTACTGGGTAGGACGCAGGAAGAGGGGTTAGGTGAATGGTAACATTCCGGCACTAAGAACAGAAGATCAGCATGGAAGCGAGATTGATTCCCGCCACCCTCCCAAAGGTCGACCCAGCCTTTCATTCGTTAGGTGCCGTTGGAAGAATGGGATGTAGGACGAGATGGACGTCTTGCATGGCTGCCATGACTGTTAATTTCGACTCCTGTAATAGCTTGTAATCATCCGTTCATAATATGACTTGTAATCATAGGCCTACTACGGTGTGTCAGTTTAAATTGATAATAAACACAGACATAATGTGCCATGATCTGAGTAGCATATAGAAAACAAAAAATGGCATCTTTTCTTCACCTCTTGCAAAATAGCAGTTTGAATTCACCCATCACTCCCTTTTTATCACAAGAGAGGTGCCATTAGCCATATCACGATCGAACTTTACCGCATATGTCGAAAGCTACAACCTGTTTCTCGCCAACGAAATCCGGGACCGTTCTGTTGAAGTACAAGTGCTAATTGCCAGTGACTGCATGCATGAACTTACTTGTTCGGCTAGAATCGAAACTAAAATAGCAGCTTACCCCGTTTGTCAACGCACAAACTTCGAATGTAGATGCAACAGCTACTAACACGCTGTCGATTGCAGATCTGCTGTAGGATTGCAGATGTGATCTAGGGCATTATGTAGAGTTGTAAACTTTAACATGGAGCTCTTGCGGCTAAACTGGCCCGCTGCACCATCAGTCAACTTTAACCTCAGCGTAGCTGAGCGTATACGACTCTGCATAGTAGACTATAATAGACGGAAAGTAGCCTATGCTTTCATTGCAACACAAAAGAGTACATGCTAAAGTACCCTTTACCATGAACTTTAGATTGGATCCTTAAGGCCTGTCAACGGATCCAATGTGTGATTATGGGTCCTATATGGGTCAAAAAGATCATGCTGACAGAGTAGGCCTAAGTAGATTTTTAAGGTTAAATGGACCATTTTTCGGCGGCCACGAGGCTCACATGTATTTTTTTAGATCCCATTTATATAGAGCCTCCTTAGAACCTAACAAGTGCGCAAAACATGGCAGTCTAAACTGATCTAAACAGTGTGATTTAATTCGAATTTGAAATGTTATTTTTCCTCACGGTATGCTTCTAAACAGGCCACTTTCGAATCGATTCTGGAATATCCTACTTTATCGTAACGCATTATTCGAAGGCTGCTTCAAAGCAAATCTGCCTTCGAAGCTGTTAATCCGTTGGACAGAACCATCCATGTGTGCCGTGAGGTTCCTGAGACCAAAAGACTGATGATGAGGGATAGGCAATTCGAAAAGGGTGGGATCTGAGTCATGTTTAAAAAGACACTTCTTCATTACCAGTTCGATACATGTGTGAACTTTTGAGAGTGTTCTCTAATTATCGATGCTAGGAGAATACTCTTAAGGCGCCGTCTGTTGATTATTTATATTATTACTCGGAATGCTACCTTTTTCGTTTACTACAGCTCTTTATCTACTACTCTCATGTGGACTTATGCTCCTGAGCTGATGAATTTATTGTCAATTATCGGGTTGGATTTTGCCTGAATTGATGAATTTATTGTCAGGATTCTAAAAAGATTATTGTTGAGGGTGGTTTCACATCAACGACCGTCGATGCCTTATTGTAATGACGACATAGAAGTCTACTGCGTTGAATCTAATTAGGATCCACTTAACCAAGCACTACCCCACGGGGTGTGGTAGTGCTTCTTTCATTTTGGATGTGGCTTCAACCGTTCATCATCCTTTGTAAGTGATAGTCCCTTCGAGTAACCAGTCGTCTCCGATCATGGGAAGATCATTTTTCTTAAGCACCTCGTTTACCAGACGTCTTGATTCCGGCGTCAGAGGAGGAACTTTGTGCTTTGCGAGCACCTTTTGCGATACGGTCGAACTGCGTTGTGAATCGAATTCTAAGCCGTGGAGAAAATCGTCTTCAAGTAATACTGGAAGACCACAGAATTTCAAGATTGCTCTGGCTGCAAAGTGCTTGTCTTTCATGATGTCTTCGTAGCGTATTGCGCTTACTTCCAGCCCCTTCCTTCGAAACTCCAAGTACGACTTGCAGTTACCTGTCGCCCTCAAGACGCCCAACGAAATATCATCCAAAACTTGTATCTGAAGTCCTTTCCCAAGTTGCCCATATAATCGAAGCATTTCTCAGAAAGCATTGGCGAAAGCTTCCCGAGCGTGGTCAACATCATCAACGTTGGTGTTTCTCTTGACACCCGATAAAAGGATTGGCCCACGTTTATTACGTTACGATACATGACGAGACATTTGGCATGAGGATAGACTTTGTCTAAAGATTGGAAGAGCGTAACTGTACATTGGCATGATTTTTACCATATATGCCAATGGATTGATGTCCTTGTATGGTCTACAAGTCCAGCGAACGACATCTTGACTGAGCTGACGCAATTGGGGTGAATCGCCTTTGCTCTTGTACCAAAGGGCCAGAGCACTGGTGGAGTCTGGTGCTGCGATGGAAATACATTTTCCCGTTGTTTGCATCATCTGTGACAATAGCGTCGACCCACATCTGCCAGTGCTAAAAAGAAAAATCAACTGTCCTTTCGGATCTCCAAGTTCTTCCGCCATTCGATGAAAATGATTCAAAGGAACGAGTATCAGTTGATTGCAGTACAACACTTGAGCTACCCGAATGAAAGAATTGTACTCGAATTTCCACAAGTGCATGCCTTTCTGTTTAGCTACCCCGAAAATGGCATTCTCTTCGTTTATCGTTATCAGCGACACGTGATCGTTGTCGAAGATGCATTGTGGATTCTCGAATCTTTTGTGCGACAGGATGTAATCTTTGATGGAACCGTTGTGCGTAAAATCGAATCTATTGAAAAGAACAATATCAAGAATATGTGCGCATCTGTTGTAGTTTTCTGGTCGTCTTGATTGTCTTATTCTGTTTGTGGTTCCGTTGATTTTCCAATATACTTTCTGTATAGTCGTATAGATGAAGCGCAACAGCATAAAGACGAGCCAGATAACGAGGCGCTGAAAGAACAGCGGCCAACCGGACAGGCGACCCATCTGTAACAGTTTAACATAGCAAGTTTTAAACTGTGTAAATGTATCCAACCGTTTCATAATATAGGCTTCTGCCCACCTACCCTTCTGCCGCTGGTAGAGGCTAGCTTATGAGTGTATTTTGAATTACAACTTATTATTTATTTGCATTTCTACGCATGTAAGGTCGGTAAGTAAGAATTTTGGCGGGTGAGATTTGTTTCTGCTCTCTATACGTGTTTTTTTTACCGAATCTCTTTCATCATTCATTCAAATTATTTGCTGCGCTTTACACAACTTGCTTTTTTATAATTCGATGTTAATTTCAGTTGTCGTGCGACTGCTCCTTTCTCCTCTTCTCGTCTGCTTCCATATTTACATCGTTCGTCTTTCTCTGCCGCCCTTTGCTAAACACATTTTTCATCGTATTCAGATACTTCATTCATCTTCCAAAATTGAGGCGACCTTCGGTCTCCGGTGCTGCGTGTACGCAATCCAACTTTCCCGACCTTGTCAGGAAGGTTTTTGCAGTCTATAGGACTGAACTTTGGCAGTTACATGTGCAGTGTACCAATATTTTTTCCATCATGTTAAAAGTCAATTGAGTCTTTCATGAATGTTCATGTGTTTTGTTTTCGCACAAGTATTCTGATTCTTATATATTGCTATCAGTTCAGATAGTCTTGTCTGCTCGTATATTCATGACCTGTTCTTGGATCCGTTCATGTGTACATTTTATGTCTGGTCAGTAATTTCCCATCATCGTTTAATTCGGTTCCATAATAAATGGTTAAGAAGACATACTTTTATTCTCATAATTGCAGTCGTAATCTTCAAATGTCTACAGCACTACCCGAAAGCTAAGCACAAAGCACCAGATTATTGAAGATCGATGTCCAGTGGAGGTCCGAGACCGGTTGGCAAAGAGACCAGAGAGAAGAAGCAGCTGTTACTGCTGGTTTTGTTCAGGTCTAGAATGCTTTGAAGGCAGGGAATGGGATTGATTAGGGTAGGAATTCTTGAAGAGGTGAGAGTTCAATTGGGGTGGAAAAACCTGTTTGTTGATGATAAGTAGACGAGCTTGATGCAGATGACGGTGGGTGAGTGACGGCATTGGTGGAGGACCCGAGAGTATGCGGAATTCAGGAGGGAGTTCTTCCAGAGTTGAAATGCAGTGTGGGATATAGATCATTTGGAGGACTTGAAGAGAGCGGTGACTGGGTTACGAGAGTGACATACGATGATGATCGGCAAGATAAAGGGATGGCTACATGGTGACGAGTTGTAGCTGTACAATATTCTAGCCACGTAACTGCACCTGGTGAGCGAATCAAATCTTGAAAGAACAAGGTTATGTACTTGGCCGTAGATCGTGACCAGTATATGGAA
>JACEVL010000226.1:102500-145000 GCA_020284085.1 Aporrectodea caliginosa | reverse complement strand
AAAATCTTCTTCAAGTGATATTGGAAGACCACAGAATTTCAAGATTGCTCTGGCGGCAAAATGTTTGTCATTCATGATGTCTTCGTAGCGTACTGCGCTGACTTCGAGCCCGTTGCGTCGAAACTCCAAATACAACTTGCAGTTACCTGTCGCTATCATGATGCCCATCGAGAGATCATCCCAGAACTTGTATCTGAAGTCCTTTCCTATGGAACCCAAGTAATCGAAGCATTTCTCAGTAAGCACTGCCGACAGTTTTCCGAGCGTGTTTGTCATCACCATTGCTGGTGATTCTCTTGAAATGCGATATAGAGATTGGGCCACTTTTACTACGTTACGATACATGAAGAGACATTTACTACTTGGGTAGATTTCTCTACAGATAGGTAGAACGTAGGAGTAAAACGGCATGATTTGTAACATATAAGCCAATGGAGTGATGTTTTTATATGGTCTACAAGTCCAGCGAATGACATCTTGACTGAGCTGGCGCATCTGGGGTGAGTCGCCTTTGCTCTTGTAACAAAGGGCCAGAGCACTGGTGGAGTCTGGTTCCGAGATGGAGATGCACTTACCCGTTGTTTGCATCATCTGTGTCAACAGCGTCGACCCACATCTGCCCGTGCTAACAAGGAAAATCAACTGTCCTTTCGGATCTCCAAGTTCTTCCGCCATTCGATGAAAATGATTCAAAGGAACGAGTATCAGTTGATTGCAGTGTAACACCTGAGCTGTCTTCATAAAAGAACAATACTCGAGTTTCCACAAGTGCATGCCTTTCTGTTTAGCTACCCCGAAAATGGCGTTCTCTTCGTTTATCGTTATCAGCGACACGTGATCATTGTCGAAGATGTATTGTGGATTCTCAAATCTGTTGTGCAACAGGATGTACTCCTTGATGGAGCAGTTTTGCACAAAATCAAACCTATTTAAAAGCGCAATATCAAGAACGTGTGCGCATCTGTTGTAGTTTTCTGGTCGTCTTGATTCTCTGATTCTGTTTGTGGTTCCGTTGATTTGCCAGTAGACTTTCTGTATCGTCATAAAGATGAAGCGCAACATCGTAAAGCCGAGCATAGTCACGAGGCGCTGAAAGAACAGCGGCCAACCGGACAGGCGACCCATCTGTAACAGTTCAACATAGACATAAGATTTGAATTGTGCAATGTGTTTCTTATTACGCAGTCTATTCACAAGGTGTTCTTCTATATTCTTTTCTCACCTTCAGACTGTTCTTTTTAGTTGTGATGGAGTTGGTAGCGCCTCTAAATTTTTTTCTTGAAGGAGTGCTATATAAATGTTTGACATGAATGTATGAACGAATTAAATCAGTTTCAGTACTTCTGCGACTGTTTCAAACTGTTTGCTTTCGTCGTAGTTGGCTACAATCGCTCGAATGCTTGCCCCTTGAGCACGCTTTGAATCAGCGTTTGTGGCATGGTTTCGAGCCATTTACTGCAAGAGATTCACGTGCAAGAAATTGTCCTTGCATGAGACGCACGCTTCAATACCGAGCGTGATGCTGAATGTCAAACCAGAGAAATGCCGGCACATTTCCTGGTGCATTGTATATATCAGTTCTTAGTATACACGAGGGTGTTCCTGCTGTTCACTCGGACAATCAACAGGAATGATAGGCCGAGTCAGACTCATTTTGAGTTTGACTCGATTCTGAAGCCAGTTTCAGATGAAATTCGTTCGGTCACAACAAAATCACTGAAATTAGTTGTTGTCACCTGTTGGCTTAAGTGAATGTAGAACCTTTCAGTTGCTTTGAAATCAATGACTGTGATATTGGTTGACAGCTGCTCGCGGTCACCAACTGGCTGCATTGGCATACATGGTTTTGGCACAACGCGTCATGCTTCAGTGCAGACTGACAGAAATTCTGCATGAGCGGTCTTAATTGATTTTGTGCTTACTGGTTCAGACTAGCGTCTACGTCGCTGGAACGTCGATTTTATTCTTTACTGCAAAAGACTTACCGTAATTTTCGTAAAACTTATAATAAACGCCCCCAAGCCTGCAGGCACGTTAAAGATTGAAATAGGCCTTGTGACTCTGTCCATAATATTCAAGTGAGTAATATATTTGCTTCACTGACAGACAGTTGATGATTTCGTTGCCGTTGGACATTGTTTAGTTGGCTTATTATGAAGTAATCATTGACAGAGATTTCCCACTTCATGTTTGGGGGGGCTGAGCCGCAGTTAGGGGAGGAGCTAAGCCCCCTAGTCCCATGCTGGCGCCGCCATTGGTCATACTTGTCTCCTCGGTCAATCTTCTGTCCTCGGTCAATCTTTTATCCTCGGTCAATCTTCTGTCATGGTCAATCTTCTGTCTTCGGTCAATCTTCTGTCCTCGGTCAATCTTCTGTCCTGGTCAATCTTCTGTCCTCGGTCAATCTTCTATCCTCGGTCAATCTTCTGTCCTGGTTAATCTTCTATCTTCGGTCAATCTTCTGTCCTGGTCAATCTTCTGTCCTGGTCAATCTTCTGTCCTGGTCAATCTTCTGTCCTCGGTCAATCTTCTGTCCTGGTCAATCTTCTATCTTTGGTCAATCTTCTGTCCTCGGTCAATCTTCTGTCCTCGGTCAATCTTCTGTCCTGGTCAATCTTCTGTCCTGGTCAATCTTCTATCTTTGGTCAATCTTCTGTCCTCGGTCAATCTTCTGTCCTCGGTCAATCTTCTGTCCTGGTCAATCTTCTGTCCTCGGTCAATCTTCTATCCTCGGTCAATCTTCTGTCCTCGGTCAATCTTCTGTCCTCGGTCAATCTTCTGTCCTCGGTCAATCTTCTGTCCTCGGTCAATCTTCTGTCCTGGTCAATCTTCTGTCCTCTGTCCTGGTCAATCTTCTATCCTCGGTCAATGTTATATTCTCGGTCAATCTACTTATCTCAGTCAATTATTTCTCGTCGTCAATCGCCTGTCCGAATTTTCCGTTTGACTAGTTTGGGAGTGTCCAGTCGCCTTATATATTTTTCAAGTGCGTTTAGTTTAGGAATGATATGCTGTAACTAGACTTGTCTCTTACCTTAGACCTTAGTCCTTCCACGCGCTTGCAGCGCATCGGGCGACACAGTTCCTCCATCCCACTCTGTCCTCCGCACTTCCCTCGGCTTCCTCCCACGTCATTCCGCCGCCGTCCAGATCCTGTTGACCGTGTTTTGCCAGGTCTTTCTCGGCCTTCCACGTTATCTTTTCCATCCTGCCGGTGTCCATTTTAGTGCCTGTTTTGAGAATCTTTCATTGTCCGATCTGTGTATGTGGCCCAGCCATCGCAGGCGTGATGTCTTCAGCATATCCTCTAGTTTCTCCATAGATGTTCTCTTTCTTATGTCTTCGTTCTTTATTTTATCTCTCCAAGTGACCCCTAGTATCCTTCTTTGCCACCTATGATGAGCCGCTTCTAATTTCTTTAAATTAGTTTTGGTCATAGGCCATGTCTCCGATCCATACATCACTGTTGTCAGGACCAAGGCTCGGTATAATCTTGTCTGTGCATTGTTTTGCTAACTGATTTAATTTTTCGTTCGTAATGACACTTGTCATCATAATAGGCTAGCGCAGGGAGCGCCTCTGAATAGATATCTTGAATGAATGAATATCACGTCACCCATATCATCTTAATTTAAGCTAGACAAACGACATAAGGATCGACCATTATAAGAACGCCTACAAAGGGTGGTGGGGAAGATGTCATCTAAATACATGCAGTCAAGGGGGATTGTTTATGTCAAATAAGGACCTCCTAATCGAATTTTTTATCCAGATGTTCAGGACAGTCTGTGTCATTAGGCACCAACTTTAATCGTGCAGTTAATCTTATAGTAAACTGCTGCATTTTGTGCAACGATTTTCTATTTGGTACTGGAATTCGAGTGTAACTCGATAACAAACAGTTTTTAAGTACTTGTCCTTGGAATTAAAGAACCTGTAAATTACCTCATGAATTGACACGTGCATGATATAGACCTCTCTCTTTAACATTTAAGAAGCTGGCCATTGATGCTACCATAGGTCATTTTTGAGGACGTTCTTTGTCCTCCACAGACTATTAGATTCATGTACAGCCTACGATGAAATGTGTTAGTTTCCATGTCATAATATAGTTGATTAGCTACTTGGACATTTGAATGAGAATACACGTCTCAGGCAATGCGGACAGCGCGTTTCGTGAGAGTAGATGATGCAATAGTTTGAGAAGAGCAATCTTATTATTAACAAACAAATTGCATAGGGCTGGATCCATTGCACCAAGCAATCAAATCGACATCCAGGAGTTCTGTCCACTCCCACGATCTGTTGAGTTCGCCACCAGAGAGTGCTACGTAGAAACTCTGTAGTGTTAAGCAGCAAGTGTCAGTTAGTTGTATGATTTCATGAAGGGCAAGGAGACACTTATCAAACCAAATAGGTAGACCAGTTCCTTTTGAACAACAACCATCGGGTGTTGACTAAGTGGCGAGAAAGGTAGTTTGACGTAAGCTACATATCAAGGCCTTTGCAATTGGACACTGACCCTCTACCCTGCTAAGTACATTTGGCTCCCTTCCAAGTCAGCCTTAAAGAATGATTGCAACATATTATTTGCAGTTAACGTTGTGTATAGTTAACTGATTGATTTTTGTCTCTGATATCGGACAAATTGACTGATTGTCTTAAATGCTTCACTTTGTTCAGTTTTTCAGAGGTTGGGCACATAATGCGTAACGTGGGTTGTAGACATGACTTATTGTCATAGTAGATTGATTGCAGCGTATAAATAAGATTAGTCTGCTGTACGAGAGCAGAATGTGTGCGTGTGTGTTGTCAGTCTATATGTCATCCACTTCAAGCCGGGTTGTTCTTCCATTGGGTTAAATAATAATTGTTCAGAATCTAGGCGTGACATCCAAAGGCCGTGAGTCGCTGAATTACCCCCGAGACGAGGCAGCCATCGCCATCATGGCAAGTTGGGCTTCTTCTGCATTGCTATTGGAGACTTGGAACACGGCAGGTCAGGTCGAAGAAAATGGGATTTCGCAACAATAATATATATTCTATATTCTATATATATATATATATATATATATATATATATATATATATATATATATATATATATGTATATATATATATATGTATATATATATATTCAAATAATATGCATCATATATAGTAACGGGACATTAGTTGACGCTCTTTCCGCACAAATGGCACAGGAGTTGTGTTATGTAATGTATTTAGAATTAGGCCCTTCTGATGTCTAATGCACAAGGCATCAACCGATGGCGCATCAAAACCAAGCCGTAATCAGGTCAACATCCAGAAGATCAGTCCGTAAGAGACAGAGAGGCAGACTAAGGTGGATGAGCAATTTGAAAGAGGTAAGTTTTCAGCCGAGAACGAAATGACACAAATGATTACGCATTTTTAATTAGGCCACGTGTGGCCTCCAAAATAAAGGGTACTGGCTGGCAACGACTGTTGTGTTACGATGTAAAAGTGAAAAGTGCACTCTTAAATTAGCAAAGTTAAATCAGCCGAATCCGCAGGCAACACAACTAAGATTCATAGCTAAAAAATTAGCTTCCTAAGTCTTGAGCTGATCCACGTAATTTTGCGTAGTTATCAGAATGTACGTAATTTGCCTTAAATATCAAGCTGATTCTCCTAGCACGCTGTAGGTGGGTCAGCTACGCATGCTTAGCTGGATCTCGCAATTAGCGTTGTAGCGGGGGCTCTGGCTGCCTATGTAGGGTAACTACGCATGCTTAGTTGGATCTCATAATCAGCGTTGTAGCGGGGGCTCTGGCTGCCTATGTGGTGCAACTATGCAAGCGTAGTTGGCTTTTCATTATGTCTTGTTGCTTCTATGATCGCCTGGATGTCGATGCTGTTGTTGTTGGTGCGTGTGTTGCTGTTGTTGTAGTTGTTGTGAATGCTGGTGTGGTGGTTGCCGTTCCAGTTATTGTGTGGTTGTAGTTGTGGTATAAGTAGCAGTAGTTGTTGTTGTTGCGTTGGTCACCCGTGGCCATAAGGCCGAAGCAATTGCTCCTGTTGGCACTTCTCGATCTTGAGCTGTAGTCGTTGTTGCGTTGATTCGCTGGTGGTCCATTGATGACTTGGAGGCGACGTGGAATGTGGCCTCCATTGTTGTAGTCGTTGTTGTAGTTGTTTTGGTGAGAGTTGTAGAATCGCTGTCGTCGTTGGCTGTAAAGGGCTAGATTCGTATCCATAGACCTACTGTAGACTATTCCAGGCGTTGCTGATGTTAGACATAAGGGATATGTATAATTCAGAAAAGGCTCTGGTTTTCAAACAAACTTGAGACTTTTCAAATGTTATTGTCAAGCATTCGACCTTTCGTCTACTCGACTGCGTCTGGAATTATTATGTCCAACCGTCTAACAACGCTATGTGATAGAGTTCAGTATTATAATTACATAGTGCATATAAATATATCCAATCCTAAGCCTACATCAGCGTTATATACATGAGTTCAACAAGAACATTCTATCTATATTATATACATCACACAGTGGTCATCCTCTACAGATTGCCAGATGTTTAAGTGATTAGGAAGTTAATTGCCTCCTGGACGGTCGACCCGGGTTTGAAAATCGTGAAGCCTATTCCTTGATAGTCAATAGCCAATCAACGGTGTTCAAATCCGACGTCTCTATGTAATAATAATAATTAATAATAATAATAATAATAATAATAATAATAATAATAATAGCTTTTCTTTAATTGAGCGCCTGACAAACGCACTGCGCTGTACATTTCTGTTATGCAATTGAAACATCTTAACTAGTTAACTACTAACAGAACAGACAGCCTGCAATACAACGGCGCTAATAGCAGCCTACAAAGCATAACCGCCCTACGGGGCTCCAACTCGGTACCTCTCGCTCTCTACGCCAGCTGTTATCCGACGCGCCACCGGGTCCCCGTTGTTGGCGTTGTTAATGCAGCAAAGCATCTTTGGTGGGGTTTCATGGCTGTCGATTAATGCTGCTAGCCAGCTAACTTGCATAGTTGATATATGTATACCCAAGTTGCGATGCTATTTCAACTAAGGGTTATAGCCTGTATAAGTAATTGGATAAGGTATAAGGACAAACGCTTTGTGAAGATACGTAAGCGTAAAGTCATTTTGAGTATGCCCAGCAACTATGCATTTTTAGCAGAATTACCAAAGCGCAAGTTAGCTCTTTCAGCTAAAGTTTGCTGACTAAACTAAATTTTCCCTTGAAATACAATATTGCATAGTTCCATGAAGTTTATCACAACAACTAAGAAAAGCATAGCTGAGAAAACTCTGCAATTTTAAGAGTGTGGTAACACTGGTTGACGCACCTTTACAGGAACTCCCGATATGGTCGAGGTAGAAAGATATTGCCGCTGAGATATGAAACGATAACAGGAATCCACCGATAAGGACGCCTTTCAACCTACCATATGCTTATCTAGCATATTATGAAAGGCTGACTGAGTCCCAGTCAATGTATCGTTCCCTGAACGACTATCCAGTCATGTTACGTAACGACTGAATGGCATGTAACTTCACCGCTCTTCCAATGTCATATGAAGAAGACTTTGATCCCTGGCTTAACCACTCGACAGCCGCTATGAGTTTACCAGGTTTTTAAGAGATACTTAAAGGGCGCTAAGTCCAATGTCTTCATACAAACATGTTGTATATAGGGCTCCTATGCACACACGTATAGGCCTACACTCAGGGATCAGAATATAGGTTACGTAAGTGCCTATAATATTTGCTGTAGCCTAGCTGGGCTTGAGCGTGCGCGAGTACGTAATACTTTAGGCCTGATACTGTCTCCAGTCGAAATCATTAAAACTGTTGTCGCCAGCACCTGAAAATTTCATATTTGGTTTGAATTTATATCTTACTCAAATTTCAACGTTTAAGAGTTTTAATAAATTTTACGAGTCTGTCCTAATGTAATGTAAAGTAAATCTTCGAAATTTCTCAGCGCCACACAAAAGGCGCGTCAGGGAGACCAGCTCATTTCCCGTGCTTTGGTTGATCCAGTCCCAAGATTGAAAAACATTAGCCTTCTTCTGTTCAACTTCGTCAGGACTCACACACGAAACCAGAGATGCGTAATCGACATCACCTGGAGACATTCCGAGGGTCTTCGTTGATATAGTTAATGTGAACGTTCAGCTAATGGAAAGTCTCCAAAATACCCTAAGGCAGGTGCGGTGAACCTCTATAATTATTGTTTATAAGCACGCGGCGGGCCGCAAGTGTTTGTCCTCGCAGCCTCGAAAGAAATACAAATGTTTATTTAATATTTTTAAAAGAAGTATAAAAGCAGGTACGACTACACTAGGTCACTAGAACCTTCAACACTAAATTTTAGTGTTTTAGACGTCATTATTATGCAGTATTGTAGTAGTAGTAGTAGTAGGCCCAGTATAGGGCTAAGTAGGCGTAAAATGAGACAAACAAATTATTCACAAAGAGATGGTTCGAGCCGCCAGTCAGCAGCCGGCGGTCCGCTCGTTGACCATCCCTGCCCTAAGGTTAAGTAGTTTTGGACCTGGAACGGCATCGACGGTATCCGATCTTCACAGACGCAGGTCAAATTAGGCCTATGCTTGAATGGATCCTTTTCCACCCTTAACATCGACTGTCCCGTTGATTAAATCGTGAGTCTACGCCTCCAACTATGCACTCAATTTTGTATTTTCATAGTATTTAGTTGGCGTTGGACCGTTTATGCTCAGGATTTCTCAGGACTTTGTCATGCATGCATGGCGTATGCAGGGCTGCCTACAGAAATTCCGGGCCCCTAGGCAGCAGTCACGGGCCCCTAACTATCCTCAGACTTTATGGGAATTTTTTTTAAACAAACTGAAATAATAAAAATAATAGTGCGGGTATAACCCTTCAAAATTATATTTATTTATGCAATTATTGTACTTAAGTGTCAATAATATTATATTTTAAAAGGCATAAATCATAAACTTTGTATAACTGATTATAAAATTTTGTCATAAGTTGATTGTTGGGCCCAGCCTGGGCCCCTAAAAGTCTCTGGGCCCCTGGGTTTTTGCCCCCTGCCCCCTCTCGGCGGGCCTGGGCGTAATATGTCAATAGAAATTATGATATTCCTTGTTTCTGTAGGCCATACTTTTATCTTCTCTGCATATCCATACACATGGTTGTTCAGTTATGATAGTTCTGTTTTGCATCATTAGACTACTCTAATAGTTACTACATTATAAGATTTAGTTATATTTTCCTACGAGTATTATGATGCTTTACCCGTTTGGTTAACCTGTTAAAAGTAGGTTTTGTAATAATTACAAAACCTAGGCTACTTTTTACAGGTTAACCAAACAATTATTGTTGTTAGCCCCTCCACTTTGAATGGGCTCTCGCATGCGTTACGCTTACAGTAACTGCCCCGGAATAATTTGCCTGCTTTCTACTAATAATACTCAAGTCCTTTCTCTTTGGCCGTGGCTGGGGCGCCTTTGAATAGGCTTCTCGAGGAGGCGCTATATAAATTTCAGGATTGCATGAATGAATTCACCTAGGTCAGGTTTCAAAATGACGCTTTCGGAACATGGAAAGTATAGCTGAGTCTAGTTGTGACCATGAGAGGGGATTTGTTTTACTTAGTGACACTGCAAATGAATGAATTAGCTAATTTTCCGCTGAATCTCGGTCAGTACGTCGTATTCAGCATAATCAGTCTACAACTTTCTTTACCTTATGCATCCTTGGTATATAGTGATCTATTTTTTTATTGTACATTTTATAATGGATACGTGAGGTGATTGGGAGCCAGTGTAGCTGGGAATATAGTAGGGATTTGTCTAGGATAGCAATTGGACTTTAATGGCACGTCTCTCCCAGCTTCTTCGTAAAAGGTGTGATCGTGTCCACAGAAACAGTATTATCATTATTTCAGCTAAAAATCTGGGGATCTGTCGAATGATTTTGAAGACGTGCTCATGTATGTCATCACATTAGCAACTGCTTGAGCACATTTTCGGTGCATTTAGTTACATCACCTTGCGCTATAACACTCGATTATACTACCGCTGCAGCAACTACCACCACCAGTACAGCTAAAACAACCACTACTATAACCATTACAACAACAGCAACAACAACTACAACTACCTCCACCGCCACTAAAACTAGTATTAATAATAATAATACTCCCCATTGACCTCACTTTTTGGTTGCACGTGTGCTCGCGCCAGTGATTAATTTTCCTGCTTTTCAAAAGTCGCTTGATTCCATATGATTTTTTTTATCCTAATGAACGCTATAGTTTCATTTAGGCTACAGTGAAGAGCAACATGAAATAGAGACGCTATAAAAAATATTCAGCTAGAGACATCGAACTAAGTATATTAACTCAATTCAAGCTGTTGCGGTTTAATTCCTGTGGTATACGTTGTTTTGCCAGCGAGAGACCACATTAAAAAGCATCATTTTGCCATTCGTGACAAGACTGGATCTATAATTGACTACAGAAAAGAAGGAGATATGGTTATAATCGAATCGAAGAGCGGATTCAATATAGACTCTAAGATACGAGGCTTTTAACTCAAAAAACCTAACAGATAGAGGGTAGATAAGAGACACACAATGATAGACAGACTGACACACAGACTGACTGTGTCGCGCAATACAAAATGTGCAATGATGAATGCGATTACTTCTATGCATTCTCATGATGCTCTAGATAAATATCTTTTCCATGTGCCCGTCTGTTAAAAATCCGAAATTCGTTTGTAGTTAATTGTGACAATATAGGATAAGAATCACCGGACAGCAAAGGACATATATATAGGCTACAGTATTTTGCAGGATGCAGAAAGGATAATGTATGATCCTAGTAGCATAGAAAAAATGACGGTTTTACTTCACCCAGGTGCTAATTTCTCTGTTGTAATATAGCGGTTTGACTTCACCCATCATACATACAATACAATACAATACAATACAATACAATACAATACAATACAATACAATACAATACAATACAATACAATACAATTAGACATTTATACCCTTATGCACAAGAGAAGTGCCACTAGCGACCGCACTCTAGGCTACCAGCAGGTTTATGTCGAAAGGCACAGCGAGGTTTTCTCGCCAACAAAATCGGAGCCTGTCCTGTAGAAGCACGGTTGTTATCAGCCAGTGACTGCAAAGAATTAAGCCTACTTTTTGGCTTAGAACCGTAGTCATGCCGTATGAAGAAAAGCTTCGGTGAACAAACCTTTTGAATATATAATGAGAACAGGTGTTAATAACTCTGTGTATATGTAGAATGGGCTAGAGTTATTTTAGGCGGACAATGCAACTATATATATATATATATATTATATATATATATATTGTAACATCCTTACTTAAACTAGGGTAATATTAAAGATGAAACTCGCTTGGAAGAGGTTTTTAAAAGGATGTAATATTTAAAACAAGAGATTAAACAGACATAACATTCGAATTTCCTCTGTTGGAACGATACAGGATAACTCACATGACCAAACTGCGTAGAAGTTCATTCAAGACGTTCGACAAAGAAAACATTCGAAAGTCTAACAACTCGAACAACGACAACGAAAGTGTAACATAAACCCTAAACGTGGTAGCTTCTTGACTATTGCGAAGAACCAGAAATCTAATAAGAAACACAAAGGAGAATTGGCTGCCCTAACCTGAGATCACAACGCTGTGTCTCTTACACAAAATCTAAAGCCAATCTCAAAACCTCTTTACAACGCAGAGAGTTAAATAGGAAAATAATGTCACCAGAGGTCGGAAAAGACCAACAGAACCTCCTGCCTATCCCAATGTCCGAAACAGGTATCATCACACAACAATATATACATGCTGTATTCGCATAAAGACAGACAGGACATTACAGACAGATATATATATGTGAACATATCTATCGTTACATCAATGCAACTATATATATATATATATATATATGTTTTAGTTTATCGGGCGGCTAGCGAGCGCCTGGCTTAAGTAAACATTATTGACTGAAGGTTGCAGGTGTTAATTGCGTGCCAAAGTTAGAAATTGCTGATTACAGTTGTTTTAATGCAGTAGAGAGAGCTGTATGTATTAAGAAGGAAATGTTAGGAGTTACAGCTGAGTTGTGTTGATGAAGAACATTGGCATTGAATTGTTGAGTTTTAAACAACTGTGTTTGAAATAAGAAGAAACATAAAAAATAACTGTGTCAATTTAATTCTAACAACAGTTTAGAAAGCATTGAGCGATTTATATCTAGTGGTAAGGAGGGTAGCAGTCAGGAGGGTCTACAGCTAATGATGGACCGCTTAAACAGCATATCAATGGACTATGACATGAAAATAAACATAAAGAAAACAAAGGTCATGAAGATGAGTAAAGAGAGGGGAAGAAACAATAAACATCACATTAAATGGGGAAGAAATAGAACAGGTGAAGAAGTTCTGCTATCTGGGAAGTGTGGTTACAGAGGATGCAAGGTGCCATGTGGAAGTGAAAAGAAGAATAGCTATGGGAAAAGATGCATTCTACAAAAGAGGAGAGCTCCTCAGTGGCGATCTAAACAGGAAGCTGAAGAAGAGAATGGTAAAGACATTGTGGGGAGTGTTGTCCTATACGGCTCCGAGACATGGACAATGAGGCAAGAAGACATAAAACAACTGGAGGCCTTTGAGATGTGGATATGGCGCAGAATGGAGAAAATCAGCTGGGTGGAGCGAAGAACGAATGAGGAAATCTTACAGCTGGTGGAAGAAAGAAGATCACTGATAGGCATTATACGGGAGCGGCAGAAGAAATGGATAGGACACATCTTAAGGAGCGACACCCTACTACTAAGAGACATCACGTGAGAAGAAGAATGGAGGGGGAAAAGATGAGAGGTAGGCCAAGAACAATGCTACTGGACTGGATGTTGGCAGAGGAAGGATACAGCGGACTGAAAAGAGAAGCAGAGAACAGAGAAAAATGGCGTCGTTGGATATATGAACCTGCCTGAGGGCAGAGAACGAGAAGAAGAAGGTAAGGAAGTCTGGCTTCAGGAAAAAGCACTAAGGAAGAAGAATTGGTGACAGCTTCAAAGCTGGGTCTTTTTTCCTTGGAAAGAAGAAGAATGAGGGGATCTTATTGAGACCTTCAACATTCTTCATGGTCTTGAAAATATAGATAAAAACAACTTTTCAAGAATGGCAACTATGGTTTCATGTACCATCACACTGTNAGTCTGACTCGGCCTATCATTCCTGTTGATTGTCCGAGTGAACAGCAGGAACACCCTCGTGTATACTAAGAACTGATATATACAATGCACCAGGAAATGTGCCGGCATTTCTCTGGTTTGACATTCAGCATCACGCTCGGTATTGAAGCGTGCGTCTCATGCAAGGACAATTTCTTGCACGTGAATCTCTTGCAGTAAATGGCTCGAAACCATGCCACAAACGCTGATTCAAAGCGTGCTCAAGGGGCAAGCATTCGAGCGATTGTAGCCAACTACGACGAAAGCAAACAGTTTGAAACAGTCGCAGAAGTACTGAAACTGATTTAATTCGTTCATACATTCATGTCAAACATTTATATAGCACTCCTTCAAGAAAAAAATTTAGAGGCGCTACCAACTCCATCACAACTAAAAAGAACAGTCTGAAGGTGAGAAAAGAATATAGAAGAACACCTTGTGAATAGACTGCGTAATAAGAAACACATTGCACAATTCAAATCTTATGTCTATGTTGAACTGTTACAGATGGGTCGCCTGTCCGGTTGGCCGCTGTTCTTTCAGCGCCTCGTGACTATGCTCGGCTTTACGATGTTGCGCTTCATCTTTATGACGATACAGAAAGTCTACTGGCAAATCAACGGAACCACAAACAGAATCAGAGAATCAAGACGACCAGAAAACTACAACAGATGCGCACACGTTCTTGATATTGCGCTTTTAAATAGGTTTGATTTTGTGCAAAACTGCTCCATCAAGGAGTACATCCTGTTGCACAACAGATTTGAGAATCCACAATACATCTTCGACAATGATCACGTGTCGCTGATAACGATAAACGAAGAGAACGCCATTTTCGGGGTAGCTAAACAGAAAGGCATGCACTTGTGGAACCTCGAGTATTGTTCTTTTATGAAGACAGCTCAGGTGTTACACTGCAATCAACTGATACTCGTTCCTTTGAATCATTTTCATCGAATGGCGGAAGAACTTGGAGATCCGAAAGGACAGTTGATTTTCCTTGTTAGCACGGGCAGATGTGGGTCGACGCTGTTGACACAGATGATGCAAACAACGGGTAAGTGCATCTCCATCTCGGAACCAGACTCCACCAGTGCTCTGGCCCTTTGTTACAAGAGCAAAGGCGACTCACCCCAGATGCGCCAGCTCAGTCAAGATGTCATTCGCTGGACTTGTAGACCATATAAAAACATCACTCCATTGGCTTATATGTTACAAATCATGCCGTTTTACTCCTACGTTCTACCTATCTGTAGAGAAATCTACCCAAATAGTAAATGTCTCTTCATGTATCGTAACGTAGTAAAAGTGGCCCAATCTCTATATCGCATTTCAAGAGAATCACCAGCAATGGTGATGACAAACACGCTCGGAAAACAGTCGGCAGTGCTTACTGAGAAATGCTTCGATTACTTGGGCTGCATAGGAAAGGACTTCAGATACAAGTTCTGGGATGATCTCACGATGGGCATCCTGATAGCGACAGGTAACTGCAAGTTGTATTTGGAGTTTCGACGCAACGGGCTCGAAGTCAGCGCAGTACGCTACGAAGACATCATGAATGACAGACATTTTGCCGCCAGAGCAATCTTGAAATTCTGTGGTCTTCCAATATCACTTGAAGAAGATTTTCTTCATGGCCTAGAATTCGATTCACAGCGCAATTCGGTCGTTTCGAGGAAGGTACTCGCGCAACATAAAGTTCCTATTTTGACGAAGGAATCAGAACGTCTGGCAAACGAGGTTCTTGCGAGAAACGGTCTTCCAATGATCGGAGACGACTGGTTACTCGAAGGAACGATCACTTACAAAGGATGATCGATGGTGAGGCCACTTCCCAACCGAAACAAGGCCTAACTTAAAGTTTCTATATGTTTCAGTTGAACTTGTGCATCATAGAGTTAGTTTGTATTTGTAGTTTGCTAGGTCTTTAACTTCATATTTCAATATCTATTAACTGAACTATTCAAGGTCATCCGCAGTTTCATTCAGTTCAGTGGTCCGCACAGCCATGTTCATTGGTCAACTATTGGCCACTTCTTCCCGCCTGTGTCCATGATCGTCTAAGGCCAAATAACGGGGAAAATCCAACACAACTACTAATAGAGCACATGACAGACCATTGCCAATCGAATCCGTTCTTCCTTCCACGTATGCAATCCTCAGTATACAAGCCCCGAGGCCTACCAGTCTGTCAGGGTTGGTGAAGCCACTAGGGCACATTTTACTTACTTCTGCCGTCAAGGTAAATTTACGAAGCAAACGAAGTAGTTCTCAGGTTTTGTGTGCCTGATTTTCAAGATCTTTAATTATTCAGACAGATGCATCAGATTATGCAGTAGGAGTTCGTTTGGCTCCGAGAAAAAATGATTTTAACAGGGCCGTTGCGTTTGCGTAACGAAAATAGGGTGGCACGACAAAAGAGCGACCGACAAAAGAGCGCCGACAAAAGAGCGCCGACAAAAGAGCGACCGACATAAGAGCGACCGACATAAGAGCGATGTTGAGACGACGACACATGTACTTTTAAGATTATAAATCAAAGAAACCAGACAGATTAATACTAATGCAATTTATTCAACATAATGTTATGAAGAAAAGAGAATTTAATACTGAATAAATGTATGAATATACTAATACTGTTCAACAAAACGTCTAAAAACGTTCTAAAACGGTCGTGTTGGTTATTGAGTCAACTAGAAAAGTTACAGTTCAAGATTATGTGCAACGCCGCGGAGGTATTCCATCAAAGTAGTGTTCGCGTACGTTTGGAATGATAACCTGCAGTCTTCTGGTTAATTGCAAATACTTGTTCTTGGACGACTCTGGCTGATTCCGATTAAAGGGCCGAACAACAAAAGCGGTTTATTTTACTAGAACGTATACTTCAAAGGTCTAGTAATATCAGAAACAATTTCACACTTAACCCCATAGAACTATAGGCCGTAACATGCTAATTGTTTAACTTAAATTGGCCCTTTTGCTTGTCGTTCCCTTGATAAGCCCCGTTGATAGATCCCTTCGCTCTTATGTCGGTCGCTCTTTTGTCGGCGCTCTTTTGTCGGGGCTCTTTTGTCGGGCGCTCTTTTGTCGGCGTGCCGAAAATAGTCTGTGACACAGTAAAAGTGGAGCACCTATTGAAAAGAAAGCCATGCTGTTAGTTTTACTTTTCTTAGATTTGAATATAATGTGACGGGGCAAAAATAGTCTTGTATAGGCCTACTGATAAGAATTCATTTAAATACTTAAGTGCATTTGCACCCAGCAATTCTAAGCTAACCCGTCGGGCATTTGAGTTGCAAGGTTTACATTGAAGTTAGGCATAGTAGTGGCACTTTGAACAAGAACTGTGATGCCCTTTCAAGAATGTTCTGAATATCAATCAAAAAATTCTTTTATTTGAACCAGCAATAGAACTCACAGTGTAGGCCTACAGTAGTAACATGAAATGACTTGTCGTGGCTACAAAAATGGGGCCCTGAAAAGATCTTAGAAGTTAGATCCCGCTAAATAGGGACACCTAATTACTAAGTCATGTTGTAGAATGAATGATGGCGGCAAATTAAGTTCTTCGTCATGTTCTCAAATAGCTAAATGAGTGGAGTCCATAAAAGTACTAAGTTCCATATAATATTATACTAAATAAATCTTAAATAACAATCACATGAAAAGAAAACACCTAAGAGGAAAGGGCTTCAACAATGAACAGTTAGTGGGCTGGTCGGCCAGTTATGTCCTTCATCAATGATATTATTAGAGCAGGATGAGTGACGTCTGTAAAGAGTACTACATTACATGCATATCGCGTAAACCTTAACTAACAATCGCAAGAAAGGAAAAGAAAAAAGGAAAGAAAAACACTCCATTTACGAAAATACTATTGGTTATCCTCAATAACAAGATGGTTGGGCAGTTTTCTTTTAAATATCGACAAACTGGGTGACTGTTGAATTTCAGGTGGAATTTTTTCCCAAACTAAGACGCCAGTAAGTCTTATTGAGAATAGTCGGGTGTTAGTGCGGGCTTAGATATATACAGCGATAAGAACTGGAATTTCTCGTAAGGTGTGAATGCACTTCGGAGTTAAAACAGAAAAGTCCTTCAAATACAGAGGAGAAGGTCTCTGTCATAACGGTATATAAACTCCCCACTTGTGAGGTTTTTATCTGTTCCACTTTTAGAAGATTCTATTGAGAAAATAATTGACTAGTGTGGAATCCGAAAGGGACCCTACCACTACACGAACAGCTCGCTTTTACAGGACATTTAGTCTACGTAGCCTTGAATTATAGGTAGCTGCCCAATGCCCATACCATGTATGCATGTATGTATATGGCCATTTATATAGCGCCCTACAAGAAACTCACGAAGGCGCTAGACCATATTGCAGTATGTCAAATAGGTTTACACAAGGAAATGGTACAGCCCAATTCTGATAGTTGTGGGCAAGAAATGCGAGGTGCGGGCTAATATCTCGATATTTTTTGCAATTTTGGATGAGATGTCATATTTATGCTCCTTCCACGTTAGGTGACTATCTACGTAGACTCCCAGAAATTTAGTCAAGCTAACTGATGACAATTCTGTCATTGAAACACATTTTTTGGTTTCCAATCGGGGCTCTTTTTCTATGGGATTTAAATAGGTTAATCGTTAATCTTTTGACACAGAACCAGTCAGCGATTCGGGATAATTCTTACTGATGTTACTGTTAGCATAAATTTGTTGTGTTAAGAAAGTAATTAACGTTATTAACGGCTCAGTACGGTTAGTTGATGACTATAGGTTCAAGGATTAGCGTGTGTTCAGTTGGTCTATTTATGAGACTTTGGCCTGTGTTAGTCGGACTTAAGTACAATCATGCTGAGTGGTTTAGGTGGACGTGTACATCTATAGGTATTTTTGGTTTTGCATGGTTTATGTTATGCCATAGCTTTGATTTTGTTTCGTCTAAGTATCGTTAACTTAATGTCGTAAGTCAATGTTCTGGATTCACTGTACACAGTGATTTTTGGTCCTTGCGCAAAACATTGTCTTAAAAGAGGGAGCTTATGTCAGGCTTAAAATATTAAAGTTTTACTTATTTACTTATTTTTATAGTACTAGAGGAAAAGAGCCAGGCTGAAGAAAGTCGATGAAGTAGCTGTTGGAAAGACAAGACAAAGACACAGCAAATATGAAATATAATTCACAATTTATATCTGTTTTGTTTTTGAGCATTGACTTAGGTATCAGTTCGCTACACTATCAAAAAGTTGTAACTATGGCGCAAGCGCGTGCCATTCATAATACCCGCCGACCCATCGCCTCAACGCGTCTGCCAACTTAAGCTCACGCTCTTGATTCTACGGTGTGGGGTAGTGCTTCGTCAAGTGGATCCTAATTAAATCCAATGCACAGACTACTCCAGTGACTTCTAAGCGCCATTATCATGTGGCATCGACGGTAGATTGAAGTGAAACCAGAGTCAGCAATGATAATCTTTTGGAGAAGCTTCGGCAAAATGCAACAGGTCAAGCTTTTTTCAAAACACCTTGTTTGTATTTGGATGGATCTCTCTTCCCCTTCGTGATGACATCCTTAACATACCACGCCACAATTGATCTAACGATTGTACTTTTAATATAATATATGGTTTATGTCGTTTATTCTCGCTCTGGCAATTATAACTGAAGTACGGATACAGTCTTTAAATAGAGCAAATATTTCTAATAGGCTCTGATTACGTCTGCACTTCCTAAAATAGATACTTGTCACATGAATTGACTATGAATGCATTAAATGGCATCCTGTCTGTTTGAATCGACTTTGATTTCAAGCCGTAGTTTTCCCTGCCAGAAGGTCCACATGAATCCAATATACATGGATAAGGAAACCCTAAAGATTCCACATGAGTGCCTTGTAAAGACCATGAAAATACTGGCAGAGGAATGATAAGAAATCATTTATCTTACCAGACGGCAAGATTCATCGCACTTCAGATGACCCGTATTGGCTTAAAGATAATGGTAATAATAACAACGATAATTCATATGGCGCCGTAACGCGGCCATACCGTTACAAGGGCGCCTCACAAACAATTGGCAAGCGGGATAGGCCTTAGAAAGTAAATATGTTTTGAGCTGAGATTTGAAGGAGTCTACTGAGACGGCCAATCTGATTGCGGGTGGGAGACTGTTCCAGCATCTAGGACCAGCGGCCGAGAAAGCGCGATCGCCGAAGCGCGTCCTTAACCTCCGTACGCGTAGGTCGGTCTTCTTAAGCGATCTAAGTCGCACTCCAGACGCAGAGGAATGAGTCTCGAGGCAATATCCACGCAGATATCCATGAAGCGCTTTGAATACAAGCAAACAAAGCTTGCACTGGATACGGAACGGGACAGGCAGCCAATGCTGGGCATCGCGTAGGAGCAGCGTGACGTGAATATATTGCCTCCTATTACATATAAGCCTCGCCGCGGCGTTAAGTACCGACTGGAATCCGTCCACGAGACACCGAGGCGAGCCAGCCAGCAAGCTGTTACAGCGATCCACTTGAGAGATGACGAAAGCAGAGACAGCTGCTCTAGCTGCCTCGAAAGGCAAAGACTTGATGCAGCTTCTGATGAAACAGAGCTGACGAAAGCAACAGCCGACCGTCCACGCAACATGGCGCCGCATGGACAAGTCATTCTCCAGCACGACGCCGAGATCACGCACCGAGGACGAAGGCGCGATCGAAGCCCCGCAGACGCTCAGCTCGCCGGTGTCGAGGTGGCGACACCGTCTGCTGGTTGCACACCACAGAAAGTTTGTCTTCTCAGGGTTGAGCCGCAGTCTATTTGATCGCCTTCTTCAGCGATCCGCTCGATACATAGCTCTATTCGCTGTCGCCGCCAAAGTTCGACCGTACGTACGGAACGTACGCTATTTTTTCTGCTGAAATGCGTACCGTACGCGTACGCTATTTTTGGCTAAATTAATAAATAGCGTACGCTAATTTTTATATTTTTTTATTATAGAATTAACAAGGAATAACGTCAGCCTGTTTTATTTCTGTAGATAAAATAATCAAATTATACAAAATAAAAACAAAATAATAATTTAACTCTTCGCTGAAACGGAACTACAAATAAGAACTGTAAAGTGACGTAATAACGACGAGAAAAAAACGACGAGAAAATGAGGAGACAAAATGTGACGTCACGAGAAGCAACTAATATTAAAGGCTGCTCATACGTACGGAATACGAACGTACCGTACGCGTACGCTATTATTTTTAGTAAATTACGTACCGTACGCGTACGCTATTTTCTGCTGTAACGTACGGTCGAACTTTGGTCGCCGCTGTAAACCGTTGATGGAGGTCCTGACGTGTAGAGCTGCGTGTCGTCGGCATAGAAGTGAGATGATCGCGGTGTAGAGTAGAAACAGCAGCGGTCCGAGTATAGAGCCTTGAGGTACTCCGCAGAAGAGGGAGCGGGCGAATGAAAGAACCCGGTCGAAGAGCACTGTCTGTTGGCGTCCGCACAGTGAAGAGCGGAACCAGTCGAGCGCAGCCGTACGTTCTCGACAAGCGTTCAACCAAGATGAACCACGTTCGACCGTGTCAAATGCGGCCGAAAGATCGAGCAGACCAAGCAAGGCAGGCGTGGTCAACCGCGTCGATCGCCTCCATGATGTCAGTAACCACCTTCAGGAGTGTGGTCTCAATTGAATGGCAGCTCCTATAGGCCGACTGATGAGCTGGCAGAAGACCGGCCAACGACAGGTACTCAGTCGGCTGGACGCCCGTTCGAGAAGCTTTGATTGAAACGACAGGTTTGATATTGGTCGGCAGCTCGAGAGGTCAGAGCGAGGAAGCGTCGATGTCCCGTGACAGAGTCTCCTCCTTAAAAGTCTCCCATCGGAGGCTCTATTTCAAAAGAGATTCGCCCCCGAATCAAAACTAAACCTAATTTTAACTGGTTAGTTAACTAAATGGTTAAACATCATAATGCTCGTTGCAAAAATATTACTAAATTTTATAATGAAGTAATTATTAGAGTATTGATGCAAAATAGAACTATCATAACTGAACAACCATGTGTATCGAAATGCAGAGAACACAGAAGCAAGGCCTACAGAAAGACGGAATATCATAGTGTCTAGTGACATAGGCAATATGGCAAAGACCAGAGAATTGCCGAGCATATACAGTCATATGCAAGCTAAATACACTGAAAATACTAAATCTAATGAATATGTGGAGGTGTAGACTCACAATTTAATTATCGGGACTGTCGATGATTAGGGCGGAAAAGGATCCATTCAAGTATTATAGGTCTAATTTGGTCAGTGTCTGTGAAGATTGGATACCATCGACGCCCTTCCAGGTGGAAACAATTTGACCTTAGGGTATTCTTGGAGACTTTCCATTAGCTGAACGTTCGCAGTGATTAGATCGACGAAGACCCCCCAATGTCTCCAGGTGATGTCGATTACGTGTCTCATGGCTTCGTGTTTAAGTCCTGACGAAGTTAATTAGAAGTAGGCTCCTGTTTTCCAATTTTGGGACTGGTACTACCAGAGCACGGTGAATAATCTGGAACCTGACGTGGATTTTGTGTGATGCTGAGAAATTTTTAAGATTTACACTACATTACATTAGGGCACAAGGCCGTAGCCAGGATTTTTTCGGGGGGTGTTTACTCGTCCTTGATCAAGCCGACAAACAACCGAGTCAACCGACTAAGAGGTCTAGAGGAGCGTCATGAGCTCTCATATAGTGGGTGCCGAGCGGCCTCTACATTACACATTGTAGTACAGTTAGTAGGCTAGGCCTACTATACGATTCCAGAGTATCAATTTTACAAATGGAGCAATGGTACTTAACGCAACTGCTCGTGTGATCGCTCGTCTTCCTCGTTTATCTAATATTTCGACTTCCCTTGACTGCTCGGATTCAGTTTAAAATTCTCTTTCTTACCTGTAACACTTTTTGGGTCAAGCTCCAGGCTACCTCTGTGTTCTTATCAAGTGGCCTATCTCAGCTACCTCTGGATGTACTCTCCGCTCTTTAGACCATCATGACCTTCTACTACCTTGGTCTCGGACTGTCACAGCATAGCATCGTGCCTATGCCTCTGTTGGCCCTTTGCTGTGACCTTCCTGCTATAATTCGTGCTGCGATCTTAGCTGGGGGCGTATACTGTTTCTGCCCGTTCTCTTAAGACTTTCTTTTTTCGAGGTTTCTTCGCACTGGAAGTGCCACTGTTATACTGTGAGAGGTGCTTTATAAGTCCGTAAATATAATTGAATAATTATATATAATATAGAATTGTTTGGTTAATAAGCCAGCTGATCTATTGCAATATATAACATAGAAATAAGAACTTCAAAAGTAATGGTTCAGTCTGTAAAAATGGATTCTGGTTCCGACACCGCATTTGGAAGCGCAGCCTGCGTTTCCTTCTCCTGGAAAACTAAATAAAGGCTCGGAAGCCAAGGTTCTGTAATCAACTTTAACTTTAAACTGTCTTCAACGTCTGCACTGGGTACATTCAAACAGAGTCCTATGTCGTAGGCATACTTATGGCTGTGGATTTGGAAGCATTGGTCATCTCAGTCTGTTTACTTTCAGTTTCTTCAATTACACTTGTTGCAGCACTTTCATAATCTTCACTAACGTCGAGAAACAGGAATAACGGCGGTACATCGGCTATAACAGCGTTCTCATTATCAGTGCTAGTACTTGCATCGGCAGTTTCATGACTTTCATCACTGACATTACTGACAACTTCGTCAATTTCAGCGTAAAAATGTAATTAAACTAGTATACTACATGTACAATACTTGCAGTGCAGTGTGCATTATACACGCTTAATCGTCAAGATTAATTTAAGAACAAGTTTTAAAACCTACAATTCTGAACGCGGCAACGTCATTTCAGATAAATTCTAGACGTAAACATTTAGCCCAGTCTGTGAATGAATGTCAGCCTGAATAATTATATGCATTCAAGTAAAGTAGCACCTATTACACAAGCGCTGTGTGAGAAGCTGCCACCAAAGCGCTGTAGAACTGCATCATCTAAAGTTCACATGAGTGCTCTTTATAGTTCCTACACCATGTCTTAGTAAATGCATTACTTCATTTTTGCATTATTTCATTGGGGTGGGAGGTGTTTAAACACCCAAAACACCCCCTAGATACGGCCTTGTTAGGGCAGACTCGTAAAATTTATTAAAACTATCTGACGTTGAAATATTATTAAGATATAAATTCAAACCAAATATGAAATTGGAAGGTGGCGACAAAAGTTTTAATGATTCTGACCGGAGACAATAATTATAAGCAGAGCTTCTCCTTTGAAAATAGAAGGCGATTTGAAATCGATCGCGCTGGATTGAGTAGGGCGATCGATGCGCGGTCGACCTTGGGACCTTTTGTATACAGCTTATTTTTTTTCGTATTCGAATAATAGCTGTATATTAAATGGTTGTCCCTTAACTGCTAGGGTATACGCAACACTTATTAACAGTCGATAAGCCTCCTCTGCCTATGGATGCAATGTTGTATCGATCGTAGCCTAAACTTTCACAAGTAATGTAAATTCGATTTTTAAAATGGTCTGGCTCCAGGTTGCTCTTGGAGTCTAACTCATCGAGCGCGATCGATTTACCGATCGACCAGACCTTTGCTAGGCGATCGACCACGGAGATCGATCGATCGCCTCAAATGAGAAGCTCAGAATAAAAGGCCAAAAGTAGGCCTTTTACACACGCGCGCGTGATAACGCACGCTGACACGCTCACACCCAGCTACTGCAAATATTGCGGACACGTATAAAACGGATCGCCTTGACCTTTTGTTCCTCGTGTGAGAACGACCACAGCTCAGTCCTGTGCCTTTGCCTGCATTGACCCTTCGTTATGGAATCAACTTCCCCTTTGTTCGCTCTACCATACTACCCGGTGGTCCTGCTACACCTTTTCGCTACCTCAAAACTTGTTTTTATTCTCGAGGACTTTCGCACTGGGAGCGCCTCTAATTGGTGTTCACTGTGAGAGGCGCTTTATAAATGTTTAAATACAATGCAATATATATTCTGACCTTTGTGGGTTTGCATATATGCATAGAGGCCCTGTAAACAACTTTTATTTATGAAGACACTATAAATAGCGCCCTTTAAGTACCTCTCAAAACCTCATTACCGTTTGTGTTATGAGGTCGAGTGGTTAAGGCAGGGATCAAAGTCTTCATACGGCAATAATATTTGAAGTTACACGCCATTAAGCCATTAAGTAGCATTACGTGTTGCCATGTTGCTTGGCACTCAGTCAGCCTTTAATTGTTGCAGGGTAGGCAAATGGTAGGGTGAAAGGCGTCCTATTAAACGGCGGATTCCTGTTGTCGTTTCATATCTCAGCGGAAATATATTTCTACCTCGACCATAATATTATCGGGAGTTCCTGTAAAAGCTCGTCAACCAGTGTTACCACTCTTCGCTTTTACACCGTAACACAGGTAAGTTCTTTATAATTATTAGAGGCTATAAGTATACATGGGCGTCCGCAGGAATTTTTCTAGGGGGGGCGCAAACTTTTAAATAGTTGTCACAGGGACAAGTAGTGTCGAAAGCAACCGATCACCACCGTCGACGCTCTTACCCATCGGCGCTGGCTACCTCTCGATCCTCTGGCGCGGATCCCAACATGCGAAAAAATTCATAGACATAATTCGAACATTTGTCAAAAACTATTATGATAATTAAATTTTATGACTGAAATCTGACCTTATTCTTGAAATAACAATTGCAATCGCCTGGAGACGTTATATTTTCAAGGAATTCAATTGAAACTTTTACTAAGTTTATGCCAATGCAGCCAATCAACCTATATTATTATTATTATTATTATATAATTTATCAGTACTGCATACTTTCTATAGACTATACTAACGTCTAACGGCAGGTTTACTTAACAGTGGGCAAGCACTGGGCAACGTAGGCTATTCATTCGGCATGCACGCCAACGCAAAACAAAAAACGTTAGTCAATAATTAAATTTTTATATTAATTTTAGCCTAATTACCACGAAACTGAATGTGGAAGTTAAACACAGAGACACGGTCAATTTTATTATATTAGGTCAACTCATTGAGCTTATTATACAAAAGAAGCTACTGTCATTATTTTTTATAAGATTAGGGCCTATAACAATTACCAGCCTCCGATTTGGAGTAGGCCTATATATGCCTATAAACAGTTTGCGCAAAATTAATATTCCCTTACTCTATTTTCCCTCCCTCAAAGTAGGCTAATGCGTAGTATTGGTCGGCCAAACCTACCTTCCCAGTCGAAGGCGGAATCGGTTTCGGTCAGGGACAGCAAGACGAAATTGTCCTACTCAGAAGTGCTAGTCTTTTCCGTTCTTGTGATACTGCCCGAGTGTGTATATAGGCGCTGTGTTTCGTGGCGGCGAATTGAGGTCGCTGAAATGAAGGTCGGCGCAATGTGCGCGCTCAATTCAACGGTTACCCATTTACTTGGGGGGAGTTTGAACCCGTAAAACAACAAAGATCAACAGATTCGCATTCCTCCTTCATCCAGGCTTGGGACTGGTTCCGAAGCGAGCGGGATATATGTTTAAAAAGTCTGGCAGAACGTGTGTTAGCTTGCATCTATTAAATGGAAGAATCTGATTAGGCCTACTTAGAGACTGTCGCTCCATGCCAGTGTCAATTATATATGTTCATTAATATTATGTACATTTGTATATATATATATGTATATATATATATATATATATATATATATATATATAAAGTTCTGACTACGCGGCTAACTGTTATCTGGCAGGGATCGGCTAAAACAACAGAAAAGAATACGATACAAATTAGCCGTTACGACTGAATGCATTTCGCCGTCTCGGGTTGCAATATGATTTTCCATATTACCAAGAGAGAACTCTATAGGCTACGTTAAATTTTCAAACATCCGCATAAACAAAGATAGTCTATAGGTCCAAGACCGTCCAAACCAATTGAATAATCAAAAATTCTCTGCACATATGCTCAAAATCCAGGGGGCGCACATGCGCCCCCTTGCGCCCCCCTGCGGACGCCCATGTAAGTATACGGTCTAATTATGAATGGTCACTAATAAGAATACGAACTTTCGTTTAAACTCGTGCGCCTTTTGTACGGAAGGAGCGTCAAATAATGTCCCGTTACTTAGTTGCATATTACAAGTCTCACTCTGTCTGTCTGTCTCTGTCTGTCTCTGTCTGTCTCTGTCTGTCTCTATGTCTGTCTCTGTCTGTCTATATGTATGTATGTCTGTCTTTCTTTCTCTTCTCTTCTCTTTCTCTCTCTGTCTGTCTGTCTGTCTCTGTCTCTCCGTCTCCGTCTGTCTGTCTGTCTGTCTGTCTGTCTCTCTCTGTCTCTGTCTCTGTCTCTGTCTCTGTCTCTGTCTCTGTCTCTGTCTCTCTCTCTCTCTCTCTCTCTCTCTCTATATATATATATATATATATATATATATATATATAGTTACGAAATATTACCCATTTTTTTCGACCTGACCTGCGTGATTTCATGTCCTGAGGGGAAAAATGCAGAAGAAGCCCACTTTGCCATGATACCGATGGCTGCCTCGTCTCAGCGACCCTCGGCCCTTGGATGTTCACACCTAATACCTGTAATACCTCACACCTGTATTCTGCATACCTATTATGCAACCCCATGCGGGATCATTCCGGCTAGAAGTGGATGACATCTAGATTGACAACTCAACGCGTCAATATTCTGCTCTTGTACAGCAGACTATGCTAATTTATACGCTGCAATCAATCTACGCTATGACAAATAAGTGATATCTTCAACCCACGTTGCGCACAAGTCCAACCTCTGTTGAACTGAACAAAATGAAGCATTGCAGACAATCAGTCAGAGATATCAGAGACAAAAGTCAATCAGCTAACTATACTCAATACAACGGTAACTGCAGAATTATGTTGCACTCTTTATTAAGGCTGACTTTAAAGGAAGCCAAATGTACCTATCAGGATCATTGTCCGAACAGAGACCTTGATAGGTACGTTTAGTTCCCTATCTCACCACTCAGTCGACACCCGATGTTTGTTGTTCCCTTAGTCTCTAACAAAATGGGATAAATATTTGATCTGATATGTAACTTCTTGCCCTTCAAGACAGCACACAACTAACTAACTTGCTGCCTAATATCTGAGAGTTTCTACTTATAGCTCTCACTATCTGTCTGTCTGTCTGTCTCTGTCTCTGTCTCTGTCTCTTTCTCTGTCTGTCTGTCTGTCACTCTCTCTCTCTCTCTCTCTCTCTCTCTCTCTCTCTCTTCTCTCTGTCTCTATCCTTCTCTCTGTCTCTCTGTCTCTGTTTCTTTCTATCTCTGTCTGTCTCTGTCTCTGTCTGTCTGTGTGTCTCTGTCTGTCTGTCTGTCTGCTGATGAATGTCTTCATGAAGTTGCGCTTGGCAAGTTTTTACAGAGAAAGACTATATTGGTCCATTCCTTGACAAAATGTCTACGGGCGCACATGTTTTCATTTATGCTATGTATGTCATGTTATCAAAGGCGATGCATTTGAAATAATGCTCACTGTCTGTCCATATAGTCTGTCTGTCTGTCTCTCTCTCGACCGTTAGTTGCTGTTTAACGACACTTTCATGACAGACATGATTAACGTCATCCTGCTGCATTCTCCAGACTTGGGATTGGCACTGCCATAGTACTGACAGTTGCGGATTTAAAGACCGTTAACCTGTTATCTAGCTTATATCTCCAATATCACATGGCTCACTTTTCCCGTCTGAGCAGTAATAAGGCTTGAAGGTATTAGCGTCCAATGTCCAGTGTTTCATATGCACGAGCATTATTTCAAATGCATTGCCTTTGATAACATGAAATACATAGCATAAATGAAAACATGTGCGCCCGCAGACATTTTGTCAAGGAACAGACCAATATAGTCTGTGTTTCTCTGTAAAAACTTGCCAAGCGCAACTTCATGAAGACATTCATCAGCAGCGCTCCGGCCAAGCAGAGTAAACCCACGATCAAACACAAAACACAGCAATAACTTAATACACATTCTTAAACTATGAAGGCTTTATTGTAATACAACAATACAACTTATCATAATAGCCTACTAGCAAGCGTTATACAAAGGTCTGGCGTGGGCCCTGCAGACTTTATTATCAACGCGTCGGACCTCCATCCAAACTATGCTAAAACTAGGATCGTCAAATATGCTGACGATACATATCTTATAATAGCCGCCGATGCACAGTAGTTATATATATATATATATATATATATATATATATATATCTTCTTTTAATAGAACAGACTGACAAACCGCAGTGAGTTACATAATGTAACTTGTCTTTTCTTCCTCAGTGATATTACACAGTGCGAGAGGAACTTGATGGAATAAGAACATGGGCAGCTCGGAACAATCTGAGACTAAACATCAGCAAATCACGCGAGTGGCCAGTAGCTCGTGGGGGAAAATCGAAGGTCGCACCACCGCCACTTCTCGACATGGAGAGGGTAGCCTCAAAGTTATCCTCGGTGTTACAATCAGCAATGACCTCCGTGCAACCTTCCTTTTTGACAGGGTCACGCACGCTCGAATACCGCGTTGTGTCATTCGAGACTGGCGCAGCCAGCCAGTAGTCTCAGTTTGAGGTCGCTCGAGTGAAAGCGACACCGTTAGGGGTCGCTCGAGACTGGCGCATCCAGCGAGCATTCACCGATAAAGGTCGCAAGATTTCTTTTCTCCCTCAGTATATTAAATCCTTCGCCAGGAGGCGCTCGATTTCAAATAGAGCACAGTGAGCAGAAGAGAGCACAGTGATCAGAAGAGAGCACAGTGAACACAGGAGAGCACAGTGAGCACAAGAGAGCACAGTGAGCAGAAGAGAGCACAGTGAACAGAAGATAGCACAGTGAATAGAAGAGAGCACAATGAGCACAAGTGAGCACAGTGAGCAGAAGAGAACACAGTAAGCAAACAAATGACCATCTTAGGACGGGCAAACATCTAGTAATAATACTAATAATAGCAAGAGTAAATTTAAAAACCAATTTCTCGTTCAAACGGTCCTTCCAAGTAAGTAAGCAAGCATATTCTTTACTGAACCAGCTGCAATCCGCATTCTGACTCTAATTATGAAGAAATTTGCAGAGACATGAAACAGTGTCTGCTTGAATGTGATAAATGATTTTAATTATTACAGTTACAAGAGAAATTGACATATTATAATAAATAAATGAGAATGACAACGTAGTCCACACAGGAGAGCACAGTGAGCACAAGAGAGCACAGTGAGCAGAAGAGAGCACAGTGAACAGAAGATATCACAGTGAACAGAAGAGAGCACAATGAGCAGAAGAGAGCACAGTGAGCAGAAGAGAGCACAGTGAACAGAAGATATCACAGTGAACAGAAGAGAGCACAATGAGCAGAAGAGAGCACAGTGAGCAGAAGAGAGCACAGTGAACAGAAGATATCACAGTGAACAGAAGAGAGCACAGTGAGCACAAGAGAGCACAGTGAGCAGAAGAGAGCACAGTGAACAGAAGATATCACAGTGAACAGAAGAGAGCACAATGAGCAGAAGAGAGCACAGTGAACAGAAGATAGCACAGTGAGCAGAAATCTAATTTTTCTTGCCAGGTGCCTCTCGACTGCCAGTGTTTTCAAATTGTTAGTCGATCTTGGCACATGGTTGATGTTTGCCCTTGCACGCGTGCTGATTGACCGTTCCGCTTGTGGAACGGTAACTGCCAGGGTGCAAAAATTTCCAAACACCACGACAATGTTCGGGAAAAGGTATCACGTCTCAACTTAGCATAGGCGCCCACTTTTAGTTTTGTCTCTGGGTGACACTGCCTGGGTTCTACCTCAGTCCCCGGGAACAGTTTTTATATTCTACATTGCCATAGGCGACCTTTAGTGCATTTTGTAGAAAGAAAAATTGTTTTCTTGTCTAGGGTTACGTGGTTAGAAGATGTATTTGAAACTCACGTGATGGTGACTGACATAATTGTGCAACCTGACTGCTTACAATATATGTTCCGAAATTTGTCTATGTATAGCCTGTCTTAAACAGGACATTTGCAAATTTATTGTACAGTTAATAGGCTGTTACTGTTTAGTGAATTACTTAATTGGTCTACAGGCTATTAAAAAGCTATGAAAACAAAAATGATGGTAAATAGTATTCATGCAATGCATAGCTCATTGCTGCCTGTGAAGTCTAGTGGAGTGTATTTAATATATGTGAAATGTATTGCGCCTATAGGCCTACTGTAACTGCAGCGTTCGATAAAATCGTCAGCATTATCGTGTCTAAGTTCAGTTCTGTACACAGGCTTTTACGAACATGTAGGATTGCAATGTGGCTAAGTCATTCCTGTGTCATGGTGTACCTGAGATAAGTTTTCAGTCTACGAAAGGCTGGAATGACCGCTCAGCTGTGCATGTTGTGAAGATTGACCGAGGAGAGAAGATCGACTGAGGATAGAAGATTGACCGAGGATAGAGGATTGACCGATGATAGAAGATTGATCGAGAAGAGAAGATCGACTGAGGATAGAAGATTGACCGAGGAGAGAAGATCGACTGAGGATAGAAGATTGACCGAGGATAGAGGATTGACCGATGATAGAAGATTGATCGAGAAGAGAAGATCGACTGAGGATAGAAGATTGACCGAGGATAGAAGATCGACTGAGGATAGAAGATTGACCGAGGATAGAAGATTGATAGAGGATAGAAGATTGAGCGAAAATAGACCAATACGCTCGCAAGAGTCTTTAACAGGACAAATCTTACGAAAAGCTGAGGTTGTGGTATAGAACGCCGAAAGTTTATAAAAATTAACTTGTAGGCCACAGAATAGGACCTACCTTGTGAATACACTGCATTAAAAAATTAAAGGTATTAAGTAAAGGATCCTTTTTGTGAATAGATGCCCTGGACCTGAAACACCGACGAAGCTTGGAAAAGACGTTAAACACAAATCAAGCCAATCCACTTGATTACCCCGCTATCATCAAAACATGTTTTAGCTGATTGTTGACCTTAGTATCAATCAACATTACACCATAGGCATCATTTGAAAAACATAGCACCATTTAAACCATATTTTATATCCATGTTAAACTGTTTCAGATGGATCTTTTGTCCGGTTGGCCGCTGGTTTTCCAGCGCCTCATCACTATGCTCGGCTTTTTGCTGTTTCGCTTCATCTATATGACGATACAAAAAGTCTACTGGCATATAAACGGAACCGCAGCGAGAATCATGGAATCAAAAAGACCAGAAAACTACAAACGATGCGCACACGTTCTTGATATTGTTCTTTTCAGTAAGTTTGATTTTCTGCAGTGCTCTTCCATCAAGGACTACATCCTGTCGCACAACAGATTCGAGAATCCACAATACATCTTCGACAACGATCACGTGTCGCTGATAACGATAAACGAAGAGAATGCCATTTTCGGGGTAGCTAAACAGAAAGGCATGCACTTGTGGAAATTCGAGTATTGTCCTTTTATGAAGACAGCTCAGGTGTTACACTGCAATCAACTGATACTCGTTCCTTTGAATCATTTTCATCGAATGGCGGAAGAACTTGGAGATCCCAAAGGACAGTTGATTTTCCTTTTTCACACTGGCAGATGTGGATCGACACTGTTGACACAGATGTTTCAAACAACGGGAAAATGCATCTCCATCTCGGAACCAGACTCCACCAATGCTCTGGCCCTTTGGTACAAGAGCAAAGGCGACTCACCCGAGTTGCGCCAGCTCAGTCAAGATGTTATTCGTTGGACTTGTAGACCATACAAGGACATCACTCCATTGGCCTATATGTTAAAAATCACATCATTTTACTCGTACGCCCTTCCCATCTTTAAAGAAATCTACCCATCTAGTAAATGTCTCTTCATGTATCGTAACGTAATAAAAGTGGCGCAGTCCTATTATCGCGTTTCAAGAGAATTACCAACCCTGGTGATGATGAATACGTTCGGAAGAATTTCCCCAGTGCTTATTAAGAAACACTTCGAGTATTTCGGGTACTTTGAAAAGGACTTCAGATGCAAGTTCTGGGATAATCTGGCCATGGGCATCGTGATGGTGACAAGTGACTGCAAGTTGTACTTGAAGTTTCGACGCAACGGGCTCGAAGCCAGCGCAGTACGCTACGAAGACATTCTAAGGCCATGGATAGTAATGAATTCTCTATAGACATATTCTTAGACCTCGCCAAAGCATTTGACACGGTAGACCACAAAATTCTTCTAGCAAAATTGGAACACTATGGCATTAGGGATAAATCACTGGATTGGTTTAAAAGCTATTTAACTGGTCGATCTCAGAGGGTTTTCTGTGATGCTAACTTTTCTAATTTGCAATTCATATTATATGGTGTTCCACAAGGCTCAATCCTCGGACCTCTTCTGTTCTTAATTTATATTAATGATCTTCCCAATTCCTCATCACTGCTACGTTATATCTTATTGCTGACGACTCCAATGCCTTCTTATCTCACTCTTCTTACGACCCTCTGATAAAATTGGCCAATGAGGAATTGACCAAGGCCGCTGAGTGGTTCAAAGCCAACAAATTATCATTAAATCTTTCTAAAACTAATTATATAATCTTTAGAGCTTCCAAAAACCATACCTATTACAGATTGTGAACTAACCATTGACAATACAATAATTCCACAGGTTGAAACATCTAAATATCTCGGTGTCTTCATTGATCAGCACTTGAAATGGGATTCCCATATTAATGAAATATCTAAGAAAATCATGAAAAACATTGGAATAATTAGAAGAATATCTTACCTACTCCCCTCTCAAATACTTAAGAACTTATATTTTGCTTTAATTTACCCCTATTTAATCTACTGCAATCTTATATGGACTTCTACCTATCCTACACACTTAAAAAACTACAGATCTTGCAAAAAAAGCTATGCGTTTGATCACTAACTCGCCCTACAATTCACACACTAAACCACTCTTTATCCAACTCAATTTACTAAATATTGAGCAAATTAAATATGTTCAGACTTGTGAACTTATGTACTGGTATGACAATAATTTGCTTCCACCGGCCTTTTCATCCTTCTTTGCTCCAGCCCTGCTCACCACCCAAACCAGAAGTAATCGTTCTTATGTATGCAACTTTGCTAGAACTAATACCCGCAAATTCTCAATCAGGTATCAAGGATCCCTTTTATGGAATAATTTACCGCATCTCATTCGAACAGCATCAGGTCTCCCTCACTTTAAAAGTCTCATTCGTGCACACACAATGAATAAATGAAAATATATTCACATCCCGGATTCAGTCTTTGTAGTCAATCTAATAATATATCTCCAACATTACATATTAATTTTTATTAACCAGTCACTTGTCAATTTAAGTAGGCCCCTATCTAGCGGGACCCGTCCCTTCTGGTGAGCCTATTGTTCCTGATCAACTCTCGTTGCTTATTAGCTCAATGTGTTGTTTTAATCTTTGATTGTTCGATTATATGACTATGTTGTTCAACACTTGTATCTGTTACTGGGATCAATAAAGTGAATTGAATTGAATTGAAAACTACTCAGTGCAACCACGGCTTGGGATTTTCCCCAAGATCTTGGGATTTTGCCTAGCAATCTTGGGATTTTTTCTAAGGTCTACAGACTAGCTTTTAACCGTACTTTGCAACAGTGGCAGCGAATCAGATTAGAAAAATTCGCTCAGTCTGAAAGACGTTTATTTATTATTATTGTAACTTGCAAGCATTGTTAATTCATTGTTATGCTCCGGTTTTCTCTTTGCCAGTTCTTAGCTAGGCATTTTTGTGAATAATCGTGATTGTTAAAAGTTTAAACGCATTTCATTTTCATCACAACTTTTTCCTTTTCGGTAGCTTGGGATTTTTGGTACATTTTTGTCCAATCTTGGGATTTGTCTGGCAAGAGCTTGGGATTTATGAAAATGGAGAGTGGTCGCACTGTAACTGCTGGAGATATTTGTGCGTACCTTGCACACTCTGATACGTCTTTTATTTAGATAACTGCATATTAGCTCTCGAAGCTTGATAAATATAGGGTTGCTGGATATAAATGTTTTGTTGACTATTATAATAGTTGAGCCAAAAATGTTGGCATTGACAGAAACTTGATAACAAGAGGATATTACCAATAGTATAAATAATATGCCTGGTTATGTATCTTCATACATATTGCTCATGCGCTTCGGCGTGAAACTCCGATTCAGTGTCCGCGCTGTAGTCGGGAGCGCCTCTGAGTGGAAATCTTGAAGAGGCGCTATAACAAGTGCTCACACATACATACATAATTGTAGACCAGAGGGAAAAGGAGGTGGAGTGGGTTTTCTAGTTAGGATCGATTGTGTCTTACATGGGATGTATACGTTACAAAACAGTGGGACGGAGTGGAAAATTGGGCTTTTGAAAGTCTATTTGGGTATTTTTCACAACAGGAGGCAAATTAGATAAATTTCCGTCTTCTCCTTTGGACGGCTTACACAAAGAGTAAAATTATAATTTATAATTTTTAAATACATTGTAGGGCATGAATTAGTTATAAAAAAAAATTATTTATATTATATTATTTAGATGATTAGTATGAGAAAAAAATTATAAAGTCCAATTTTAACCCGAAATTGCATTGTCCTTTCTAATGGTGAGTCAATTCAACGTTACGTTAGGGTAACAGCTGAAACGCTGAACTGATGTTTTATAATTTTTAGATCATTAACTTACATATATCCATTGCTCTCTATGGTTTTTATTAACTTATTAACGAACTAAATAATTAAAAAATAAATAAAACCCTCTGTCTGCAAATATTGATTACAACACCGTTACGAATGGGTTTCTGCCATCTGTGGAATAAACTGAAAACTCTCGGATTTTGAATTGACGCCTTCGATAGCAGGGAACATATCTGCATTGATTTTAACAACAAGAAAACAATATGGATATTTGCTTCTGTTGACAATTTTCGGAAATTTCTCCGGTAATGTAATAGTTTAAAAAATATTTACAACTCCGTGACTGTAATTACTGTACTTTGTGTATATATATACTTTTTTTTTGAAAAATAATATTGAAACTGACAGCCTGGCCACTATAAACTAACTATTTTTTGTATCTTAACTTGTCCGGTAAGCATGGAGACCTAATTATGAATATTTTACAACTCCGTTACATTATTTTCTATTAAAATGAATTTATTTAATGGTACATGTAGATAATTTGTAGTCAAAATAATTTAGGTTGCTGTGTAATAATTTAATGCACACATAATACTGATTAATCACTAATTATAAACAGTGGCAGTATATTGTATTGTGTATTTATTTTAAGTAACGGAGTTGTAAATATTTAGGAATCAAAGTTGTATGTGTTTCACATAGTAAAAAAACTAAAATAAAAATTAGGCCAAATCTGTCAAATTTAAGCTCTGCTCAATATTAAGTATGCTTCAGCACTGCTAGTAAAATATTTGTGTAAGAAATTTTATTTATTTTGCATGACTTTCTTTTTCTCTAATTCTATTTCTGAATTTAACGCCTGTTGTGAAATATACCCATTTGTAGAAAGTCTATTTGTAAAAATAAAACAAACAACAGGAAAGGATTGTAGGATGGTTGGTGTCACGGATCCCAGGCAAGAACTTTCGCTCCATCCACATTTGGATTCTCATCACGTGCTGCATTAGAAAGTAGATAGTATAGAAAATCCCCCTCAGACGACCTCAAGCTGTTTATCCATGAGTTTGACTCATTGATATCTAGTTTATCTCGTTTGAAAGTTGATATATTCTATTAGATTATAGACTTAGGGCCTACTTAAATCCACCTCGCACGCCATCACACAAGGGTTTTATATTATACTCACTTCACACTGCTTTATACCTACCATCCTAAGACCAACTAAGATTACACAAGACTCTGCCACTCTAATTGAGGACATTTTAAGTAACGTTCTGCTTGACTCCATTGACTCAGCCATTGTAATCGGTGTATGTCAAACCACCAGCCAATCTGTGTGACTTCGTGACTACGAAAAGAATGGTAAGCGACCGATCTCTACAGTAACTTAAGTTATATTAATAACTTACTGTGGATGACCGATTGGGTTAAAGTTCATTAGTGCTTGCAATGGGGGAATTCCAACTGAGTTTACTCAACGTTTTCTGATATTTACAAGGTTGTCTATGGGTAAACCTTCCATGAAAAACTTACATGCCAAATAAGAATGACGTTTTTAGGCAGCCATGAATGATCAAGGCCCTTCTTAAATCTTGTAGGAAAAAAATCTCGTCTCTATTAAAGTATAGAAAATTCCCCTCAGGGTAAAATAGAAAATAATTCGTTATCTATAGAAAGAAATTCAAAAGAATTAGAAAAGAAGCTGAGAGACAATACTACTCAATAAAAATTATGTAATGTGAAAATACTTTCTTTTACGGTTGGGCGTTAATCGCCGTTAAAGCTCGCAATTAACGCGTTTAACACTGCGCTTTATTATTTTAGCGCAAAATCGCGTTAAAAATCTCTGGATAAAAAGTCTAAAATAAAAAATTCAGTTCTATAATTATAATCAAATAATCGGTTATCGTTCACTTCCGGTGGGATGACCTTTCTGTTCCCTTCTATCTCCAACTCCTAGGGCCTACTCGTGTAGGACAGCTTACAGGACAGCTTACCCTACACTAGGCCTTACTCGTGTAGGACAGCTTACATCTTGCATGCGTACATCTGGTCAGCCGGCGCATGTTCTTTTCATTCTTTTGTTGACATCAAACAAACGTGTCGATTCATGAAAAAGTTTCAATGATGACTTCTATCGAACAATGGAGTCAAAGAAAAGTACGCAAAACAGTTATGGATGGCCACTAATTGATATACAGGATAAAATGTCTCAAGCCATGGATAACAATGAATATTCCATTGGAATTTTTCTCGACTTGGCCAAAGCATTCGATACGGTTGACCATAAAATCTTGTTATACAAACTTGAAACTTATGGAATCAGAGAAGTTGCACTTGCATGGTTTTCGAGCTACCTAAATAACCGACGCCAGCGAGTTTCTTGTAATGGCAAGCTATCAAGTTTTCAAAACATAGTCTTTGGGGTGCCTCAAGGTTCAATACTTGGGCCTCTACTCTTCTTAATATACATCAATGATCTTCCCAATTCTGCATCTCTTCTTCATTACATTCTCTTTGCAGACGACTCCAATGCTTTCTACTCACATGCCTCATATGACCAATTAATTAAAATAGCAAATAATGATCTAGAACTAGCTAAGGTAAGAAGGTACAAGAACTAATAAAGGCTGAGATATACATGCCTGCAGCTGCTGTTTAGTTATGTCTCAGTTCCGGACACTCAGAGAGAAGGTTCTGAACATTCATATGTGAATCTACAGAATCTCTCTCTCTCTCTGCCCCGACACAGTCTTTGGGCACTGCAAGAGGTCAATAATTATCCGTTTCTGAGACGAGCCTTGCAACAATATTCTATTCCTAAACTTTCCGCTTCTGAGATGTTCCTTGTTACAGCATCCTATTGCTGAACTATCCGCATTTGGAAAGTGTATAAGGTGACAGGATACACTCAGAAGGAACACTCTCAGAACAAGAGAATGGACTTTCTTAGAATATCCACGGAAAATAAGGACAGGTAATCGACGACGGCAGAAGATCTATAGCTCACTAGACAAAAAATTGTAACTTTTTTTGCCTCCGAAAGTTTTTTAGCTGTTCTACATAGAATTTGGCACGCTGAATCCAGTGGTGTTGTCAGAATATTTGTATCAGGTAAGGTTTTTGAGAAAAATGGTTCGCAAGGTTTTAAAAGAAATGCAGAAATTTACTTAATGCATACATTTACAATGTACTTGTCATTTATTTTTTGGACTGAAACAACCGCTGATTTGCGTTTGTATTCAATGTCAGAAGCTCTCTGATCAATGTCAAACAGTAATTAGACGTTAATCGCCGTTAAAGCTCGCAATTAACGCGTTTAACACTGCGCTTTATTATTTTAGCGCAAAAACGCGTTAAAAATCTCTGGATAAAAAGTATAAAATAAAAATTTCAGTTCTATAATTATAATCAAATAATCGGTTATCGTTCACTTCCGGTGGGATGACCTTTCTGTTCCCTTCTATCTCCAACTCCTAGGGCCTACTCGTGTAGGACAGCTTACAGGACAGCTTACCCTACACTAGGCCCTACTCGTGTAGGACAGCTTACATCTTGCATGCGTACATCTGGTCAGCCGGCGCATGTTCTTTTCATTCTTTTGTTGACATCAAACAAACGTGTCGATTCATGAAAAAGTTTCAATGATGACTTCTATCGAACAATGGAGTCAAAGAAAAGTACGCAAAACAGTTATGGATGGCCACTAATTGATATACAGGATAAAATGTCTCAAGCCATGGATAACAATGAATATTCCATTGGAATTTTTCTCGACTTGGCCAAAGCATTCGATACGGTTGACCATAAAATCTTGTTATACAAACTTGAAACTTATGGAATCAGAGAAGTTGCACTTGCATGGTTTTCGAGCTACCTAAATAACCGACGCCAGCGAGTTTCTTGTAATGGCAAGCTATCAAGTTTTCAAAACATAGTCTTTGGGGTGCCTCAAGGTTCAATACTTGGGCCTCTACTCTTCTTAATATACATCAATGATCTTCCCAATTCTGCATCTCTTCTTCATTACATTCTCTTTGCAGACGACTCCAATGCTTTCTACTCACATGCCTCATATGACCAATTAATTAAAATAGCAAATAATGATCTAGAACTAGCTAAGGTAAGAAGGTACAAGAACTAATAAAGGCTGAGATATACATGCCTGCAGCTGCTGTTTAGTTATGTCTCAGTTCCGGACACTCAGAGAGAAGGTTCTGAACATTCATATGTGAATCTACAGAATCTCTCTCTCTCTCTGCCCCGACACAGTCTTTGGGCACTGCAAGAGGTCAATAATTATCCGTTTCTGAGACGAGCCTTGCAACAATATTCTATTCCTAAACTTTCCGCTTCTGAGATGTTCCTTGTTACAGCATCCTATTGCTGAACTATCCGCATTTGGAAAGTGTATAAGGTGACAGGATACACTCAGAAGGAACACTCTCAGAACAAGAGAATGGACTTTCTTAGAATATCCACGGAAAATAAGGACAGGTAATCGACGACGGCAGAAGATCTATAGCTCACTAGACAAAAAATTGTAACTTTTTTTGCCTCCGAAAGTTGTTTAGCTGTTCTATATAGAATTTGGCACGCTGAATCCAGTGGTGTTGTCAGAAGTTTTGTATCAGGTAAGGTTTTTGAGAAAAATGGTTCGCAAGGTTTTAAAAGAAATGCAGAAATTTACTTAATGCATACATTTACAATGTACTTGTCATTTATTTTTTGGACTGAAACAACCGCTGATTTGCGTTTGTATTCAATGTCAGAAGCTCTCTGATCAATGTCAAACAGTAATTAGACAGCATACTAGTGTTCCACACACCCTGGAGTCGTTTTTCCATTGTGGCAATGTCCTGATGAAATCGTTCGCTATGTTAATCGCTGATATCACGAAGATTTGCTGGGAAAAATCCAGACGGGAATGAAATAAACGTATATTTAGTAACATCCATCAGATGCAATTCGTGAACTATCTTTTCAACCAACTGAATATAATTTGGTGATTTGTTATTGCCGAGAAGGTTAACGTCCTTCAAAGACTGCCACCCATTTAACTCAATATTGTTGGCGCTTACATGTATACGTTACATTTCGAACTCAACTTGCTACTCTAACGTTTGAAAAACAGAAAAAAATTGCCATAATGGTGAACCATACATTTATTCTTAAGTATGCTCCATGCTATTTATGCCCGTTGATTATCAACATACGTATAAACTACATCAACGCGTCTGTGTATATAACCTCCTTTTATAGCCCGTCCTGCCAACATCTTTCATGACTAAGCACGCTGGGCATGCCCAGGCATGCCTAAGTCATACATTTACATTGCAACCAGCACTGAGTGCATGTCCAGGCATGCCTGGAATACACAAAACACTGCACCTTGTGGGCAGCATATAAGAAGACTGAAAATGTGAAAAACATGCCAAAAATGGGCTATATAAAAAACCGATACGTGACAGAAAATTTTCAAGGTCATTTTTGTGATCAGCAGCCAAAAATAGATAAGGTAGGCTACACCCAACAGTTTTCAGGAGGCAAAACCTCTGTTGTCCAGTGTTACCTATGTACTCAATGCGTACTGAGACATTTATACGTAACCATCTCTGTCTCTCCTAATCGAGAGCCAATCGACAAATTTTACTGTCATTTTCGTGTTCAGCACCTCAAAATTAGTAAAGATTTGCTATTTTCATTTAAAAGGCATTTTGTGTGTTGTCCAGTGAGATTAACCGAGACTAGAAGATTGACCGAGGATAGTAGATTTAACGAGAGCGGGGATGACCGAGGAAAATAGATTGACCGAGGATTGTAGATTGACTGAGGATAGTAGAACTACCGAGGATAGTATATTGACCGAGGACAATATATTGACCGAGGATAGATGATTAACCGAAGATAGTAGGCCTACCGAGGATAGAAGATTGACCGAGGACAATATATTGACCGAGGATAGAAGATTGGCCGAGGATAGAAGATTGACCCAGGAGAGAAGATTGACCGAGGATAGAAGATTGACCCAGGAGAGAAGATTGACCGAGGAGAGAAAATTGATCCTGGACAGAAAGAGAGCCATCGAATCGCAAAAAAACTTTTGACATGAAAAATCTTAATAAAAGCTAAGGGTCTGGAAGCGAATCTGGAAAGTTGTAAGTAATTCTTACATAAATATTATTATAGTCAAGTCATTACGCTACTGATTGCTTTGTAAATAATCTGCGTTTTAAAAATAAAATGTAGAAAGAACGAGACACTCATTTGGGAATAGTTTTACCGCGCCAGACACTTCGGGCAAAACCCGAAACGACGTTAAACAACAAACAAAGCGAAACCCCTTGTTTCTACCGCGACCACACAGTGACTTCAGCATTAATCATTGCGCCATTTGGCCTAAGCATCATTTGAAAAACATTGCATCATTTAACCTTATCACCATATTAAACTGTTTCAGATGAATCGTCTGTCCGGATGGCCGCTGTTCTTGCAGCGCCTCGTTACTCTGCTCGGCTTCATGCTGCTGCGCGTCATCTATGAGACGATACAGAAAGTCTACTGGAAAATCAATGGAACCACAAACAGAATCAGAGAATCAAGACGACCAGAAAACTACAACAGATGCGCACACGTTCTTGATATTGTTCTTTTCAGTAAGTTTGATGTTTCGAAACACATTTCCATAAAAGATTACATCCTGTCGCACAACAGATTTGAGAATCCACAATATATCTTCGACAACGATCACGTGTCGCTGATAACGATAGACGAAGAGAATGCCATTTTCGGGGTAGCTAAGCAGAAAGGCATGCACTTGTGGAAATTCGAATACGGTTCCTTCATGCATATAGCTCAAACGTTGTACTGCAATCAACTGATACTCGTTCCTTTGAATCATTTTCATCGAATGGCGGAAGAACTTGGAGATCCGAAAGGACAGTTGATTTTCCTTTTTATGACTCCCAGATGTGGGTCGACGCTATTGACACAGATGATGCAAACAACGGGAAAATGTATCTCCATCTCGGAACCAGACTCCACTGGTGCTCTGGCTCTTTGGTACAAGAGCAAAGGCGACTCACCGCAGTTGCGCCAGCTCAGTCAAGATGTCATTCGCTGGACTTGTAGACCATACAAGAACATCACTCCATTGGCCTATATGCTAAAAAATTCTGACATTAACGTTCTTCCGATCTTTAGAGAAGTTTACCCTGAGAGCAAATGTCTCTTCATGTATCGCAACGTAATAAATGTTGCCCAATCCATTTATCGTATGTCGAGAGAAATCCCAATGTTGATGATGGCAAACACGCTCGGAAAACTTTCGCTAGTGTCTGCTAAAAAGTTCTGCGAATACTTCGGCTTATCAGGAGATGACATCAGATATAGGTTCTGGGATGATCTGACGATCGGCATCATCATAGCGACAGGTTACAGCAAGTCGTACTTGGAGTTTCGACGCAAGGGGTTGGACGTCAGCG